>JBBPDJ010000002.1:7649279-7711051 GCA_037974625.1 Cucumis cinereus | reverse complement strand
ATAAGTTTTGGTACAGTGAGATGGGTTGTATAAGATAGTATGGGCTGCACTATGTAAAAGATATTTGTTTAGTTTCCATTGTTAGATGTTAAGTTTGAGATTGTTTTTCTACAGTTAGGTTTATTTCGCACTTTTTAAGTTATTGGCATTATTTAAGTCGCAGTTAAGTTAAGATAGTCAGTGAGGATCGTCAAGGTAAGGAGGAGATTCGCTGGCTTCACGTCGTCTCCTAGGCTAGGAGTACGGAGTCTGGGAGTGGGTGTGACAGAAAGGACTTAATTGGTCAACTACATTTTTGTCAAGGCCATGGTGGTTAGAATAGTTAGGGCCAAGGTCGATAATTAAAGTAATTGCTAACTTGACGAGATATTGTCTAGTAATTCTACATTTACTAAGAGTGGAGTTAATTAAGTTATGGTGGGAATTGTTTAATGTTGAGATAAGGAAAAGAAGTATTAATTGTGGGGGGGATTTTGAGTTAAGAGTGTGATTAAAGTTGGACCTTAAACTTTACTAATTTGGATGGGAATCAATTAATTTGAGTACAAGTAAAGGTAAATTAAACAGTATAGAAGGGAAAATTAAGTAAGTATTATGAGATGTTGGAAGAAAAGATGATTTGTAAAATAAATGAAGGGGGAAACTTAAGTTTGTTGGTGAAGAATTTGTTTTAAAGGGGTGAATTAAGAGAGGAAAGGTTAGAGTTTGGAGATTTTATCCAATAGTTTTTGGAATTAAAAGGGAATTTGTGGTTTTGTTAAGAAGAATTAATGGAAGGAAAGTTTAAAAGAAGGCACGCATGAGGGAAAATATTTGAGTGCATCACATAAGCACCCATCTAGGTACTTCCTTATATCTCTAACACACAAATTATATTTAAAAGCTATTTTTTTTTTAAAAAAAAGTAACTTTTAATCTTATATTTGTGTGGTAGATAGATGAGGAGTAGGTAGATAGGTGCAGCCTAGGATACACCTAATCATTTCTCACGCATGAGTGGGTGCTAGAAGAAGGGTGGGTGTCGAGAGTGTATACAATACTATATGGAAAGGGAAACTTAATCGGTGGAAAAATATTACACTTGGCACTCTAAAAATTTCCTCATAAATTAAAGAGGGAATGATGGAGATGGAGAAAAAAAGTAGGAGTTCCAAAGAACAGAGTAATCGGGGAAGTTTGAACCGATTTTGGGAGATTAATTAGGACCCTAACCTTGATTTTAAGTCAAATAAGAGGTGACCTTCAAAAGTAAATCTGAATTAAGGTTAATGGGAAATTAGGTGAAATTCCACAAAATTAAGATTAATTAACATGTTCTTAAACTTGGTGTTATTAAGATTCTTGAACGTGGAATTTGGATTATTCTTCGAGCTTAGTCATAGGATGTTTAAGCTATGGCCATAATGGGTTTGACTAACGAATTATTATTTCAATTTTATAATATTTGGGGAGCGCATAAATCAAAAATTCAAGAAGAAGCTTGGTTGATTGTAAGTGGTTTATTTTAATCAATTATTAGATTTATGAAATATATGAATATAATCTATAGTTAATGAAACTCAAGCACGATAGGTTATTTTATTTTATTTTATTATAAATTATTCAAGTTTGAACTACTTGATTTAGATATATACATTTTATTTATGGTTTATAAAGGAGTTTGTTTTACGATAATATATGGTTGCATTTGATGGAACTAAATTTCAAACGACTATATTGTGTACTCGGGTTATGTTAGCATGCATGCATTTCGCTGAGATTGTCAAGGGTACTTCGTGTGTGTTTGGTTGGGATTGTCAGTATATTTCAAGTATGTCGGTGGAAAATGTTGACATGTGCATAGTAGACGGGATATTTGACACTGCATATTTATATATGATAAGTGTCCTTATTTTTACTTCTTATTTAGGATTGATTTTATTGGTCCTCTTTCTGCTCATCAAGGAACTTGATATTATTGCATGTCGCTTTGATTGCAAGTCACCAAGTCTTGAGTTTTATAAATGGGACCAGAAACTGTCTATTCGATGAATTGAAAGATGTATTCCTCGTGCTCATCCATCATTTATTTGTCATGAGTACGCATTGCGTCACATTGATGGGAACTCGCCTCGCCATTATAGCCATAGAATGAAGACTTGTCCCGAACTTGTGGGTCATCAACTTGTTCTAGAGGAGGAAGGTTCTTCTGGTTTGACCCTTTAGTATCCAGGGTGACATCATCTTGGCCGCCTCATGGTCTTTAGTGGGAGGCGATCGTGTTTGCTCCTTAGGCAAGTCAGAGAGCATATCATGGTACTCAATTTGAGGAAGGGTGTGGTTTAGGTCAGGTGGAGGTAGGGGTGTACATAAGCTGGATTGAACCGGGTTGGTGGTAAATTTTTGTCAAACCCGAGGTTCTCGGGTTGGCAAAAATTGAAGCCTACCGATTCAATGTGAAAGGGTCAACCCAACCCAACCCAACCCTTAATTTTCGGGTTGGGTTGGGTTGGGTCATCGGGTTGTTTTTTTTTATTTCACAATTTTGACTAGTTTTTCATTCTTTCATTTTTCATTAAAAGTTAAATTTTTGCAATAAACAAAATGTAATACATAAATGCTCTAAATATGTTACATCAATTTTTAAAAAAATTATAATCAAACAAACAACATACATTTTATGTAAAGTCAAGTGTTTACCTTCAAATACATTAAACCTAAGTTAATGTAAAGTCCAAGTGTACATTCAAATTCATTCAAAATACGATTAAAAAACATTCAAAAGTTTAAGTCTGCATTTAAATTCATTATATAATAATAATAATATAATAAAATCGGGTTGGTCGGGTCGACCGGGTTACTAAATCCTATAACCCAACCCAACTCGAAATATATTTTTAAAAAAATTTGCAACCCAACCTAACCCAACCCTTATGGTTTGAGTTGAGTAATTCGGGTTGGTCGGGTTACCGATTTTTTTGAACTTCCCTAGGTGGAGGTAGAAGAAGTAAAGTTTTCTTTTTTGATGGACTTGAAAGAGGGGGCTTGATTCGATTTTGTCTTCCTCAAGGCGAGGAGAACTTTGCTCCAGTGTAGAAGATGGTATGATAGAGTATAACGTTTTGGTGGGTGAAGGGGTCGAGTTAGTGGTTTTTGGATTTTTTGCTTGGGAACTTTCTTTGCGGCCTTCTTTTTATGCAAATATGGGGATGCTTTGGATTTTGTAGGAAAAAGTTTGGTCTTTAGAAGGAAGGGGAGAAAGGACGGCTAGAGACGCCTCATCGAAGATGGTGTCCTTGGTGATTTTTTTTTTCTAGGGTTGGCCACTAAACTCCACCTTTCATCAACCTATTTTTCTTTAAAGGAGAGGGAGGCGATGATTAAACCTCTTCATTATCAGGCTGCATCTCATCCTCAACTACCTTATGTTTTTTCATCGCCTTCAATTTTTCTTCTTTTTCTTTCTTTTTTTGTAAAATGATGGCGTGTTGAGGCTTGAGATGGTACATAACTCTCCTTGGATAGAGATTTGGGGCTTTTAGTCCAACGCTGGCAGCACACTTAGGCAAAGCTTCTATACTATTGATGGGAGAATGATTGCTCTATTATGGATATAATCGCAAATCACCTTGACCACGTTGAATGGTATATGCTCCACAAAGAAAAGCCATGCATTGTGTTGCCATGCATTGTCAGTATCAACTTCTTCTTCACAAAGAAAAGCCACACACTCGCTTCAATAATTAGATTATGTTGGTTAAGTTGATATAAGCTCGTAGCAGTAATGTTCCATTATGAGTCGGGCAATGCGATATGGTCCAACGCCCAGTTTATATCATCATTAGTTAGCTCATCAATTAACCTTTTCCCTTTGGATGTTGGCTTGTCAGGTATACCAAAATCTTGTTGATGGTTGAGGCGTCAAAAGGAACTTGATTATTGCAAACCACTACGTAAGGTTCTTTCGGGTGAATGAAGCTAGTGTAGAGTTGCTTCACCACGTCTAGGTGAGTAGTTGTACTCGCTTCGAAGAACTTCTTCCATCCAAAACTTTTTGTGGGCCTTGTAATGAAATTAGGCAAAGCCCTCTTCGCGGAAATAACCCCTTCTCAATCTTTATCTCTTTGTGGATGCTTAGTGGTTTCACCCTTTTCCTTAGCAAATTCCTCCTCACTTTCCACAAAGTCATCTTTAGAGTTAACCACCGGTTGACTTGTGCCTTCCTTCTTTTGTATCTTCTGAGCTATCGCCTTCTTAGATTTCTATAGAGTAAACCCTCTGAAGAATGTTTTAGAACTTCTATGAGAATTCCATTACCAACATGATTGAGTTATCTGAACAAGAAGCTAGTCTATCATGTATGTACACAAAAAGTATTTCGTTATTGATGTTGAGTTTACTCCACGACAATGACGCTGTCGGGGGTGCTGGACATGTCCCACTACGACAAGGATGTTAGGAGTACTCGACGTGTCCTATTACAACGTAGCTAGATGATGAATAATGATAAGTCATGCATGTAGATTTAAATGTGTATTGCCTTGCTAAGATTTCTTATTATATTGATTTCTAAACCATGTTTGTTTAAGTTAGTCATTCACTTGACATTAGCTCACGTTTTCAAAATGTTTTTTTACTTTTCAAGTAGAGATTGTGATCCCAGAACCTGACCTACTGCTGCTAGTCTATTGTCCTGTTCTAGATTTCTGTTGTATATCAGATACTCTGATCATGCATTTTTGTTTGTATATAGTTGTGTGTGAGGGCCAGGTTAATAGCTAAATGTAGTCATGTGGTTGTTAAACTTTAGACTTATGTAGTGTTTAGGGTTATGTATATATCACTCCAAGTTTCGAAATCTAGTGTAGTTTTATTTTCTGGGTGGTGTTGTTGTGTTAAGTTTTTATATATGAGTACTACATATGTTTTCTTTAGATATTTCCAGTATTATAATTAGTAGTTAATTAAGTTGTCGATGAGTGTCGTTAGGAGAAGAACGGTGCTTACTAGCTTCATGCCATATCTTAGGCTTAGAAAATGAGAGTCTGAGAGGGAGTGTGATAATTTGGTATCAAAGCAAGAGTCATTGGGGAACCTAAGAGAGTTTTAGAGTAAGAAGAGTTAAGTTAAGGGTATAAAGTCAAGCAAAAAGTAGAAAGAAAGAGTTTAAAAGTCAAGTATCATGCATTTTAGTTAAAGGCATTTATAACATGTCTAATAAATTGATATGTTATCGTTATGGCTTCTCATCAAAGTAGCAGACAGCGTATGCAGGAAGCATAAGGGACACAAGATTCTACTTGACATCAGTCTAAAGGGGAGTCTAGTACCCCACAAGTTCAGTTTGAGATGGATGATAGAATGTCCACAAGATTTGTCTAGAGATTAGTAGAATTGTTGGAATTGGTACCGAGTGATCCATAGAAGAATTTTGGAATAGAGCGGCTCAAGGCTTTAGAGGCCACAATATTTGAGGGTTATACAGACCTAGCTGATGCAAAAACATGGCTTAGTTTGATAGAGAAGTGCTTTAGGGTGATGGATTGTCCAGAGGAAGGAAAAGTTAGATTACCTACATTTCTGCTTCAGAAAGAAGCAAAAGGCTGGTGGATGTTAATAGAGTCCCAATGAGAAGATACTAATACCTTAGATTGGGAGACTTTCAGAAAAAATTTTGAAGACCATTACTACCCCAATACTTATTGTGAAGCGAAGAGAGATAAGTTTTTTAGATTCGTACAAGGTTCACTATCAGTGGCTAATTACAAGAGGAAGTAGAGATGTCCAGGTATGCTCACAATATGGTATCATCTAAATGTGACAGGTGTAAAAGGTTTGAGAAAGGATTGTGAAGAGAAATTCGTACACCAGTGGCGATAATAGCAAAGTGGACTGACTGTTCACAGTTAGTTGAGACAACAATGAGGGTCGAGCAGAACCTAGCTGAGGGAAGGCTAGAGGTGGAGCCTTGTCGAATTGTTTCTTCGACTAAGGATTCTAAGGATGAGATTAGAGATCTTTTACTCCTAGAGTATTAGGGATAAGGGACTTAAAATCTTGGTGCAAAGTCAGTCATTTCGAAGGGATAATGCAGGGAGTGCCTATTTAAGACAAAGTTAAAAAGCCTTTAGTCAACCGAGTGGATCAACGATAGTGTCATGGTAAGGACAAGAGTCGATAGCCTGTACAACAAGGAAAACCTTGTGTAATAGCTGTGGTAGAATTCGCAGAGGACAGTGCCTAGCAGGAGTATATGTTTGTTATCACTGTAGAAAGCCGGTACATTTTAGGAGAGATTGCCCTAAGTTGAAGATAGGGTTGCAAGAAGAGCAACATGTTAAGTTGCAGACAGTTAGTCACCCAAGATTTTCCGCAGTTGGAGTTGAAGAACCTAGTGATATTTAACAGAAGTGAGTTACAAGTCGACCTTGACAGCAGGGAAAAGTATTTTTCATGACACAACAAGAGGCCGAGGATGTCCCAGACATCATTACTGGTACATTACATATTTGTAATATGCATGCACATATTTTATTAGATCCAGGAGCTACACTTTGTTTGTCACTAGCATTATTATGTAAAAACTAAATAGGGTGTTAGAGCCTTTGCTTGATGAATTAGTTATCTATACTCTTGTTGGGTATCTCTTGCTTGTTAGCGAAGTATTACGAAACTGCAAAATTTCAGTAGAAGGAGTTAATATGTTTGTAGACTTGCTACCTCTAGAATTACAGGAGTTAGATGTCATCCTTTGTATGCATTTTCTATTCACACATTAATGCTTCTATAGACTGCTAGAGAAATGAGGTTTTGAAAACCAGGTTCAACAGAAGTGTTGTTTAGGGAGAGAGAAAGATTATTGCTACTTGTTTTATATCAACACTCAAGGATGAAAAGATATTAGGCAAAGGTTATACAAGATATCTTGCAGATATTGTGGAGACAGACAGAGAAGCTGAAGCCTAAGGATGTTCCTATAGTGAAAGAGTTTCTAGATGTTTTTTTTTTTATGATTTATCAGGATTACCACCTGATAGAGTAGTAGAGTTTACGATTGACTTGTTACCGGGAACAACACCTTTTTCTCAAACACCTTATAGGATGACTCCGAGTGAACTGAAGGAATTGAAGGTTCAGTTAAAAGAGTTAGTGGACAAAAGATACATCAGGCCCAGTGTATCACCTTGGGGTGCCCCATTGTTGTTTGTAAATAAGAAAGATGGAACACTTCGGTTGTTCATAGATTACAAGCAGCTGAACAATGTCACGATATGTAACAAGTATCCATTCGGTTTGACGAATGCACTAGCAGTCTTCATGGATCTTATGAATATGATCTTTCACACATATTTAGATCAATTTGTCATAGTATTCAAAGATGACGTACTAGTATATTCTGTTGATAGAAGAGCATATAAAGAGCACTGAGGACACTACTACAGACACTACGAGACAAGCAACTGTATGCCAGGTTTAGTAAATGTGAGTTCTAGCATACTTGGTCTAGCCAGAACTCACATTTATTGAACTTGGCACACAACTTCTTGTCTCGTAGTGTCTGTAGTATTGTCCTCAGATGCTGTTCATAACATCTTCTATCAATAGAATATACTCGTATCTCATCTATGAATACTATCATAAATTGATCTAAATATGGGTAAATGATCCTATTCATAAGATCCATGAAGACTGTTGTTGTATTCGTCAAACCAAATGGCATCACTAGAAACTCATAGTGCTCATATCTCATCCTAAATGTTGTTTTTGAAACATCAGATTCCTTGATTTTCAACTGATGTTATTCTAATCTCAAATAAATTTTGGAGAACACTGATGCTCTATTCAATTGGTCAAACAAATCATCGATACGAAGTAAAGGATACTTGTTACGTATCGTGACTTTTTAAAACTATTTGTAATCTATTCACAATCAGAGTGTGTCATCTGTCTTATTTATAAATATTATTGGACTCCCCAAGGTGATACCTTGGGTCTGATGTATCCCTTGTCCATTAACTCTGGTAATTTAACCTTCAATTCCTTTAGTTCACTCGAAGCCATCTTGTAAGGTGCTTGAGAAATAGATGTTCTTCCTGGTAACAAATCAATGGTAAACTCTATTTCTCTTTTTAGTGGAAATCCTTATAAATTATCGAGAAAAACATCTAGAAACTCTTTTACTATAGAAACATTCTTAGGCTTTATTTTCTCTGTTCGTGTCTCCACAATATGGCAAGATATGTTGTATAATCTTTCTTTAACATATTTTCAGCCTTGAGTGCTGAAATCAAACATGTAGGAATAATCTTTCTCTCTCCCTTAAACACTACTTCTACTAATCCTGGTTTTTGAAAACTGACCTTCTTTCTATGGCAGTCCATAGAAGCATGATGTGTCAATAGAAAATTCATACCAAGGATCACATCTAGCTCTTGTAATTCTAGAGGCAACAAGTCTATAGACATACTAACTTCTTCTACCGAAACATTGCAGTCTCGTAATACTTAGCTAACAAGAAAGACATCACCAACAGGAATATAGATAACTAACTCATCAAGTAAAGGCTCTATCATCCTATTTAGTTTCGACATGAACATGCTAGAGAAAAATAAATGTGTAGCTCTTGGATCTTACAAAAGAAGAAGAAGTTTTTTTTATTAAAAACGTCAAGAGAGTCTTTTTTTTTTCTAGTAGTGACATAAACTTCAAGTATTAATACTATAGTCAAGCAAATCATTTATTCAATAAAAATTTATTGAACAATAACTCAATAACATATTTATTGAATAATAGAATGGTCACAAATCACAAGTTTTAGGACATCAAATGCAACATTATCCTCGTGTATTGTGGAAAATATGTGGAAATATTCTCTGTTATGTTGAATAGTGTTGTGTACTGTTGTTTCAGAATAAGATGTTTTTGTAGTTTTGTTAGCCATTGAGGCAATGTATATATATCTGAATGTTATTGGATGCATACTATGTGTCTGTCATATGTTTTAGGTTGTTGGATGGTGGATGTTATCGAGAGTGGTCGTATTCACTATATTCACGTTATCTTCCAAATACTATGGGGTTATTTGGGAGAGAGTGTTATAAATTTATTAGAGAAATTGTACAACCAACAGATGTGATCGTCACAACGATTGCTCCGAGTACAATATTGTTGATCCATTTACAAAAGCTCTCATGGCTAAAGTTTTTTAGAATCATCTGGAAGGTATGGGTCTATGAGATAAGTCATTTATGTTTGGGCAAGTGGCTGATTTTAATTGGTGTATTGCATACCCTAGTTTATTGTATTGTATATTGATACTCTACTTTCTTTATTGTATTTTGATACTTATACTTTCAACTCGTTTTTATTGTATTGTATTTTAATACAATGCATCCCATTTGTTTTGGACAAGTGGGAGATTGTTGGAACAGGTGTCCTAAATCTCATCGTTTGTAGTTTTTATTAACGCAAATTATTTATCTAATTAAATCATAAGTATTTATTTGACATTTAGACAACATTAATTCAATCCAATAAACGAAGATCCAAGGTTATATAATGTTATTTGGACAGTATATGGTTGACATACAAGTGGTTCATGTTCAAGTTATAACTTAAAAGGTTTGCAGTAAATGGATAGAGGTTGGGTGCCTTATTCTGGTAACACTGCAGAAACGACCTACTTTGTAAATGTTACAAACAATAGATGATATTCACTCTTTTCCATTCCTTGGGATAGTAGATAAATTGTCTCTTAATAGCTGATTTTGGGTTTTGAACAATGAGGCCCCAACTAATTGAAAAGAGTTCAATTGTGAGTCTTTAGTGGAGTGTACACGCAGTTAACGAATATTGATTAATGTGGTTAATGAGTTTAGTCAACTAATCTCATATCGTTGTAGCTTCTGATATGTAGGTCATTAGGTCTCCTTCTTAGGTTGTAAAGGGTAATGAGGTTAATATATCTTAGATATAATTTAAAAAATGTGCAAATTGACTTAGGGAATAAATATAATGTATGTTGATACATTATAATATAAAGTTTATATTTTTAATTAAACTTTATAATATAAATTTTATTTTGGATGTGATTCAAAATTAATTTATGAGAGAATTAAATATTTGAATGAGTTCAAATCTTAATTTAATGTGAATTAGATTTATATTAAAACTATATATTAAAATTTAATGTGTATATGATACACATTAAAACTACAGGCTATGAGATAAATTTATATAGGAATATGATTCAAATTTGGATTAAATTAAATATAAGATATTTAATTTAATAATGAATTAATTGGAGAATGAACTAATAGTTTGTTTAATTCAATTTAATTTGATTTGATTTGATTAAATTAAAACTATAGGTTATGTGAGAGATATTCATTTAAATATGGTTTAAATGAAATACTAATTAAATATAATTTAATTAACTATTTAATATATTTATTAATTGATTATTTTAAAATTAATCTAATTTTATTTTATTTTATTTAAATGAATAACTCTCATACGTGGAGTTATTCTTAGAGATAGTGTGATAGTCCCACATATCTTTCTAACTTCATGAAGAAGAGAAAAAGCAGTACGACTGCTAGAGAATTACAAACACAGAAGAAATATTTCTATCCATTTTTATTCTTGTATATTTTCTCCATAAAAAAACTTCCCAAATCCAAAAGGTTCCCACAAACCTTAAGGCTCCATTACTCAGAGAATAAAAAAGTTCAATGTGGTGATGGCTCCAATTTAACGATGTGTAGATACAGAGACAACAACGAGATTAAGTTTTTCTTTCTCTATAAATCTATTTTATTTATAAAAAGCATGGTTTGCATTAATTAATTTTACATTAAATTTGTTTCTGTATTATTGTCAATGTATTGGTATTTTTAATTTTTCAATTAAATTTGAATAATGGTTATGTAAAAAACTTTCGCTACGTAAGGGCTCTTATCCCTTCAACTATATTATTGGAGAGATATATATTTGAATGACATTAAAATATTAAATTCATATGAATTAGACTTATATAGAACTATAACATAGATAGATTCATAAATGTAAGATATTTATATGTATTGATTGTTTTGTATTAAATATGATTTAATGCACAACGATTGGTTAATTGTTTATTAATTAACCAATTGGAAAAAAATGGATTTCATGATTTGAGCTATACATAGAACATTATACCCGTTTGTTGTTTGTGCATTCATTTGGAAAAGCATTATTGAGGGTCAAATATTCGCTCAAGCTCTCTAGCCTCTCAAACCCTAGCCTCAAGACATTCTCTCTACTCTCTACGTACTCTTCTCATAACATTCTCTCTTATCATCACTCCCAATTAATAAGAATTAGAATAAGACAGAGATCGAGTTTGTTCGAGACTTGGAGAGAAAATCATGAAGATTGGAAACTACGAGGGTGAGTCTCACTTCTCCCTTTCTTTATCTAAAGGGATGAGAGTTCTTACACAGAGAAAGAATTTTACATAACCCAAAACTCAATTTTTGGGATTTGAAAATACTAATACATTGGAAAATTACTTAGAACAAGGCTACTGTATAATTAAATCTAGATTAAGCATGCATTTAAATCAAATAATTTAAAGATAAGAATTAAACGTACTCTGGTTGAAGACTTTATTAAAAAAAAACTTTTCCTTGGAATTGTTGAATATCACCTACTGTAGATTTCTAAGACGTTGCCACTGAGGAAACCTTCCTCTAAGTGATATGAGGTTTTGGTTTGTATGAACCTTAATTGGAAAAAACATGAGACTTTTGAAGAGAGAGATTTTCGAGAGAATAAAACATAACCTTTTTTGTAATTCACACAAATCATGTACCACAACTTCTTTGTATCTTGTGCGAGTTTTTAAGAAGAAGAAGATGATGCCGGTTAAAGAGAGAGTGAGAGATTGACATGTGTAATTGATCTTATGATCACCAAGTAATTACTTTTTCTTTATTTTAATTTAAAACAATTAAATTTAAAAAATATATATATTAAAATAATTAATTAATTAAATCATATTTAATTAATATTTTATTTAAACCATATTTAAATGAATATCTCTCACGTAGCCTATAGTTTTAATTCAATTAATTTAATAAAATTAAATTAAATTAAATTAAACTAACGAACATTTGTAAATATAGCAAAAACTTAAAACTATTTACAAAACATAGCAAAATCTATCAAATTCTTCATAGCTCATTTAAATTTTTTTGCTATATTTTGTAAATAGTTTCAATTTTTTGCTATCCATAAGAATTTCTCTTAAAAATAATTAAACAACCAAAATATTAATTAATTCTCTAATTAATTAATTATTACATTTAAATATCTTATATTTAATTTAATCCATATTTAAATATGCATTTTTCTCATAACCTATAGTTTTAATGTGTATCATATATGCATTAATTTTAACATATAGTTTTAGTATGAATCGAATTCACATTAAATTAATATTTGAAGTTATTCAAATAATTTTTTCTCTCATAAACCAATTTTAAATCAAATTCAAAATTAAATTGCTATTATAAAGTTTAATTAAAATATAAACTTTACATTATAATGTATCATCATACATTATATTATTTTCCTAAATGAATTTGAACCATTCAAATTTCACCAAAGATATAATAACCATATTACCATTTATAAGCTATGTATGGGACTTAATGGATCTACAGATCAGAAGCTACAACGAAACGAGATTAATTGGCTAAACACATTAACCACATTAATCAATATTTGTTAGTTGTGTGTACACTCCACTAAAGACTCACTGCTGAACTCTTCTCACTATAGATATATTTTTGTATCCATAAAGATAGACCAATAACAACAAGTTAGTCTGTCACGAATATTCGTAACACTAGCTAGATCAAATTACTATTTTACCTTTGGGTTACTTCTTAGTCCTTAATACTAATGCTCCTCTAATGAACAATATGTTTATGGTCCAACCAATAAATAAAAAAATCTCTCGTGTCATAGAGAGAGTGGGACCCTTTGTTCAAGTCTCAGAGACACCATTTAAGGGAACACTCATCTACTTACCCTAAAATCAAGGAATGAATTCCATCTTATGTGATTATGTTTTCAGCTCTCCACTCGGTCTTGTCTCCAAAATGGTAGGCTTATTGAGTTGGCAATCTGAAAACTCTCACCCGTACAAATCAAATGACAATCCCTCGTAAACAAGAGTTTATAATACATTAAAGATTAAGACTAAGTTGTCAAGGTCGTCCTATTGAACTAGAAACTTAACTAGTCAACAAAGTTACATATAGTGGTTATTGTTTCATGGTTCGGTCTTATGCAAACTCATTATATAGGATACCTCCACTTGCATGTCACCTACACGAATATGTTGGGTCATTTTGTTTGTATCAAATACAAAATGGGTCGTATCCATAGTGTTACCAGGATAAGGTGTCCAACCTTATCTCTATACTATAGACCGTTTAAGTTGTATCTTGAACATTGATCCATATATGTATACACATACAGTTCAATTCTCATAAAGCAACTTAGAATGTTAGTTTATTAAATTTAGGGTTATTAAGACAAAACTAATAAAATAATCAATAACACTTACTGAAATTACAATAATAACATTTTATTAATAACGATCAATGAATTACATTTATTATCTACGAGCATAAGGACATAAAATCCAACACCATCTTCATTAGTAAGCAAGCTTAGGTTAGATTAGATCTAAGTGGTTGTTTATTTTCACTAAAAGCATGTTTTAGTGGCTATTTTTGTGTATCTAGAAACTAATTTCTATATTGCACAATGATCACATGTTTTCTCAGAAATTTCATTCTCTTGAAAAACTACAAACTACGAGATTTAGGACACTAGTTCCAACAATTTACCACTTTTTCAAAACGAGTGGATGCATCGTATCAAAATACAATACAATAAGAAACGAGTGGGAATAAAAGTATCAAAATACAATACAAGAAGTAGAGTATCAAAATATAATACAATAAACTAGAGCGTACAATATATCTAATAAAATCTCCCACTTGCCCTAACATAAATGACTTATATCTCATAGACCCAAACCTTTTAGGTGACCTTAAGAAACCTTAGTAGTGAAAGCTTTTGTAAATGGTTCAACAATATTGTGCTCTAAGACAATCTTTGTGACGATCACATCTCCTCATTGCATAATCTCTCTAGTAAGATGATATTTTTGGTCTATATGCTATCCTCGTTTGTGGCTTCGAGACTCCTTGAAATTTGTCACAACACCTCTCTTATCACAATAAAGGATGACGGGCAGGTAAATTTTTGGAACAACTTCCACATCTGTCATAAATTTTCATAGCCAAACGACTTTTTTAGCAGCTGAAAAGCATTTAACAAGTGCTTTTCGTAACTTAGATTTTTTAGTTTATATTTCTAGTTCGAGTGATTTAATGTATTTAATTAGTTCTTTTTCAATAATTTGAATTACAGGAGCAAATTGGAATTAATCAAATGAAAATGGAACAAAAATGTTCAATACATGTGTTCTAGGATCAACCATGCAAAAAAAAAAGTTTGAAAACGAGGTGAAAGAATGAGTTTTTGAGAAGTACAGGGGTATAGTGGTGCCTGTAGGCGGTCGTTCGACGTTTTTTTCCGAGAACATGTCTTTGGGAAGCGTATGGGGTGCTCCAAACTATCCTTGCGTGTTAATTTAGCTTCGACAATTTTTTTTTTTAAAATCCTCGCTGGTAGCTAAACGATTATCATCCAGTAGTGAGGATTACAATCTACAGGGGAGAAAAAAGCTATTCTGGGAGAAAGCCATCATCGATGAGTGATTCAAAACTCAAGAACGCAGGTTTGGAGGACTAGATCGTAACACAGTGATGGTGAAAAGAGATCTTCCTTTCTCTATTTTTTTTCTTCTTTGTACTCTAGGCGAAATCTTATATTAGGACTTTTGTCTTGTTTAACATGAGCAGCTAAATCTCGAATTCTATGATGTTGTTTAACGTTGTGGGATACTTTGAATTGAATATTGGCATTATGAATTGATTTAGATTGAATTTTTATTCTTTTATGCTCAATCAGTTGGCAATGTGGCCTTAAGCAACCAAGCAACTGCATATTAGGTTGAACCATTGTTTGTTAATGCATGGAAATAGACAAACGATAATAGGGGTTGATGACGAAGAGTCTTAATGTGGCATTTATGTAATCACATGTAATCACTAGAAAGAAATTTACTTTGATTCATGCATGCTAAAATAGATTACACTTGGACAAAGGTGATTTTGACATTAGACTTCTTAACCCATTCAATCTAATAATTTGACTCAGTTGCAAATATTTATCAAGAATTTCATAATAGAATGACTCCCTGGAATCTTTTTCTCCATTAGATAGATTTATTTGTTTTTGTACTTCTTTTAGTTTACATAACAACTTTACATTGATTTTTCCAAATAAAATAGGCAATTTTTTAACAATAGCTTTGCATTGTCTCTTGAAACCAATCCTTTCCATCGCCACCACCACTTCTCTCCTGCAAGTCGAAGCTTCATCCAACACCATTGATTCTTCTTCTTCTTCCATGTAATGACTATGATAAAATCGATCTGGCGAGAATGTGGAAACTCGCTCTCTATTTCCAAAAGAGATGTGAAAAATAGAAACCGCGATTTTTCGAGCAATGGCTTCAAAATGATGAAAATAACAGTAAAGTATTAAAGAAAGAGAAAGATTTTCGAAAGGAATTATCTATGTTTGAATGGAAAGCAAACATTTATTAAATAGTCATACAACAAAAGAAAAACTATGATAAGAAAGAAGTTTACTGCTAGCAAAATTTGAATTGGCTAAGTCCTATTCTAAAGCGCAGACTCCCAAATAATTTGGGATTTTATTTGACTAATTCCAAAAAATTCCTCCCTTAAAATAAATTCTTTAACACACGCACAAAAAAAAAACTTAGTTTATACTGCTCTCTGCACATACTCCAAGCATTGCGCGCAGCTTCAAGAAAACATCAAGCTTGACAGACTTTGTCAATACATCAGCAATTTGTTCTGTTTTATTACAATGAATCAGTTTTATGACCCATGCTTGTGAAAGCTATCGAAGAAAATGAAAACGAACATCTTTATGTTTGCTACGCCCATGCATAACTAGATATCTTGACAACTTAATTGCAGAATTGTTGTCACATTGGATTGTGATCGACTCTTGCTTAGCTTGATCAAATGTCATGAGCAATATTTTTAACCAAATAGCTTGACAGGAACATGATGTTGGTGTGATGAATTCTACCTCTGCCATGTACTTTTTCAGTCATCCAGGTCACCAACATAATCACTATTAGTATATGCCATAAGTTTATTGCTTCCTCCCTTCTTGTAGAAGATTCCAAATTCATCCTTGCAAATCTTGAACCCAGGAACAATAGGAGTTTGAATTGAGTTACTTTGATTGATTCCAAAACGTTCCAACATCTCCTCAGCATACCTTCTTGGACAAAGAAAGATTCCATCAGATTTTTGCAAGACTTCATGACCCAAAAAATACTTCATTTTACCGAGATCAATCATGTCAAACTCCAACATCATCGAGTTCTTAAACCCAGCAAACATCATCTTGTCATTTCTTGTAAATAGAAGGTCATCAACATATGAACTTCCAATAAGCATGCTACCTTCTTTGTTTCGTTTAACAAAAAGGGCATGCTCATAGTCACATTTTTTAAAACCTTCTTTGATGAAATATGCTTGAATACTGTTGTACCAAGCACGTGAAGCCTGTTTAAGCCTATAAAGAGCTTTTTGTATACCTTTTCCTTTTCACATGTATCCATGAGGTTGCTTAATCAGTTCTCCATGTAAAAAGGCAAACTTCACATCTAATTGATGTATAGCCCACCCTTGTTGTGCTGCAAAAGCAATCACCAATTGCACGATCTCCATACGAGCTACAGGAGCAAAAACTCCTGTATAATTTATACCACACTTCTAAGCATATCCTTTCACTACCGGTCTTGCTTTAAGCTTTTTAATTTCTCCCTTTTCATTGAGTTTAGTCGTGTAAGCTCGTTTTACTCCAATTGTTTTAACTCCTTTTGGTCGACCAATTAATTTCCATGTGTTATTTTTCTCAATCGCCTCAATCTCTACATTCATGGTATTTCTCCATCTTGTACTCTTCACAGCTTCCTCAAAATTAAGTGGATCAGCACCAGCAGTATAAAGCGCAAAGAATGCTGAATAAAATGCAACCTCTTTATAAAAAAAACGTTCACAAGATACAGTTGCAGTGGGAGAAGTCACCTCACATTTGGCACAGTTGACGGTGCAACCGATGTTGAGACAGAGGATTATTGATGCTCAGGGTGGAGATCAGTACTTGAGTATGAAGCGCCACCCAGTTGACACAAGGAAAGTTGTAGGATTTTCCTTATCCTCTGATGGTGGGCTCCTTTTTTAGAGACGCTTGTGCGTTCCAGCAGACAGCGATGTTAAACATGGGTTGTTGTCTGAAGCTCATAGCTCTCCGTTTTCTATGCATCCTCGTAGTACCAAGATGTACCAGAACTTAAAACGTTTCTACTGGTGGCCTAACATGAAGAAAGAAGTAGTAGTTTTTGTTGACAAGTGTCTGGTGTGTCAACAGGTGAAAACACCAAGTTTGAAGCCAGCCAATTTGTTACAGCCTCTTGGAGTTCCAGAGTGGAAATGGGAGAACGTGTTGATGGAATTTATTACAAGGTTTCCTAGGACAACAAAGGGAAACACTGTGATTTGGGTTATTGTGGATAGACTCACCAAGTCAGCACATTTTGTACCAGGGAAGACTACGTATATAGTGAACAAGGGGGTGCAGTTGTACTTGAAGGAAGTGGTGAGATTGCATGGAGTTCCTGTGTCGATTGTTTCGGACAGGGATGCTCGTTTCACCTATAATTTCTGGAGAGGTCTTCAGAATGCCTTGGACACATGGTTAGATTTTAGTACAGCAAACATTGGAGGATATGTTGCGAGCATGTGCGTTAGAGTTCTCAGGTAGTTGGGACTCTCAATTGCATTTGATGGAGTTCGCTTATAACAACGGTTACCAGGCTACCATTGGCATGGCGTCATTCAAAGCCTTGTATGGTAAGTGTTGCAGGTCTCCTTTGTGCTGGACTGAGGTTGGTGAGTAGAGATTGATTGGTCCTGAATTAGTACAGTCCACTAACGAGGTCATTCAGTAGATTAGAGCGCGTATGAAAATCGCTCAGAGTAGATAGAAGAGCTATGCTGATGTGAGGCGGAAAGATCTTGAATCAAGGTGGAAGATAAAGTGTTTCTGAAAGTAGCCCCCATGAAGGGCGTTTTGAGATTCGCTAGGAAGAGGAAGTTAAGTCTCCGCTTTATCGAACCATTTGAGATTCTAGAGAGAATAGCTCTTGTGGCGTATTTGTTAGCGTTGCCACTTCTCTTTCTGCAGCCCATGACGTTTTCCATGTCTCGATGTTGAGGAAGTATGTAGCAGACCCGTCGTACGTCATTGATTACAAGTCACTGCAGTTCAATGAGAATTTGAGTTATGAGGAACAACCTGTTGACATTTTGGCTAGAGAGGTGAAGGTGTTACGGAACAAGGAATTTGGGTTAGTAAAAATTTTGTGCAAGAATCAGCAAGTGGGAGAAGCTACGTGGGAGCGAGAAGATGACATGAGAGCATGTTATCTAGAGTTGTTTGAGGATGAGAACTTCTGAGGACGAAAGTTCCTTAAGGAGGGAAGACTGTAACGAACCCAAATTAAAGGTAAATTCTTCTTTGGGCACTCCTTCTTTTTACTCATTATTTGGGGTTATTTGGTTTTATCAATGCTTAAAGAAGGAATTTGAAAAAAAAAAAGATAATTATAATAATAAAAATATTATATTATTACTATTATTATTGTTGTTATTATTATTATTATTATTATTAATTTTTTCCCTTTCCCTTTCTTCTTCTTCTTTTCCCTTCTTTTTTTCTTTCCTTTTTCTTTTTTTCTTTCTCTTTCTTCGTTTCTCTTCTCTTCTGCTTCAGTCTCTCTCTCCCTGTGTCGCATGTTTCTCCCTGTGCCGCCCATCTCCCTCTCTTTGACATCGCCTCCTGCTTCGTCGAGTCGTCGACGTCGCAAGCCATGCACGTCTTCTTCGCTCCACGCAAGATCCGCACCGGACCTACCACTCTGATGACGAGTCGATGACGCCGCTCGCCTCACACAGATCTGACATCGAACGTCTTCTCCCTGTCGCGTCGGATCTCTCGCGTCTCTCTGCTTCTACGCACGTTGTCGGCGGATTTGTCTCTCACGCCACGAGTCGTGCGTGTCGCCTCTCTTCTTCCTTAGTGTGTTGCGTTGCAGCCGCTTCGGATTTGTGTCGATCTGCGTCCAAACGCCGCATCGTCGCCTTCGCATTTCTGTCCTTGACTCGCCTTGTCACCAAGCTGAACTTCGCCGTCTTTTCTTGGAGGTTTGGGTGAGTTTGGTAAGAAATCTTGGAATATTTATTAGAATCTTAAAGGGAATTATGGCTATACATTAGAATTGATTGGAGAACTCTTGAACTAAATAGGTTGTTTATCGTTCTTGAAGGAACGAATTATTGAAATAAGTTGTAGCATCGTTGGACATTGTTTGTAGGATTTTGAGCGATCTTTGGATAAGTATTGATTAAAGGCATAAAGGTTCTTTATCATTCTTACTTTAGCCATGAGGATTTATTGTTCGTATTCTTGTTTAGGGTGATTTTCGAGGATCTTTTTTATGCAATTCTAGTTTTCAATCGACTTGGAGGTAATGGGTTCCTTACTGACTTACGCTCCAACTCTCGGTGTGTATGAATATTTAAGTTGATGCGTTAATTGTGTGTTACTCTTATGATGTGCGAATACCATTGTGTGTTACTCTGATATGTGCGGTACCTTGGAAAATATTGTTGTGTGTGAATGTTTATGGGATTGCATAACTGAGTTGTACTGTTGTTATGCATAATGATTGGCACAATGATACCTGTGTTATATATGATGTGAGGTCTTTGCAACGTAGGGTATAGTTGTTGTTATGCATATGTTGTGTGAACTTTGTAACGTAGGGTAAAGTTGTTGTTATGTATAACGACTGGCACTATGCTACCAATGTTATACATGTTGTGTGGACTTTGTAACATGTAGTATAGTTACTATTATTATGTATAATGACTGGCACGATGCTACCTAGCTTATATATATGTTGTGTGGACTTTTTATCCTATGGTATAGCTATTTCTGTGCATAACGACTAGCATGTGTGGTACTTTGCTTTGTGACTGTGTGAGACATAAAAGCAAAACTGTTGGCTTGTGTTGTATTTTGGATTAGGGTAGACGTTGTTCTTGTCTATCGATCACTTGTTGTACTCTGTAGTGAGACGGGTTCTCTACTATGTGGCACGCGACCCGATGATACACTAGGTTGTTTTGTATGTGTTCTCATAGGTTGAAGGTTGATCCTTGCATTTTGGCTGATATAGCCTTCCTTACTGGACCATTATTATTGTGTGAAACAGGGTACTGGCTTAATGGGGAATCAACGGTTACCTAGTGGGGCCAACATAGAATTTTTCCTTATTGAGTATATTTATATACTCATCTTTCCGTGTGTTTTGTTTTTCAGGCAAAGGTAAAGGGAGGCCAATGAAGGACAAGAAAGACCAGTGACCACGCCACAAGGACCACATGGATGAGATGCTTCCGCGTTTGAGATTTTGTTCTTTTCTGAAACTTTATGGATTTATTTTACTTCGTTTATCTTGTTGTTTTTTCCTATTGAACTTGGTTTGAAATAGGAGGGATTCCATCAAAGATGTGTTTTCAGGATTTTTTTTACTACTTTCTAACATTTGAATTACCTTTATAAACTTGTTCTAGTGTGTTTCTAAATTAAATGTGTCGTTTTCTTCATCTTTGGGTTTTAAATGTTTTATGGATTTTGTTGAGTAACGACCCGATTAGTTCCAGAAATCTGGGGTGTTACAGCTTCTTTTTTACGATATTGTATGGCTTGAATATTATATCAATGCAACTAAAATTAAATTTGTCTGATAGATAAAATCATGGATATGCCACTGCTTCCACCTCTTCTTCTTCTATTTTGATTTTAGTTGCTGCAGTAGTAACCAATGCGTCGTGGGTCACCGGAGTGTTGCTACATTGGTCGTGCAAATCGCATCGTTCACCCCACTCACGTCGTCCTAAGCATCAGTCTATTGTGGGTGATTCTTCAATGAAAGCTTATGTTTCTTCGAAGGAGGTTTCACATCATTCGGAGTTCACCAGAGCTTTAATAATGAAATTTCCTTCCAAATTTTCTTTTTAATCTCTACTTCCATTACCAATTTGTCTCCTCAATGTGTATCATTAACCCTCTGTTTCTCTCTTCTTTTATCTTCTTAATCACTCAATCTCTACTCTCCCAATCTCTAATTCCTTTCAAAATCTCCAATTATTTTATCATTGTTGATGATAAAATAATTTAAGAAAAATCGTGTTGTTGGTCAGGCAAACTTGTTAGAAGGACCCTTAATTGTCATGATCACAAAAATAAATATGAAAGATGGTTCTAAAGGGTGGTGGATAGACACTAGAGTCACACGCATGTCTATCACGACTTTAGCCTTTTCAAAACTTATAATGAGATTAAAGACCACTCGACAAACGTTGTTGGTAACAGAGAAGTAGAGTCAAGTTTACCTCTGGGAAAACTCTCACACTAATGGAAGTCATGCACACTCTAGAACTAAGGAAGAATCTAATTTGAGGCTATCTCCTCAACAAAGCTGCCTTTATTTAAACAATAAGGATAGATCTTTTTACTTTAACAAAAAAAAATGTTTTTGTGGGAAGTGTTCTGCCACTGATGGCATGTTCAAACTGAATCTTGAAATGAATAAAGTCAAATCTTTTGTGTATATGTCGTGTTCTTTTAATATTTGACATGCTAGACTCTGTCATGTTAATTAGTAACATGAATGAATTAGAGAAATGCGAATATTGTAGTCAGGCTAAAATAACAAAAACTCCGCATAAACCTGTACTTAGGGAATATGAGCCTTTAGATTTAATTCATTTTGATTTATATGAATTTGATGGCATTTTGACTAGGAGTAGTAAAAATAATTTTATTACTTTCATCGATGATTGTTCTATCTTCACATTTATTTACTTACTGAAAAATAAAAGTGATGATTTAGAAACCTTCAAATTATTTGTGTATGAAGTAGAAAATCAACACGATACAAAGGTTAAAAGACTTCATAATGATAAAGGAATTGAGTATGACTCAGACAGCTTTAACGCTTTCTATAACTCACATGGAATACTACATGAAAAGACTATGCCTTACTCTCCAGAGATGAACCTTAAGCCAAGAGGAAAAATAGGACTCTAGCTGAGCTAGAAGTTGCTATTTTACTCAACTTAGGAGCTACATCTTATTGGTGGGGTGAAATTATTCATATAGTGTGTTATGTCCTTAATAGAACTCCAACATCTAAAAACACTAGTGCACCTTATGAAATCCTTAAGAATAAAAAACCAAACTTGTTTTACTTTAAAACTTAGGGGTGTCTAGCTTTTGTTAGGATTCCAGACCCTAAAGAAGAAAACTCGCTAGTAGAGCCTATGAATGTGTCTTTATAGGTTATGCCCTAAATAGTAAAGCCTATAGTTTCTATGACCTAGTAAACCAAGTAGTCACTAAGCCAAATGACGCTGACTTTTTTTAGGATAAAATTTCCTTTAAATCAAGGAATAGTGGCGGTTTGGAATCTAGTCTCTTACTCTAAATAGAAATCATATCTCAACTGAGGAAGCTGACCCAGAGCGTAGAAGAAGCAAAAGAACTAGAACCATCAAGGACTTTGGGGATGATTTCTAGACCTTTAATGTAGAAGAGGACCCAAAAGACCGAAAAGAAGCCATGTCCTCTATAGATGCCAACTTATGGAAAGAAGTTATAAATAATGAGATGGACTCTCTTAGGTCGAACAGGACTTAGCATCTAGTAGACATGCCCTCAGGTTGTAAAGCCATAGGCTGTAAATGGATCCTAAAAAAAAAAAACTAAAACCCGATGGAACAATAGACAACTTTAAAGCCACGTTAACTAAAAGGTTTAGACAAAGAGAAAACATATACTTCTTTGACACCTTCTCTCTGGTGACTAAGGTAACCTCAATCTGTGTATTGTTTTCTCTTCTATTCTAAACAACATCCTAGTACATCAGATGGATTTTAAGACCGCCTTCCTCAATGGAGAACTTGAAGAAGAGGTTTATATGGAACAACCCGAAGGCTTTGTTATCCATGGTCTAAAACAAGTTCCTACACTGGCATGAAAAATTTGATAGTCTAACTCTGCCTAAAGGCTTCAAAGTTAATGAAAGTGACAAATGCATCTACCATAAGTTTGAAAACAATATTTGCACAATCTTGTATTTGTATGTAGACGATTTGTTAATTCTTGGGTCAAACTTGCACGTCATAAATGGTGTGAAAACTATGTTGAGTGCAAACTTCGACATAAAAGACTTAAGAGAAGCTAGTGTAATCTTAGGGATAAAAGTATCTAGGTCTGAGAAAGGAATTTATTTGGATCAATCTCACTACGTAGAAAAGATTCTAAAGAAATATAATTATTTTAAATGTAAACCAACATGTACTTCTTATGATCCTAGTGTAAAGTTATTCAATAACACTGGTAACAATGTTAACCAATCCAAGTATGCGAGCATAATACGCAGTCTCAGATATGTTGTTGATTATATTACGCCTAATATAGCTTATTCAGTAGGATTACTCTGTAGGTTTACAAGCAGACTTACTATATAGCATTGGAATGTTGTAGAAAAGGTTATGAGATACTTAAAGAAAACCTAAAATATAGGATTACACTATTAAACATTTTTTCCTAATTGGAACTCCCTCTTGGATGACTTAAAGGCTATCAGTGTCTATATCTTCTATATAGCAAGAGGAGTCATTTCCTAGAAGTCCAAGAAACAGACTATTTTTTCTTAGTCAACAATGGAGTCAAAGATGATAACACTAGCAACTGCTAGTCAAGAAGAAGGTTCGCTTAGAAGTCTACTATCAAAGAGTTCCTTGGAAAATCGGTACCATGCATCTTGATCCATTGCGATAGTACTGCAACAATCGCAAAAGTTCCTCACTTCTTGGTCCATAATGAAAAGAGAAAATAAATTCATCGTAAGCACAACACCATTAGAGAGTTCCTCACTACTGGTGCAGTTAGTGTGGATTATCTACGGACTAATGAGAACCTGGCAGATCCTTTCACGTAGGAACTGATCAGAGAGAAGGTTTTCAAAACCTCATAAAGGATGGGACTCATACCTATAGAAGAATGAATCAACTGTGAAGAAAATTCAACCTGTAGACTGGAGATCCAAAGAAACAGGTTCAAAGAGTAATAACTATAAAAAATGGATATGAATGAATCATGTGAAACGTTACAGAGAGTTCCTTCCTATGACCTACAGTCACAACATGATATCCTGAAGCATATGAAAAGGTTGAATCGAGTTTTTAATGAGATCTATATTTGATGTCAAGCGGAATACCTAGCTATAGGAGTATTCTTGATAGACTCACAATGTGGAGGTGAAGGTCTCCTCTTATGAAATTTTAGGCAAATTCTCTAGAGCATTCACTAAACTGGAATACACATGCTAGGTCTTAAAGCACAGGCTTTCCAACTACACCATAGAAACGTTGTGTGTAAGATGTTGTTAGAGGTAGAGTTTAAAACCAAGAGTTACTCTAGTATATCCTAAATCATCTTCACTACGTAAAGGTTCAAGTCGTAAGACGCCTTTGCTTATGCACAATATTACAGACTGATATTGTTCAACGAAAAACATTTTGATATGTTTTTAAGATTTTCAAGTGGGGGATTGTTGATGCAAATTATTAAAAAATTCTTTTTTAAATTGTCCCACGTCGGTTAATTTGATGAAGGAAAATCCATTTAAATGCACTCATCCTTCAAATGAGCTTGGACTTAAAGGGTAGAGGTGAAAAGATAGACCAATTGGGGTATAGCGGTATTTCCACACGCACGCACGCGTCACCTATCTAGGTGTGGCGTGGCAATGAATAGGAAATAATTTTTAATTAAAAACTATTATTATTTTGAATAAAAACCTTTCTGTTAAATTTTTTTCGCTAACAAACCAACAGATTTCACGTGTTCAAAGCTTGTTGTTCCTCGCGTTACGCATAACGCACGTTCTGTGGATGAACTTACTTCTCGTTCTCTACGGTTTAAACATGTTCTATGGATGCCCTTACTTCTCGTTCTCTACGATTGGGCCTCAAGGCCTATAAAAGTCCCTCTCCTCTTCCCCTTTCAACACACAATAATCATGAATTCTCCACTCTCTTTCAAACAATTCTCTTTTCTCTCTGCATTTGTTTTTCATACTCCAAAATAAACACAATTTATTTTTTTTGTATATATAGAAATAGCATATTCTTTTTGAAAGGGTGATCTTTTCCAGTGAAGAACTAATCGTGAATATATTCATGTTGGTTGTTTTATTCTAGGGACGCCGTGGTATTTTTAGAATTGCTTGTACAAACAAGAACAGAGTCGTGAAACATCTTGAAGAGAGCAAGCTCTGGGACACAACTGTTAACCAGTTTTTGTTTTGCATATTTCAAGTAGACAGTCATGTTATTGTTTCATTTCATTGACGGTCAGAGGTTCAAGCAGCAATAGCCACCACTGTGCTAATCCTTTTCTTCCGTCTTTACCCATTGTGTAAGTTCAGTTTATAAGGATCTTTACACTTAAAATTGATCTTTTTATGGTGATTAAAAAGGAGGAATGTGAGAAGAAAAAAAAAAGAGTTTGTTGGAGAATGGATAAAAGAGAGAGAGAAATAATAATAAAAATAGTAAAAGACTAAATTAATAAACAAGAAAAAAATGAATTAAAAAACAAGATAATGTTGAATAATAATACTAATTCTACTACTACTAATAATAATAATAATAGCACACTCGGGAACTAATATAGTGTCTACAATGTTTACATATAAACTTAAAAGACTAGAAAGAAAACATAAAGTTTGATGTGAAGCTTCAATGGTAAGCAGTTACTGAACCAAATTAAAAAAAAAGAGAAAAGAAAAGGAAAAGAAAAGAAAGAAAGAAGAGGAAGAATCAGTAAGGTGAGAAAGAGCAACTTTTTCATTCTCTATTGTCGCAACATGATTGCAACATAGAGCGGCCGATGTCCTCTATTATTTAATATTTTTATAAATAGTTTTGGAGTCGTCACCAATCATATTAAGGTGTGATTGGTCACCCATAAAATATTAGTCTACGTAAATTCAGATTTAGGTTCGAGAGTCAATTATGTGTAGGAAAGGTGTTAGCACCCCACATTATCCATGAAAATGGTTACCAATTTTTATCTTCTAAAAACTAAATTACAAAAGGTTCACAAAACAAATAGTTTTGTTTTTTTAAATGTCCCATGATTCTCAATTAACATTTAAGATAAATAAAAAATGAATTGATGATTATGAGTGGCATAAGAGCCATTGAAATTCATTTTGGTTTCAAAAGATATTTTATTCATCTCAAGAATATTAAAATATCCACTTTGATGTTTTAATCTCCGTCATAGATGTTTGATGAGAAATTTCATGTATCTAAGTAATTAATAAAATCCAAAGAGATAACACTACACAATCCCATTTTAAAGTAGAATTATTACTGATGTTCTTTTTTTAAAAAAAAAAACCAATTTATTAATAAAAAACAAATTTGAAGGAGAAATTTCATGAATTTATGGAATTTTAATCATAAAACCCATAAAGAAATACTACTCTTTCTCAAACCTAGATTTATAATGAACCTTGTACTAAAAACAATCTTTTAAAAATATGATAAATAAAAAATCTCACCCTAAACTAAATATATAATTTTACCCTAATCTCTTTTTTAAAAAATAAATCAATCAATTATATGAAATGTAGATATATACAATTAATAATAAATTATCAATTTCAACAAATTTAATAAAAAGACATTCACACAGTTACAAACTAAATCTCAATACTAGCACCAAATTTAATATTAAAAAAAAGCAGTAACAAATTAATCCCAGTACTAGCACCAAATTTAATAAAAATGACAGTAACAAATTAATGTCAAATTTAATCCCAGGATCTTCTTGAAAATGGGAAGATCTAGGATAGGCGGCCAACCTCCTGGAGAGAGCAATGTGCATGGACCAGGTAATATAAAGGGCATCCACGGTAACAAATTAGTCACAATATTAGCACCAAATTTAATAAAAATGGCAGTAACAAATTAATCTCAATATTAGCAACGAATATTTTTAAAAAAATGGCAGTAACAAATTTCTGCCAATATGAACACCGATTTAATAAAAATCGCAACCAACTTAATAAAAGGAGTCACACAGTAACAAATTGATGTAAATATTAATGAACACCAAATTTAATAAAAATGGCATTCACGTAAGAAATTGGTGATGCCAATGTGAACTCCAAATTTAATAAATACAAGAAAACTAATATTAAAACTAAATATTGAATGTCATTATTCAAACTAAATGAAACGAAATTTAACAAATTTGAATGAAAGCTAAAATAAATAAATAAATAAAACTAAAAAAAACATGTAGTGAACATCACAGGAAGCAACAACTTGAATTTGAAAACAAAAAAATATGTCAATTTATGATAGGAAAAAAAATAAAATTGAAAAGAAAAAAGAGAGGGAATATGTATATATGTATATATATATATGTATATATGTATATATGTATATATATATGTACTTATATATCTATATATATACACACACCTTTGAAGATCCTTTTCTGGGTGGAAAAATTGTTTGCTTTCTTTTTCTAACTTTTTACATTAAAAGCTGAAAGTTGAGATTTTTTTAGCAATGAGAAAATGTAACCTAAGTTTCCCTCAATTTACTCTTGAGATTTTAATTTATAGAAAAAAGATTTTGGCTTTTTTTAGTGGGTGAAAGCAAAGAATTATTTTAGTGAGAAAGTGAGAGAGTATTGAAAGACAAAACAAAATAAGATACGTGATGAGATCCAGAAATAGGTAGTTTGTTTTCTTTTTTTTTCTTTTCATTTCTTATCTCTTTTTTTTTATATTCAAATTTCTTCTTTTTCTTTTTTTTTAATAAATTTTAGTAAAATAAGATAAAAATTAAATTAAATAAATAATATAATACAAAATTAAATAATATAAATAAATAAATGGACGAAATACTGTATCTACAACTTGCCCCCCTTTGTACATCCTGAAAATATTTAAAGGTGGCCAAAGGTGAAGATAAAGTATTTGGGCCGAAATAGTTTTTATTTTTAAGAAAACCAAATTATCAATTGAACAAGGACTTCATTCTTACCTCTAGGGTGAAGTTAGAAACGTGTGGGACATGATAGATAGAATATTCGACCTCAATTCCAGGACTGAGTTTGATTTAACCAAATTTGACATGACATCCACCTTAACTCCACGACTAGGGTTGATAAATATTGGACCTAATAAACAGGCTTCGACCTCAACTATTGGACTGAATTCGATTTAACCAAAATTTGGGAATACCTTAGCTCTAAGGCTAGGTTCAACAGACATTGGACATAATAGATGAACTTCGACCTCAAATCCATGATTGGATTCGATTGGACCAAAATGTGAGAAGACCTTAGCTTTGGAGCTAGATTCGATAGAAACTGGACCCGATAACAGGCATCAACCTCAGCTTCAGGATTGGGTTCGAGTTAACCAAAATTTGGGAAGACCTTAACTTTAGAGCTAGGTTTGATGGAAATTGGACTTGATAGACAAGTTTCGAGCTCAACTCCAAAATTGGTTTCGATTTAACCAAACTGAAAAGACCTTAGCTCTAAGGTTAGGTTTGATAAATACTTGACCTAATAGACTTGCTTCAGTCTCAGCTTCAAAACTAGGCTCGATTTAACTAAATTTGAGAAGACGTCAACCTTAACTCCAGGGCTAGCTTTCCTAATAATGAACCTGATAGACAGGACTCGACTTCGTCTTTAAAATTGGGCTCGAAAATAGGTGGACTCATCTTTGTCCCAGCTTTTGGTCTAAGTTAAAATTTAATTTTGAAAATAAAAGAATTATTGTTCTTTTCAAATAAATAAACAAATAGCTCACTACTCCATTCTACCAATCCTATTAGCAACTAATTAGCTTGGTCATAGGATAGAATATTTATCATTAAAGCTTCTTAAGCTGCCAATTTCGCCACCCTCTGTATCAAACAAATGAATCAAACCTCCACAACATTGCACTATGTTGTAAAGACCAACAGTTGTTTTAGTCTCGACGTCACAAACGTGAACCCTTTTAGGATGTAAATTCCATTTGTGGCAACTCACAAAAAAATTGTCTAGACTTGTAGACACCTACATTTCCTCAAGTTTTAACAAAAGAATCATAGCTTTTACTTGGTTTGCAAATACAATAAGTTGTACTTAATTCTTGTTAATTAACAAAAGAATAATAGACTGAGGGATTCATGGTTGTTTATTATAAGGTGATAACATTTTAGGAAGGATAAAAGAAAATATTGACAAATAAACATATGTTTGATCAATATAATCATAAACGACAGTAAACGATTACAACGATATTTGGAATATGTACAAAGAAAATAGATGAGAGAAAGTATGCACACATGGGATTAACATTCTAAGAACTAAATGTGAATTTTCTAGAAATACCCCTGACCACTTTCAACACTACAAAAACTCTCTAAGAAAAAAGAAAAAAAAAGGCTCATGCATAATATCTTCGAACATAATCTGCATTCACAGGGTTCTTTAACTGAACGTCATCCATATTGGTTAAAAGCAAAGCTCCTCCTAAAAAAGTTTTTTCCCCTGTGAATGGACCTTCATAATTGAGAGTCCATCTTCCTCGATGATCCTTTTGAAATGGAAGTATCCTTTAACACCAAATCTCCTTCCTGAAAGCTTCGAGGGTGCACCTTCTTATTGGATGCTCGCATTAATCTTTTTTGGTAAAGTTGTCCATGGCTTAATCCTATCAACCGTTTTTCTTCAAAAAAATTCAACTGCCCATAGCGATCTCATATCCATTCGGCTTCATCTAATTTAGCTTCCATGAGAACTCTCAACGAAGGTATCTCAACTTCTAAAGGGGAGGACCACTTCCATACCATAAATCAAAGAAAATGGTGTTGCCTCTGTTGAAGTAGGAACTGACGTACGATATCCATTCAACACATATGGCAGAATATCATGCCAATCTGTGTATGTTCTTGTCATTTTTCAATGATTCTTTTAATATTTTTGTTGGCTGCCTCAATTGCCCTTTTCATCTTTGGATGATATGGAGATGAATTTCGGTGATTGATCTTGAATTGTTCACAAAGTTTGTCCATCATTTTGTTATTAAGGTTCTTGCCATTATCTATAATAATACTCTCTAGGAGTTTATAACACAAATTAACTCTTTCTTAATAAACTTGAGCACTACTCCTGTTGTAACGTTGCAATAAGATGTCGCTTCTACCTATTTAGTGAAATGATCAATGGCCACAAGAATAAAATGATGACCATTTGAGGCTTTAAGATCAATGGGTTCAATAGCATCCATTTCCTACAAAGAAAAAAGCCACGGTGCTGACAAGACATACAATGGAGATGCCGCCGCATGGATTTTATGCATATAAATTTGACACTTTTTACATTCTCTTGCATATTTTATGCAGTCTGATTCCATCGTTGTCGAATAATAACCAGATCTAAGTATTTGTCTAGCCATTATATGTCCATTAACATGTGTTCCACATATTCCTTCATGAACTTCTATCATAATTTGTTTTGCTTCTTCCACATCAACAAACCTAAGAAGCACCATATCATGGTTTCTTTTATAAAGAACTTCACCACTTAAGAAAAATTTCATGGCCAATCTTCTTATTTTGTGTTTGTCATTCTCTAAAGCTCCATATGGATATTCTCTATACTTTATGTATTGCTTGATGTCAAAATACCAAGGCTTGCTATCATTTTCAATATTCATGCAATATGTTGGCACATCTTGCTTTGTAATTTGGACAGGATGAAGTTCACATTCAAGATTAAGATCAAACATCACTGCCAAGGTGGCTAATGCATCTGCCATTCGATTATCCTCCCTATGAACATGGTCAAATGAAATCTTCTCAAAGTTTTGAGATAATTTTGTAACATATTGGCTATAAGGCACCACTTTAGAATCTCTAGTTTTCCATTCTTCCTTGACTTGATGTGTTACTAACATTAAGTTACCAAAAACTTTCACTTTTTGAATACTTATGTCACATATTGCTTGAAGTCCCATAATGTAGGCTACATACTCAGCAATATTGTGAGTGCACTCAAAACATAACTTGCTGTTAGGGGGAAGACTTTTCCTTCTAGAAAAATTAGTACAACTCCAATCCTATGTCCCAACTCATTTGAGGCACCATCGAAGAGCATAACTCATGTCTCATTGTTCGTAGCATCTTCTTCAACTAGAAGCATGTTTTCATCTGGAAAATCAATTCTCATAGTCTCGTAAGCTACTATTGGTTTAGCAGTTAAATGATCTGCAAGTGCGCTTCCCTTAATTGTTTTTTAAGTAATATAACGATATTATACTCTTATAATAGAACTTAGATTTTGCAATCCTCCCAGATAATGGCATTTTTTCAAAAATGTATTTTATTGGATCCAATTTTTAAATAAGCTATGTTGTATGGATATATTGCCTCAACCGATGAGCAGTCCATACCAAAGCACAACAAGTTCGCTTTAACATTGAGTATTTACACTCATAATTGGTGAATTTTTTGCTCAAATAATAAATGGCTTGTTCTTTCTTTCCTGATAAGTCATGTTGTTCTAGAACACCACCTGTAGAACCTTTTAATACCGTCATGTATTGGATTAAAGATCGCCCTAAAGTTGGAGGTACCAGCACAGGTGGACTCTACAAATACTGCTTAATTTTGTTGAATGCTTTATCACAACCCTCATTCCATCCTTTTGGGCTATTTTTACGTAAAAGCTTGAAGATTGGTTTGCATGTCGACATTAAATGAAAGATACGTCTTGATATGTAGTTCAATCTTCCAAGAAAAACTCAAACTTCTTTTTCTGTTTTAGGAGATGGCATTTCCATGATAGATCTCACTTTATCTGGGTCTACTTTGATTTCTTCTTCACTGACAATGAACCCCAACAACTTTCCTGAGGTTGCCACAAATGTACATTTAGATGAGTTTAGTTTCAATTGATACTTTCTCAGTCGATCAAATAACTTTTGGAGTGTGATTGTGTGATCTTCATCTGTCTTGGATTCTACAATCATATCATCAACATATACCTCTATTTTCTTATGCATCCTATCGTGAAAAAGTGTAACCATTGCTCCCTAATAGGTTGCCCCAGCGTTTTTCAAACCCAAGAGCATTACTTTGTAGCATAATGTTCCCCAAAGGGTAATGAAGGTTTGTTTTTTCTCTATCTTCTTCAACCATTTTGATTTGATCATATCCTGAAAGACCATCCATGAAGGAGAAATTTGAGTATCCTGCAGTGTTATCCACCAACATGTCAATATGACGTAAAGGGAAGTTATATTTTGAACTAGCTCGATTTAGATCTCTATAATCCACACACATTCTCACTTTTTTTCTTTCTTGGGCACTAGAACAATGTTTGCCACCCATTCAGGATATTTGGAGACTGTAAGAAATCATGCCTCAATTTGCTTTTGTACTTCCTCTTTGATTTTAATCAATACGCTAGGCTTCATTTTACGTAACTTTTATCTCACTGGTTTCATTCTGATTTTAATGGAATACGGTGTACAACAATATCCGTATTTAATCCCAGCATATCCTAATAACTCGTACTCACTAACAAATTGATCAGTTTTATTTCAAGTTTCACTAATCAATGATGTACCAATTTTTACCTTTTTCAATTCATCTTGAAATCCTAAATTGATTATTTCAACTAGCTCTTGGTGAGGACCTAAAACCTTATCATCTTCTTCTACTATTCTTAACAATTCTAAGGATATTTACACGGTATCTTCATTGCCATTTTTCTTGTTAGATTCCATAGTGTATATTAAGGTGTCAAGGGTAGAACTGAAATTACTCACATCTTCATTCTTATGAATATTATCTATGAAGTTGTTTGGACTTTTGTGTTTTATTTGCAAATGCAAGAAAGAAAGAAAAGAAAGCAGAAAGAAGGGGGAAAAATTAGAACAAATGAAAATGCAAAGATTTTATTAATAACAAGAAAATAGTACACCCATGTTCCAAAGCAAAACAAAATACTATGGTCTTGGGTACAGCCACTAAGAAATTAAAACTTGACAAATAAAAGTTTAATCATTACTCTTGAAATTCTCTTGAAAATATAGGTAGATCCACAATATCCCAATTGTTAAGCTCGAAATCAGGTGGGCATTCATAAACTGTGTTGCCATCAAATGATGCTTCTTGTATTATTGCTGCAATCGATAAACTCTCCATCTTCGCTAACAGACGATCCTTCGAATCAGATTCATGTGATGAGTAACTTATAGCAGCAATTTTAAAAGTATCATGAATCAAACTCCTTTTCCTCTAGCTTTGCCATACGCTTGTTCTTCTTTTCTTCCTGAAGCCTAATTTTAGCATATCTAGATGGCTTATAACCCAAACCAACCCCCCCCCCCCCCCTTCATTGTTTGGTGTTTTTAAAAGTCTCTCTAAGCTTTGATTCAAAGAATATCCTACATCTCTCATTATCTTAGTAGTCATGACTTCAACTTGAGACATGTGTGGTTCTATCACTTCATCTATAAATGCTTACACTATAGTCGCATGAGCAATTTTAAAATAGCGAAAAGAACATTCGACTGCTTCTTCTGCCGCCTCAACATATGGGGTTGAGACAAGTTTTTTTTATCAAGAAATCCTCTTGTCTTAACAAACAATCATCTTACTCCCAAATACAAATTTCAATTTTTGATGTAATGTGGATGGTACCACTCTTGCAGAGTGAATCCAAGGACGCCCTAATAAAAAAAAAGTATGTAGGTGTTATTTCTATGACTTGAAAAACTATGTTGAAAGTACGTGGGCCAATTTTGATTGGTAATTCAATGTCACACATGACTTCTCTACGTGACCCATCAAAAGCTTCTTACAACCATAGTGCTTGATTTTATGTGTGATATGTCCACTGAAAGCTTCAATAGTGTAGATTTAGGCATTAAATTAAGAGCTGATCCATTATCCAATAAAAATCTTGCTATGACGTAGTCTTTGCACTTTACTTAAATATGTAGTGCTTTTGTATGGCCTAAACCTTCTGGAGGAATTTCATCATCTGTAAAGACTATGGAATTTGAAGATGTGATATTGCCAATAATTCCATTAAACTTTTTCACTGAAATGCCATGTTCAACATGTGCCTTATTCAAGATATCCAATAGCACTCTGCAATGAGGCTCTGAATTCAAAAACAAAGATAATAAAGAAATTCAAGCTGGATTATGATGCATTTGCTCTATGATCTTATATTCACTTTGTTTTACTATTTTCAAGAATTTGTCTACTTCCTTATTAGTGACAGACTTTTTACATTCTACATCTTTAGCTAGAATAGGTATTTCCACATTTTGCTCTTTGCAATGTTCATTCACATTTCTTTTTTCATTTTTCCTCCCTTGCCCCAGTATAGAACCACCTGAAAGTGTTGTCAAATTATCTGGTTTAGAACATCTTTCACTTCGAGTTATCTCACTGATTCCAGTAATATTATCAACTGAAAGACCTGTTATGACTTGACAATCATACCTCCAAGGCACTGCTTTCAAATTCGTAAATTTGAAGGGACTAGGCACTTGGAGCATGAGTTTTTTAGGATTGTAGAGAATCGACTCATTACGACTTTCTTGGTAAAATACTGTCAAAGGTCTTGGTAAAAAGGAATCTTCCTTTTCTGAGACTTCATCCATTAATTCACAGGTTCTATTGTTCTTCACCTTCCCTTTTCCTTGTCCCTTGTATATCGTAAGTATCTTGCATCCATAAATTGTTGTACTCTAGATCTAAACTTGTAGCACTGTTGAACAATATGACCAGGAACTCGTTGATGGAATATACAATGTTTCCTTTTATCATACCCTTCATAACTTATGTTGGGTTCTAAATATTCTTGACTAACATGTCCTGCTTCAAAAAGGCTTTCAAAAAGTGCTTTCATAGGTGTCATTATCTCATGAACCTCATTTTTACATTCTTCAACAAGACAATCCACAACATTCACCTTTGAATTTTCATGATCAGGCAATAGATTATTATTGACATCTGGCTTCTCACCAACCTTTTTAAAGTTTAACCATCCAGCATTAATTAAAGGTTGCACCTTCCTTTTCAAAGCCAAATAATTTTCAGTTGATTGTCCTTCTCCTCTAGCATGATAATCACATCGAGCATTTGGATCATACCATTTTGGATAAGAAGGTTGTATAAGGATCATTGAAATTGGAGCTAACTGTCGATTTTGAATTAGCTAGGTAAAAGCTTTGTATAAGTCATGAAAATTGGATCAAATCGCCATGTATCCAAGTTGGTCTTGCTACCTTGACCTTGTGCAAATAGTCGAGAAGAATAATTTGAATTTACAGGCTTTGGAGTTCCAAAAAAGGTGTGAGGTGGTCATAGTTGTTATAAGGGATATGCGAAACATTACTTATATACGACAGAATATTGTGTCCATGTTCTCTTTGGCCAAAATTCAATTTGTGTTTTCCTGAATTAGGAAAACCAATTGAGTGAACCTCTCCTTCTTTCTTCTTAAATGTTGTTCCTTTCTTTATTCCATCATATTTAATTGGAGCCTCTGCTATCCTCCCATGTTTTATCTCATATTCAATTCTTTCACTAATCACAATAATGTCAGAAAAATTGGTTGTTGCATTACCAATCATACAATCATACAATGGAGCCCGCAAAGTATTCATAAACATAGTTGTCATTTCTTTGTCTGTTAACGGTAATTGAACCTCGGTGGATTTGTCTCTCCATCGTTGAGCATATTCTTTGAAGCTTTCTGAACCCTTCTTCTCCATCCGTTGCAAGTCTAAACGATCTGGAGCCATATCAATATTCTTGCTTGTATTGGTTTAGAAATACATCAGCCAAGTCTTTCCACACATGAATGTGCGTATTATCTAAGTGAATATACCATCGAGTAGCTGGTCCAGTTAAGTTATCCAGGAAGCAATGGATCAACAATTTATCATTGCTAATACTAAGATGACTCGTCGAACATGATGATCCATCATATTTATCAAATTCGAGTACTTTAAACTTTGCTGGAATTATCAAGCCTGGTACCAAGCATAATTGTGTCGTATCTATATTTCCATAAACGTCAATCCCTTCAATTGCTCGCAACCTTTCCTCCAAAACATCTAGTTTTTCCTTAGCCGGAGCGTCCACATTTTGTCCCATATCTTGAATTTTAGCTTGAGCTTCCAATTGTTCTATGTCTTGGACAAGAGGTGGAACATCAAAAAGTGGATTCATAGCAAGATAATGTTTAGTGGTTTGAGACTGCGAAACATGCATGCGACGTGGAGTAAATCCTGGAGGATAAATGGGATCATCGATGTCTTGAATTGGATTGATTGATTGTGTTGTATCTACGATGACTTTCCCCTTTTCCGTTGAGTGCAATTTTAATATTTTTTAAACTTGTTCTCCAAGAGTATTAATCTCTTGTCTCATTTTATCCATGTCTTTGTCTTGTTCTTCCATGATTCGACTTTTATATCTCGTATTGTATGGATGGCGAATTGGAGTAGGACGAGCTATGTTTTTCTTTGAAGAGAGTGGAAGAGAGAGAGAGAGAGAAACAAAAAAAACTCATTATATAAGAAAATAAAATTTGAACAAATACAATGAGAAACGACAAAAAACTGATAAAATAACAATAACAAAAACTAGCAAAGAATGCAATGAAAATCATTTTCATTGTCATTAATAGCAAAACTAAAATGAACAATTAATGAAAACGAGCAAAATGCCCAAGCTCCAAGCATATCATCCTAAAGAACCTATTCAAATCATCTGCATGAGATTGCATTGAGAAAAAATTAACCTTTAAATCAGCTACCCATTTTGCAAAATCGTTTGCTCTTCTAGACATCATTTTGAGAAATTTTATCGTCTGATCGACACGCTCCACTAGCCCCTGGAAATCTCTCCTTTGTAAATCATATGCAGTAAGTTGATAGTATAAGGAATTAGCATAATTTCTTAGTATCCCATATTCTTCAAAGTGCTCGGCCACCTTCACATGTACACTATCAACTATTTGACATAGAGAACGATTGTGTGCTTCCAATTCTGTTATTTGTGTTTCTTGTTTTCCAATTGACATATTCAAATCATGAAAAATATTGAGAAAATATTCTTTGCCGCTTTCTAACTTCTTAATATACTCCTCTTGCGACTCCACTGTTGCCTGTAATATTGTTTTTTCATTTTTCAAATTTCTATTTGTTTTATTCATTCGCCTCATCTCTTTATCTAACGTCTCAAAACTCTTTTCTAACTTATCTTGATTCTTTAAGGATTTCTTGGCCTTATCGAGTTCTTTCTGGAAATACGTTGTGTGATCCATCCATTGACTTGTCTCTTTATGAAGTCTCCAATTCTCTTGCTCTAGCAGCCGATTTTTCTCTTCTAATTTCATGCTCTCTTCAGCCCACTGATTTGGTTGTTCAAGGTTTGTCTCCTCTACCCTTTCAGCTTCCTTCTTTAAGTTAAAATCTATTACATTTTTTCTTCTGTTTGTCTGCCATGCTTCGACCCACTGGTAACTTCTTCATAATGTCCTTTGTCTTTTATCTTTCTCACTGATTTCATGCATGCACTGCTCGACGTTTTTTTCCTTGACAATCTTCAAGATCATAAGAAAAATCCAACTCTTGTAGATTGTAAGTTGGTGGTATAAACTATTTGAGCCACATCTGTCACAAAACTAACAATGGTGTAATAGCTAACACCTCCCCATGGTCCCAACAAAGGCACACTATGAAAATTTCCACATCTATATATCACTGCTTTCAAAGGCATCCATTGAGTCTTCCATATGATATTTTCAGAATTCATTGTCGAAAAGAAAGACACCCAAGTCTCCTTCCTTGGATATGTTAGATCCCAAATGGCCATATCAAACTCACTAATTGTGTTGCGCATCAAATTCCATGGGTTACTGAAATCTACCTTTGGACACTTAAATTTTGTCCAAAATTTGATATGGTTTTGTATCCAAATATAAAGTAACGGAACACAATTATTCAATTTTCCTTCACCTTTATTTCTACAATAGTTAAGCGATCGAAAAGTTTCAGTCAATAAAGGTATAACTTGATCACTTTTTCGTCAACATAATCATTTGCTTTAGGAAAAATCATTGCTCCATAAATACACAATACCAAGAAAGTGAGACCTTTATCTTCATCAATATAAGTTTGTGTCATCCTTATTAGATAATCAAACGGCACATTCTCCCCCCCCCCCCCACCCTTAACTCTTATATGCTTTTGAATTTCGGTGGCATGGACAGTTTCTAAAAACTTTGACAATGTTCTCTTTGTTGTTTGCTTAGGATTGAAGAAAAATCACCGCTCCATAAATACACAATAGCATAGCTTGATATTCTTCTATGGTTGGTAATAAGTCACACGACCCAAATGTGAAACAACCATATGCTGGATCCCAAAAATTAATTATAGCTCTTAAAGCAAAAGAATCCATTGGTGTGTACATCAACTCTGTTATATGTCCGTACTTCTTTGAAAACACGAATCTCCGCTTAGGCGTCAACGCTTCCCAAATCATCTTTAGTTCGCCTAAGTTGTTTTATGTAAAAATCATCTGACACCTGCATAGCGCTGATACTTTAAAAGAATTGTTTGTGTTATTCCCAAATTTTTGTTGCATTTCTTTAGCCCATTGAAGAACATCACTTGGTTCATTGAACTTAGGTGCTAGAGATGAATGCATCGACACATTGGACATCTTTGTGTTCCACCCTTGTTCCTTTATTTTACGATTATGACAAATAAAGAATAAAATCATTTCACTTTGCAAAAAGAAACAAAAATAAAAAATAAGTAGATAAGTAACAATAAGGTTTTCATGTACCTATACGAGAGTCATAACATTTGAAGGTAAATACTACTCTCCCTAATTTTTCTTAAAACAACATTATTTAATTTTTAGCAAATATAAGGTTTTATGTGCTTTTACGAGAGTCGTAACGAAAGTACTCACTACTCTTCTTAAAAGTGTATAATTGAGGTTGAAGACTTGATTTTGGAAAAATTTAGCAAAAATAATGTAAAACACTATGATTGAAGTTTTTTTTTTTTTTTTTTTTTTTGGTAAAACAAACGAAATGTGGTTTCAAATTTTATAGAAAAAAGTTTTAAAACTTTGTTTTAAATGAAAAAAATTGAAAAATATTTTAGACAGCTTGACTTATAGATGAGCGGCCCTAAAAATAAAGAATAAGAGTGAAAGAAATCACTAACAACACAAAATTATGCCGAAAGGAAAATGATATGGTGTTAGTATTTCTAAACTCCTAGAAGGGAAAGGCCCTCAAATTTATTCCAATGTTATTAAAAAATAATAACAAAAAAATTAATTTGAGCGATGATTTTTCACGTGCCTGCACAAAAGTCGAAACCCCTCAAAGGTCAACAATACTTCACCTTCAATTCTAGTCTTATAAGGTTGTAGTTTGGGTAGAGGGCTTGTGAGTGTGCGTAGAATGCATGATGACATATATAAACAAATGTACCAAGAACATAATACAAATATTTCATATAAATCAAATCAACAACAATAATTAAGTGAACCAATAAGTTATAATAGAAATATGGATAAAAGATAAAAATGTAACAGCTCGACTCTTTTACACATTTCAAATCACCAGTGGAGTCGTCAAGCTATCACAACGTGATCGTGACGTGGAGCGGCGACGTCCTCTGTTAATCATAAAGAAACACTACTTTTTCTCAAACCTAGGTTTATAATGAACCTTGTACTTAAAACAATTTTTTTAAAAAAATGTAAATAAAGAATCTCACCGTAAACTAATTATTTAATTTTACCCTAATCTCTTTTTTAAAAAACTAAATAAATCCATTATATGAAATGTAGATATATACAATTAATAATAAATTATCAATTCAACAAATTTAATAAAAAATGCATTCACACAGTAACAAACTAAATCTCAATACTAGCACCAAATTTTATATATATATATAAATAAAGCAGTTACAAATCAATCCCAGTATTAGCACCAAATTTAATAAAAGTGACAGTACAAAGTAATCTCAATATGAACACCAATTTAATATAAAAGGCATCCATAGTAACAAATTAGCCTCAATATTAGCACCAAATTTAATAAAAATTGCAGTAGCAAATTAACCCCTAACACCAAATTTAATGAAAATGACAGTAACAAATTAATCTCAATATTAGCAACAAATTTTTTTAAAAAAAAAATAGCAGTAACAAATTTCTGCCAATTTAATAAAAGGATTCACACAGTAACAAATTGATGTAAATATTAATGAACACCAAATTTAATAATAATGACATTGACGTAACAAATTGATGATGCCAATTTGAACACCAAATTTAAAAAATACAGGAAGCCAATAGTAAAACTGAATATTGAATGTTACTATTAAAACTAAATGAAATGAAATTTAACAAATTTAAATGAAAGCTATAATAAAATAAATAAATAAAACTAAAAAGAATGCAGTCAACATCACATGAAGCAACAACTTGAATTTAGAAAATGGCAATTTACGAAAGGGAAAAAACAATAAACTTGAGAAGGAAAAAGAAAGAGGAAAGCAATATATAAATATACCTTTAAAGATCTTTTTCTTGATGGAAAAATTGCTTGCTTCCTTTTTCTAACCATTAAAATTAAAAGATGAAAACTGAGATTTTTTTAGCAATGAAAAAAATGTAACCTAAGTTCTCTCCCCTCAATTTACTCTTGAGATTAAGAAAGTGAGAGAGCAGTGAAAGATAAAACAAAATCGTGGGTGAGAAGAGAAAGGTGGAGAGATGGGGAGGATTGGTTGAGAGAAATTATGAAAGAGGGGAGAATATACGTGATGAGAGCAAAAAATATGTAGTTTGTTTTGTTTTTCCTTTTCTCTTCTTTTCTCTTTTTTTTAAATTCAAATTTCTTATTTTTTTTTAAAAAAATAAATTTTAGTAAAATAAAATGAAAATAAAATAATAAAAATAAATAAATAAATAAACGGACAAAATATGGTATCTACGTCTATCTGTAACGAATGAGAATTCAAAAAAGGAGAAAAAAAAACCATAAAAAATTTCAAAAAGGTGTCTAAGTGACACATTGACTCTCAAAACAATATAAAAATGCCTAAATGGTATTATTACATTCAAAACCAACCTAATAGTTGTTAAGGGACGATATCACTCTCAAAACCAACATTTTACAAGTTTCTAGAAAGTGACTTTAAAAAACAAACTAAAATTGCTTAATTGCCTCTTTCATGCTCAAAACAAACTTAAGAAGTGTGAAGACAAAACTTCTGCTGCCAAGACAACCTACAAGTGTCTTAGTGTCACATTCACTATCAAAACCAACATAGAAAAAGGTTCCTAAAAAGTTTCCAAAACCCTACTATTACCTAAGATGTGTAACTTACCACTTAAAACTACAAATGCATCCTAAAACAATATTTGTAGAAGTGACAAAAAGTAACTTAAAGCGACCTAGAAGTGGCGACCATAACGCATGATTAGCCACAAAATAATATGTTTATATGATGTGCCCGCCAACAATTGCAAGACATCTACGTAACAAATCAACCCGGTAATCTAAAATTAATAATCCATGCAAATTAATTCGTCAATGAATGTATTTGTAATAAAAAAAAAAATAGTTAGTCTAGCATGGATAAAAATTTCTTTCTAAACTAACTGAAATTTAAAAACGAGCTTTAACACCAATAGTATTTTCTTAACAACAGTGTTTTGGTATTTACCTTTGCGCATTTTATTTATTGGCTTCAGTAAACAATAATAAATTCCCAACATGAAACATAAAATCTTTATTGATAATTTGATTCTGAATGTTCTTTTTGCTACTTTTAAGTGAAATAATTTAGCAAAAAGATACACGAGTAGATGTATATAGATTGAAGGGATTGAATCGAATAGCAAAAATATTCAATCGCTCTACCTTTAACAGTGGGCTCATCCACGATCCAACGATTGACTTTTGGTTCTGAGATACATCGATGATAACATAGAAACAAACTAATAATTATTCAAATTTAAGTTTAAGAATAACAAAAAGAGACACATTGACTAATAAATTAAGTATATTGATTATCTAACTAATATATATTTTAAAGTTAGATATCAGATAGATATTAATTGGTTGATGTACGAAATATCAAATATATCACATATATACCTGTTAATACAACAATAAATGTAAAATTGAAATAATAAAAATAGAAATTAGGTTGAAATGTTTGGTTATACTCGCCAATTTTAAAAAATCATTGCTAAATTTGCAATTAGTAATAACACATAATCATATATTCCTTAAGGATTATACTTTGTTAATTTGGTGAATTTGATGAGAATATTTGATTAGTTAATAGTTATCTAATAATCTTAACAAAATAAAGAAATTAGAAGATTTATGATAAACATAAGCAAGAGAGTAATTCAACTCTGCATAGATCCTTGCGCTAGTGTGAAGGGTCCCTCTGGAGATTTAATAATTGAGCTCTTTGTATATCATTATATGAAATTTAGTTGAATTAATTTTGTTAATAGCATACACAATTTGCTATTTGTATTCGAGGAAATTATTATTTCTAATCTGAAAAAAAAATTTACCTTCCAAATCTATCCTCTTTTTAACATTACAAAAATGGGTTTCCTTTAAAGAATTTCTTGTTTGACAAGTTATATTCTTACTAGTCTTTTAGTGGATTTCAACAAATGTTCCTTCCGTTTGTAATCTACTTGAGAATCGTTGGTCTCTATTCTTTTTAAAAACTTGAACAAACAGTTAAATCTTTTGACCTTAAAATTTCATAAACTTTTATTTATATTTCATTAATTACAATCTTTTTAAGCTCTTTTATCCGTACCAAAATAAAATTATAAATTTCACACACAAGTTACGTATCATGGGCCACTACACTTGTAATGATCTTAAAGATAATGTATGGTTTCAATTTCCATCTAAAAGTATGTAAAAAAATAATAGTTTCTTGATAAAACCTCACCTATAAAATACAAATAAAACAATAGTATAAAGGAGAGAACAATAATAATATACCAAAAAGAACTTTGAATTTAGTTTTTGTAATTGAAAAATAATCAAACTAAATTAATTGAAATATTGACTAAAAAAAATGTACATCTATGTGTTAGGGCAACCCAAGCCACATAGAAAAATAATAAATTATATTAAACAAGTTTTACAAAATCATTAAATTCCACATGAAACAATAATCAATTGTACTAAATTTTGTGATTAAAATTAATAACCAATTATCAACCATGCAGATGGATCATTTTTAAGCATCTCCACCTGATCCAGATGGGTCCTATACATACAAAAAAAAAAAAAAGTTTATATCAAACAATAATTATATGAATAATACATACTTTGCTTTCCTAAGAAAATACATATTTTTCTATTCTTAAAAATTGTTATGAATGGTAAAAAAGTGAAAGTATTTTTACATATATCAAAAAAAAATAATTTAAAAAGCCTATAAAAAATTTGATAAATATTACTATATTTATAAATAATTTCAATTTTTTGTTATATTAAAAAAGGACCCTTCAAACTAAGTCACATACTGATGGCTGGAAAATACATTATTAAGTAATAATATAATTCTATGGAACCTTTTAAATATGTTTTGACAATGTTTTACCCCTAAAAGAAAAAAAAAAAGCATTTAGAAAGAAAGTGCTTTCCCAAATAAGTAATTGGTCCGCAGTTTATAATTCAATTCTTTTGACTACACACTTTATTTTGTTGTATACGTAAAGATAATTTTTTAAATAACAAAACAATTAAAAATAATGGCATGTTCTTGTATAGGGTATCTATCAATTTATCAATCTCTATCATTGATAATATAAATATTTTGGTCTATTTTACTATATTTAAAAACAATCCATACTTAAATTTGAAAATATTTAAATAAAAAAAAACTTCTTAAAAAGGGAAATATCATATCATTAGTTAACACATATGTTTCTTAAATTTTAAATAATAAACTAAAAAAATGTTTATGAATGTTATTCCAAATAAGAGAGCATTTAACTTTGTTTTTCTTTTGTAAAAAGAGAATTAATTAATTATCTCACAATTTTAGATTATATTTTATTACGAAGTATATTGCATACCTTTTTATTTAAATTTTTATTTGAGATTTATCTCTAATAAAAGATGATTTAATTTTTTTAATTTATATTTAAAATCTTTTATTTAAATATGTAAAAAGTTGAACTTATCACTTTAAAATCGATAATACAAATTTTATGTTAGATATAGTTGAGGTAGATTTTGTATTGTTCAAGATTCTATTTTATTTTTTATTTTATTATGTGGAAAGATGCAGTCATATAAAAGTATTAGTATTGGTTTGTACAGACCTATTTGGCATTTGAAATTTGTATTGGAATTTGTTTTCAGAGAGATTATATCATGATTAAATTTAATTTATATTCGAAATAGGAACATCATAATTAAATTTTTTGAATTAGATTATTTTATGTATTTAAATTGTAGTTTAAACATTTTTTAGTTTATATTATACAGTATAAATAAGTTTTTATTTTTAAAATGATTTTTATGTCAAGCAATCTTCAATCAAAACCTAGTATCCTTTTATTTTCTCTCTCTAAATTAACAAATAAAATGAAACACAACTATCAAGTCTTGTTAATACAATTAAATAGATTCAATCTTATGATAAAATATTTTCCATTGGTCCTCAACAATAAGATTTGGAATTACAATCTACCTAATTGACCACTAAGTTATCTCTCTTTTTTCCAATTATAAAAAATAAACTCTCTAAACCATTTAAGCTCTATTGGGTAACTATTTTATTATTATTATTTCCTTTTATTTATTTTCTACCATATCTTCAAGAAAATCAAGATAAAAATTTTGAAAACTAAAAAAAATATATACTTTTAAAAAATTGTTTTAACTATTAAAATTTGGTTAAAAGTTCAACTCTTTTACTTAATAAAGATAAAACCATTATAAAAAATGGTCCTTCCCACATTTCCTTCTTCATACTATAAAATTCAAGTAAAAGTTTACAAACATTAAATTACAAATTTGATCCATACGATTTGAAAAAAAAAAAAAAGGTTAGTTTTAGTTCATGGTTTCAAAACTTAGAATTTAATCCCTATATTTTGATAAAACCTCGTAGTCTCTGTGGTTTAATAAAATTTTATAAATAGTCCCTACCATAAGAACTAATAACGAGGGCTTTATCAAACTTTAAGAACTAACTTTCTATTAAAAAATCACAAGAACTAAATTTCAACATTTTCATAACCATATAGATCAAATTTACAATTTAACTTTATACCATACGACCAATTTTGCAATTTAACCTTATACTATGCGACCAAGTGGTTGTGATGATCTGTATCGATAGATTTTACGATTATATGCGTTCGATGAATGTATGCAAGTACGTACGTATATAAAATAATATGTATGAATGCTAGAGAGAGAGAGAGAGAGATTACCATGGAAGAAGTAGAAGGAGGAGGAGGTGGGATGTTATGGATCATATTGTGCATCATAGTTTGCATGAGCGAAGGCATTTGATCTCTAAGTTGAGAAAGCTCGTTCTTCACATTCATAAGCTCAGCTTGCATTGCTTCATTTTGCTCTTTCAATATTCTCACCTCTTCTCCACTGTATAAACATGATTCATATCCTTCTGATCTACCTCTTCTATTATTACTTATCCCTACACTCACAATTTCAAAACCAATAAAACAAAAACAAAAATCATCAACCTAAAACCTTCCACCCATCAATTCCACCAACTTTTAGAGGTGGTCAAAATATTTGACTTTTTTCTGATGTCACACATTGTATATAAAAGGATAAAATACCACTTTTTAAATTTGTTTGAAATATCAAGAAAAACGAGAAAACAGGAAACAAGAAGCCAAGGAGTTGGTTCAATCCTGTCCTTTTTTTTATTCTGAAAAAGAAAAAAAAAAAGTGATTGGTACTGTTTTTTCCATTTTTGTGAATTAAAAGAAAAGGTTTCAGAAAATTGTTTGAAGCAATATTTTTCGATTCTTGTTATTAAAGAACTCAAATTTTAAAAATCAGAAACCTAATTAAATAGAGAATAGAAAACTTGGAAAACTTTACCAAATGACTTCAAATTAAGACATTTAGTTTTTAAGAAATTGAAAAAATCTTTTTATAAAATTCATAAATGTGAACTTTAAACTTAATTAGTTAAATATTGCAATTTCTATCATTTTTTAATCTCGTTAATTTCAATAATATAGCTCTACAAACAAAATTTAATATAAATAAATACTTCATTAAATACGTTTGAGGATGAAATTATTTAAAAATATAATAATATAAGCTCCTTGAGAATACTTTTTCATGAATTTTCAAGTGAAAACTCATCGTACAGTAAAATTGCAATATTTTTATAAATTTGGGATTAAGATTGGAACACTTATTTACATTCTATATTATTTTTTTTTATCAAATAAGAAATTATTAAAGGAATTTAATGTTTTTTAGGGCATCATGCATGGGAAGGAGAAAATCATGTAGGTAATATTTGAGACAGAAAGATAGTGAATAATTAATTAACGGGCAGAGAAATACTATATAAAAAATAAGTACCGGCGGAGAGGTTGGCGACGGCGGCGACGAGGTCGGCGATGCCTTGGCGGTGAATATGATTGCGGGTCTCTTCAATTTGAAGGCGGCGTTTCCGAAGTTCCATAAGTTGTTGGTGTCGAATTTCTCTTTGCTCATCGCAACTGTGCAGCGTTTGACCCAACGCTGAAACGCTTCTCTCAATGCTTCTTCCAATACTATCTTCCATTTTCCTTCTCTTTGCCTCCATCTTCTCTTTCTTCTCGCTTGACTCTGTTCCTGATGACGACGACTCTATATATACATATAATTAATTATTTAGCAATTTTTATAACTATTTTAGAGGATTTTTGAACTGACTTCAATATGACATAAATTTATAAAGGGGGTATTTCTAAATAATAATTAAAAAAAAAAACAAACAAACAAACTACTTACCCTTCAAAATCACTAAAATTCATCACACCCGAATTTTTGAAGAAGTATAAATATTTTGTTCAGTTATTATTTTTGACAATTTTACTTTTATAAATAGATTTTTTTTAGAATTATATTGAAACATATGTAGGTAGATATCTTGAAATAAATTATCTAATAATTAATCTTAATTTTTGTGAAATCTAAAGAATTCTAGAAAATATATTATTTTTACGGAGATAGGCATACACATTATAAATATCTATGACATAATAGATCCCAGTGAGAGTTTAGAAAATAGTTTGATTTCATAACTTGAAATACTATATTCATTCATATTTTTATCTTGTTTTAATATAATTTTACATTTTAAAATTTCAAATTCAAAACCTGAATATTCTTTAAGATAAAAAAAAGGTTATTTCAAAATACACATTAATTTAATCACAAAAAACAAAAAAATAGGTTTCAAAAACAGAATTCAAATTATCCACAAAACTTAAAATTTAAAAATATAAAACAAAATCTACTGTAGAACATGCCCTAAACACTAATACTAAACTAAAAATACAAAAACATAAAATGAAATTCAAACTTAGCTAAAGGTCAAGAGATCACAAAATTAGAAAAATAAACAATAAAAAAGAAAATAGAAAAAGACATATAATATTTAAATATGGTAAGGCTGAAAAGTGAAGTTTTGCATTGCATGCTTAGATTGGAGAGACTATATTGTATTATCATCATTGGGAAGTATCTTTAAAAAAAATTATAAAAAAAAAAAAAAGGCCCATTATCCAATGGCAAACCTTTTCAAAAATATATAATTAATTAAGTTTTAAACTTAAAAAGGGATTTGAGTTATGTTTTTTTTTTTCAGATTACCCAAGAGGATCTTCCCACGATCTCAATCTGATCACAATTCCCTCACTGGTCCGCATCATTGTCTTTCCGCCAATTTTTCTCATTTCCAATATTTTACATTATTTCACTCTCTGCCCCTCTCTTTCAAAATTTGCCCCCAATCTTTCAATATTTTCAATTCTACCCACAATTTCCCAACCTCGTTTCTAGAAACTACCCCCTCCCCCATACAAATTTCTAGCAACACATTGCTATTTATTTAATTCAATCACTTGAGACTTGAGTCTTATGCCTTATTTATCTAAAATAATAAAAAAAATAAATACAATTAAAATATCTATATTAGAGCCTCTTTGTATCTTTGACATAGTAATTTTTAAGTAATTAAGGTATTATATATTGTTTTAAGTAGTGAGAGATTTTAATCTTTTGTTTTTCAATTTAAGCTTGAGGTAAAGTATAAATTGATAATCACCTTATTTTTGTATATACATTTTTTTCTAGAAAATTAAGCTTATGCAAACTACTTTGATACCTATACTTTGCTTGCTTTATCACCTCATCCTTGAAAATGTTCTAAATCAAGTCAGAATTTGAAAAACTATTAAAAAAATGTTTTAAATTTTTTATTTCTTTAAAGTATGTTTATAGTTCGTATATGCTTCAAAATAAAAATTCAAAAAATTAAAAAAACAAAATTGCATTAGAATAAGTATATGTCTTATTTATAAGAGAAAAAAAAAAAAAAAAAAAAACAAGATAGCAAAAGTATCTCTACAAACTTCATTTCAATTTTCCTCCCTCATTTTAAAAACTTTTTTTTTTTAAGAATAACACTCATCATTTAAATCTTTAAAACTGCTGAAGTTTAAGAGCTCTCATTTATTCCTATAAGAAGAGAATGTGAGCATTGGATAAGTATAGGACAAATTGAAATTGGATGGATGAGATTTGGAAGGAGCATCAGAAATGCAATAGAGGTGAGCGTAGATGATTAGAAAAGGAATAACGAAACGAAAAGGAAGAAGAATACGGGAGGAGGGTCCTATTAAAATTGTGGCAGAGTCAAACCCTGCAACTTTGACCCAAAATATTAACTCTTCTCTCTCTTTATCTTTTTTTTTTCTTTTTTTTTTTAAAAAAAAATATTATAATAATACCAAAAAAAAATAATAACACAAAAATTAATAAATGAATCCCCGAAAATGAAAGGTCCAGGACTTGGGGGGACGACTTAATAGTATCATACACACACAAACTAAAAAGAAATAAATAAATAAATAGAGCAAAAAAAAAACAAACAAACTGATTACCTGAAAGCTGCGGAGAATTAGTGGCGGTGGGCGGCGGGGGAAGAGCAGAAGGAGGCGGAGCAGGAAGAGGAAGAAGGAGAATGCCAGTATTAGAGGAATTAGAAGGTTTTTGAGAGAACTTTCTCTGAACGACGTCGTTTAAAGCTTGATAAACTTCGAAGGCCATATTAGAAGGGAGGTTCTTGTCTTTTCGCTCATGTTTCTCCATTTTCCAGTAAGAAGGAATTTGTTGATCACACGCGCGGGATTCATACTCGCGCACTTTTTTATAGTCGCGGAGGAGGTTATCCCACTTGTCATTACACTGATTTTGGCTCCGTTGACAACCGTGGCTCCAGCAGTAATTTTCCACCCACTTCCACCGGAGCTCTCCGCCCTTCCTCGCCGCCGGATCCGCCGTGCTAGGCCCTAAGTTGGCCTTGTTCCGCCGCTCGTCGTCCAACTTCTTGGCCGTTATTAGAATCATTGTCTCTTGGAGAGTCCAGTTTCCTTTCCGGTACTCTCGGACTATTACCGCTGAAGATGAAGTTGCTGCTGCCGTGTTCATTCGGGTAGCACCGGATGCTCCGCCGTGGATTAGGGGTAAATGTGGAAGATGTTGTTGGTGGTGGTGGTGGTGGTGGTGGTGGTGTGGTGGCTCCGATGATGTTGTCGGAGGATCCGACATGGGTTTGGCATCTCAAGACTCAGAATGGAAATGGATAGAGAGAAATAGAAAGAGAAGTAAGAGAGAGAAGAGGGCAAAAGTTTTTTGTTTTCCTTTCCTCTCTCTCTCTCTCTTGTTGTTATTATTATTAGTTTTATTATTTGTTGTAATTTTTTTATTTTTTTTAAAAAAATAATAATAATAATGTTGAGATTTAAAATAGGAGTAAGTAACTCCACTACTACTGCTGACATATACAACTTCATACATTTTACCTGAATTATGAGCCCTAAGTTAGTGGTATCTAAACCTTTTTCATCATCTTTACTTTTTCTCCTTTCTTCTTTGAGTAAACGTGTACAATTAATTAACTCACCCTATTGTATTTCACTGTCTCAATTTCTTGTGGTGTGTATTATGAGCCTTCCACAAAATTTTTAGTTTTAGTTCGTATCTATCTAGTTATCAGATGAATGGGTCTAGTACAATGCTGCATGTTTAATCACATTCTAAACATTACATATCTATAATATATTTGAGAATGCATTTATAAGTAATTTCATTATTTTATCATCTATTTATGATGTAACATGGAAATTTGTATTCCTCATAATCATATTAATATTCCACATTTAACATAAATTTGTCTTAAATATCATACAATTCTTTTCTTTTCTTTTTTTTTTTAACAAACACTACAATTAGTTAAAATTCCATACAATCACTTTAAATATTTGAAAAAGCAATCTCAAACTAAAACATTTGATTAATATCTTTGGATCAACAATTGAGAGGTGGGTGTGTGATGGTTAAAATGAAAGAAACATGAGGGCAACTTTCTTTCTGATTAAGAATAGGGGCATAACCTAAAGTTATATTTATCCAAATGCCTAATTTTAATTTATTCCAAGTTTAACCTCCAATACTCTCAATTCTAAATTAGGATTTCTATTGTACTATTATTAAGTTCTAATGAGTATTTATTTTGTGATGTTTGAACTTTTAGACTTGTTTCTTTTTTATTCTTTCAACGGTTATAATGTTTATATTAGTCCATATGTACTTTTAGGATAAACAATTGTTTCTGTTTATACTACAAATTCTTACTTTATTTTTATCAATTCGTTACCATGATTTTGAGTTATGTACTACTAAGGTGCATCAAAGTTTCAATGCAAGCAATAGCTCATAAAATTTATTAGTTTAGAACATGTTGTCCAAAAGCACTCACTCACTAGCTAACATATTTTGATCAATGCATCAAGTTGACGTAAAAAAAAAGAGCATACATTTAAATCATACATATTGAAGATGAGAATACTACGAGTATGTAAATATTAGGTTACATACTAATATATACTAAAGAACCAAGGGGTACCCATCTTTTAGAGGGAGTGAGGAGATAGACAAAAACTATGACCGTTATGTATCTCAAAGCCTACATATAACCTCCTTCTCTTCTCATTACAACACATTTAAAGTTCACATCTTCTTACAAATTCTCTCAAAAAGTTTTCTTTTGTTTTAGGGTTTTCAAGCAAAGTCTTTCAAAAGTGTGTGTTTTACGATCGGTTTTGGTTCAACTCTAATCGAGTTTTTGGCTGCTTTATCCTAGGGACGACGTGACAATTCTGAATTGTTTGCACTCCGAACAAAGCCGCAACATCTCTTAAAGAGAGCATGATCCGCGACTCGGTCTTTTATCTAACAAATTTCTGTTTTGTAGTTAGACATTCAATCCATTGTCTAAGCAACCAAGTTCCAGGCGCCTATTATTGCTTCCAGTAATTGTTTCCTCACATTCTACAATAAGTTCACCAACAATAACTTTATTATAATTTTTTTGGACCAATTAAAAAAAATTATAGATGTACAATGCAAATGATGCATACCATCAAATTTATTAAAATTGAAAAGAAAACCCGTTTTCACATCTCAATTTGCCAAGAGTTGTATAATGAAATTCAATTCATAATCTTAGAATTTCTAGAAAATAAAAAAAAAACAATATTAATTGAGATAGGAAATGACGTTACAAATTATTTTGAACACATAACTTCATTTCTTGTTACCACGTTAAAAACTTAAAACAATGATAAGTCTAAAAACTTAAGCTAATGGGTAGACGTTAAAGAATTGTTTGGAGAGTTAAAATCGAAGGCTAAAACGTTGAAAGTAAATTTAAATTTTGAATTAGATTAGCTCATAACCTGATCCCATTATGAACTCTAAACAAACCTTAGATGCAATATTATAACACAAAAATAAAAATTAAAAGTAGTGAAACTAAAATGATATTTTTTCATAATAATTTTTTGTTTCTAGGTTGGGATTTAGAGGGAAGTATAGGGTGACGAATGAATGATTACAGCGACGAAGCTAGGATGGTGACACGTGGAGAGAGTGGAGTGGGGTCCACCATACACCTCAAAACTTCACGTGGCGTCTTTTAAATTGTGTGTGGTGTACAGTAACAAAGGAGATCCTTCCAATACCAAATCAACTGCAAATTATCACGATAAAAACGAAATACACTTTGAAATTATCGCGATATCATTTCATTTCTTTTTCATATTTGTTTGTCTCTATGTTTTATCTTTCTCTCTCGTCAATGTGCTGTTTCCTTCATGGAGGCAGCCTTTAATTTTGGGAAAATTGCACATACACCTTTTTATTTATTATATTTTTAGAAAAAAAATGTCTAAATTAAAATATGAGTTTTGCAAGTTAAAAGTTCTATAACCTAACTAAAATTACATAACTGACCTGTTTAATGCTCACACTCTTATTATTCACTTTGTTTTCTTTTTCTTTTTTTCTTTCAAAACCACCCTACCTTTAAACAAATTTCGAGCCAGAAACAAAATGGTAACTAACAAACGTGAATAAGTAATTAAAAAAAAATTGGAAAAAATAACTTATTAGTCTCCACTTATCAGAAATGGGTGCATTATCTAAAATTTTAATTTTGTTATTTTAGTCCCTCAATTTTGCAAAATAGGTTTAATAGTTATTTTACTCTTTTAAATATTTTATTTTTTATTCTATATTTTAATAGGCCATTTTTAATTAAAAAAATGTTTTCTCTCTCTTTCCATCCACTTTCCCCTTTTCTCTCTCCTCCTTCCATGTTTCAGACTCCATGCTATTTTTCTCAAAACTTCATTTTTCAAAAAAAAAAAAAAAAAAAAAAAAAAGCATCACATCCTTTCCAACTTTAATGAAAACATATATAGGATAATAGGAACAATTAAAAATATATTTTCTTTTTGTTAAATTATAAATTTACTCCTTAAATTGTTGAATTTGTGATCCAGTAGTGTATAATTTACAAATTTATGAAACATTAGTTCTTTTTAAATAAACATAAAATTAAAATTAAAAGTTGAAGTTATATAGACTCAAAATAAAATTTGAGTTAATTTTAAATAATGTTGAGCATGTTAAAGTAATTAGTTATAAATTGAAGCTTTACAACTTACCAAATACATTTGAATGTTTAAATCTTTTGGAATTGGACACACATGAATTTAAAAGTGTATTGACAAAACTTATGATTGAAGTATAATAATAATAATAATAATAATAATAATAATAATAATAATAATAATAATAATAATAATAATAATAAAACAGGGGAAAGTTGAAATTCAGGATTTAAATTAATATTATTTCTATGGTCAAGAATTAACATTTTCAATCTACAAATGTGGCCCCCACCCACCAGTTTGAAAATGTCGGTTTCTGACGTGGAATGCGTTCAAAAGCTTCTCCTAACATAATTGAAGAAACCCATTCCTTTCTCATTTTAAATAACAATTATAAATTTCTCCCTAAGCTAGTTACGATTCATCCTCTATAATTTACTAAATCTCTCATAAATTGAGAATGATTTTGGGTTAAGTTCCTTAAAAAACACAATGTAGTTTTCAAAAAAGGTTGTAGGTTTGTTTCCATTTGAGGATTTTGTTTTGCTCAAGTGATACATAAATATAAGTTTGCGATGGGGCTTCCAAATTGTGGTTGTGGTAGAAATTTTCCAAACGCGCCTGTCGTTGCTGCTCGATAACACAAACAGATTTGAATAACTACGTAAGAAGAACTATTTGTTATGATTTATGCCCTAAAACACAGTTTGTTAATAAATTATTTATTGATATTTAGTAAAACTTTACTTTATTTTTGCATAACATAATCCAACGGTAAAATTCAAATGTAAATGTAATCTTAAAACATTATATGTGGTTGACATATAAGTGATTTATTCTCAAGTAACAATCTAAGGAGTATATACTCGGGTATGGTTGAGTATCTTATCCTTATCATAGTTTCAACACGTGCGTATTCAGAACCAGGGCATTGATTGTACCATAAATGTGTTAAATTTTCTAGGTTAAAACTTTCGAGATAGCCATATTTATGCATCAATTTCTTTATTTTGTAGGAAATAATGATCTAGGAAAGCCAAGGAGTCATACGAAACAAAAACGATTCAATTTCGAGCTAAAACGAGCGAAAAAGAACCAAAAGAAGTCTAGTGGTAAAATCGTAATAAAGTTATCGCAGGTGTCATCCCTAGTGCTGCGGCGCCACAGAACCTGAGAGCACCTTAAAGCTGCAGCGCCTCAATGCCCATATTAGTACCGTCGTGCTATGATGCACCACCACGATGTCAAAGTTAGTTATGCCCAGCGCCGCGGCGCTACAAACTTTGAAGCTTCGTAAAGCACGTGCTAGTTGCACCTGTTTGCCGCCTTTTGCAGCCCAATTGCCTTTAAATCCTCATTTTCTTTGTATTTTCTTGTAACTTGACTTTTATTTTTCAATTACACATTAGTTAGGGCATTCAATTCTTGTAATTCTCTCTCAAATTCATCAACAAAATTCTCTCTTTCAATTCATAAAAAATATCTCTTTTATTCTAAATTCTTCTTGAAGCTATCCATGAAAAACTAAAGGTAATTTCTTTGAAAACGAGTTTTCTGGTTAATCTTTCTTGAATGTTATAAATAATCGATCACACATTTAATCAACAACCACACATTACATCATTACATCCTATAACCACATCACAACAACCTTCACATCACTCCCCAATCTACCAGCATTACACAATCAAACAGATTTAAATCAAGATCTTGAATCAAGCAAGATTTGAAATTCAAGATGATCTCCTCCATAGTTGTACAACGCCATTGTTGACCATAATCCAAGGATTATCTTCATTCCTTTTTTATCTCTAATTTACTAATTGATTTCCATAATTTTCATTGTATTTTAGTTACCAAAAGTGGAATCACCGAATTGCCTCCCCTTTGTATAAATCAGTCAACTCTTCTCAAAAAATAAATGATTGAGGTGGGTTTTGTTCTTGGTATCAGAGCACGTTGTGCATAGAAAAACCTTCCTCACCGAAGCATCAAACTTTTATCATGGCCAAGATTGAATAAGATCTTCAAAAATTATCAAAAGATCCTCTTATGGTTGCTGAAAAAGCTCTTACAATCCAGTCATTCCACCAATGTACCAGTCTGATCTCAATCAAGCTCGACGCAGGAAATTATCTCATACGGAAGTCTAAAGTTGTCGCTGATGAAAAGTATGGGTGTTCAACATCACCTCACAATAGAAGGTGTTGGGAAAATACCGTCAGTGGAAATGAAACAGAAGAAATAAATAACTGCAAAAAAGAAGCTGATTAGTATGGTGGGCTGAGTCGCGGATCTCGCTCTCTTTAAGACGTTTCGCGGCTCTGCTCGATTGTGCAAACAGTGTAATATTGCACGCTGTCCCAAGGATAAAACAACCTGAACTTCGATCGGAATTGCACAGATACCGATCGAAAACTGACACTTTATTTGAAAATAACTACTCGAAACGACAAAATAAAATAATATAAAAAACAGAATTATATTTGTTTTTGTTTGGAAAGTAAAAACGGAGAAAGAGTAAGAGAGGAGGGAGTGATGGTAGTGAAGAAATTGTGTGTTAAATGAAGAAGTGAATGGGGGTTTATATAGGAAAAGGGATGGCTAAATATAGATGGGCCACGCGCATGGGCCACGCGCGGATGGGTCGCGTTGACCGCGCCCGCTGACACGCCCCAACTGCCGCCCACGTTGACCGCGCCTGTTTGACTGGGCGGATTGACTGGGCTTGTGAGTTTAAAACATCGTCAAGCCCACACTCATCTATCTCCTCACCCCTTCCAAAACATGGGTGCCCTTAGGGCCCAAACCCAAAAGTAGAGGCAAATCTATATAAATGAGATTCCCACTTAAAAATGGGACAATGACTTTTTTTTTTCTCAATATTTTTTCATCAACAATCCCCCACTTGAAATTTTTTTTACTGACAACAGTCCCTCTTTGAAAGATATTTTTTTTAAAAAAAAAAAATTCATCGAGCATTATCAATCCATATGATACTGTGCATAAGCAAAGGTGTCTGTCGACTTGAACCTTTACGTAGTGAAGATGTTTTAGAATATGATTGAGTAACTCTTGGTTTTGAACTCTATCTCTAACAACATCTTACACACATCATTATTCAAGTGTAGTTCTAAAAAGAGCCGTGCTTTAAGGCCTAGCACGTTTATCTCAGTTTAGTGGATGCTCTAGAGAATTTGCCTAAAATTCCATAGGAAGCGGCCCTCACTTCCACATCCACAAAGGTGAGTCTATCAAGAGTACTCTTGTAGCTAGGTACTTCACTTGACATCAAGTATAAATCTCATTAAGAACGATGTTCAACCTTTTCATTCGCTTCAGGATATCATGCTAATCATAAGAATGGAACTCCTGAACGTTCTAACATGATTCTACCCATATCACTTGTGATTAGTTATTACCCTTTAAACTTGTTTCTTAGGATCTCCAGTCTACAAGTTGGGTTTACCTCACTCGTGATTCATTTTTCAATAGGCTTGAGTCCCATTCTTTCTGAGGTTTTAAAAACCTTCTCTCTAGCCAGTCCTTTCGTCAAAGGATCTGCCAAGTTTTCATCAGTCCGTACATGATCCACTATAACTGCACCAGTAGTGAGAAACTCTCTAATGGTGCAGTGATTACGACGTATTTATCGTCTCTTGCCGTTGTAATAACGATTCTAAACTTTTGCGATAGCTGCAGTACTATCACAATGGATCAGTATGGCTGGTACCGGTTTATCGCATATAGGAATCTCAGATAGCAAGCTACGAAGCCATCTTGCTTCTTCACTAGCTGTTGCTAGTGCTATCATCTCAAACTCCATCGTTGACTGGGCTAGTATAGTCTGTTTCTTGGATTTTCAAGCAACAGCTCCGCCTGCTATGTTGAAAATATAGCCACTGGTAGCCTTAGAGTCATCCGAGAGGGAGTTTCAATCAGCATCGCTGTAACCTTCCAGGACAGCGGGAAACTTTTGATAATGTAACCCTAGATTTTGGGTTTTCTTTATGTATCTCATAACTCCCTCTATAGCATTCCAATGCTCTATGTTGTGTCTGCTTGTAAACCTACACAGTAACCCTACAGCATAAGCTATGTCTGGTCTAGTGCAATCGACAACATATCTATGTTGTGATGCTCGCATACTGAGTTTGGTCAACACTGTCACCAGTGTTCTTCAACAATTTTACACTAGGATCGTAGGGAGTGCATGCAAGTTTACTATCAAAGTAATTATACTTCTTTAGAATCTTTTCTATGTAATGAGATTGATCCAAAGAGATCCCATTACCAGACCTAGTGATCTTTATACCTAAGATTACATCAGCTTCTCCTAAATCTTTCATGTCAAAGTTTTTACATAACATTGATTTTATATCATTTATGACATGCACGTTTGATCCAAAGATTAACATATCATCTACATATAAGCATATAATAATACAACGACTATTTCATACTTATAATAGATGCATTTGTCACTTCCGTTAACTTTGAAACCTTTGGAAATGAGAAGATTATCAAATTTCTCATGTCATTGTTTAGGAGCTTGCTTTAGTCCATAGAGAGATTTATCTAATTTACAAACTTTGTTTTCTAGACCGTGAGCTATGAAACCTTCAGGTTGCTCCATATAGATCTCTTCTTCTAATTCACCATTTAGGAAAGCGGTTTTTACATCCATTTGATGTATTAAGAGATCATTAATGGCTGCTATAGAAATCAACACTCTAATTGAGGTGACTCTAGTCACTGGGGAGAAGGTATTAAAAAAGTCTATGTTTTCTCTTTGTCTGAAACCTTTAGCTATGAGTCTAGCCTTGTATTTGTCTACAGTTCCATCAGGTTTAAGTTTCTTTCTAAGAACTCATTTGCATCTTATGGCTTTGCAGCCATAAGATAGGTCTACTAAGTGCCAAGTTCTATTTGACTCAAGGGACTCCATTTCATCGTTAATGACTTCTTGCCATAGGTTGGCATCTACTAAGGATAGGGCTTCTGTTAGATCTTTCGGGTCTTCTTCTATGTTATAGGCTTCGAAGTCCTCTCCAAAGTCTTTAAGGGTTCAGATTCTCTTGCTTTTTCTAGGCTCAGGTTCTACTTCATCACTTGAAATTTGAGTTCTAGCTAGAGGTAGACTACTGGAGCTTGAGCCCCCACTAGTTTGACTACTAGAGCTTAAGGCCCACTAGTTCTAGATTTAAAAGAAAATCTATCCTCAAAGAAGTCTGCATCATTTGATTCTATGATTACTTGGTTTACTAAATCATAGAATCTATAGTCTTTACTGTTAATTGCATATCCAATGAAGACGCACTCATAGGCTCTACTAGCAAGCTTTTTCCTTTTAGGATCTGGAACTCTAACAAAAGCTAGACAACCCCAAGTTCTAAAGTAGAACACATTTGGTTTTTTATTCTTAAAGACTTCGTAGGGTGATATTGTGTTCTTAGATTTTGGAATTCTATTAAGGACGTAACACACTGTTTGAATTATTTCACTCCACCAGTATGGTGCAGCTCCTGAATCGAGTAAAATAGCAACTACTAATTCAGATAGAGTTCTATTTTTCCTTTCGGCTTTACTATTCATTTCAGGAGAATAGAGTGCTATCTTTTCATGTATTATTCCATGTGTGTTGTAAAAGTTACTAAATTCAACTGAATTATATTCAGTTCCTCTATCACTACGAAGTCTTTTAATTTTTCGATTAAACTGATTTTCTATTTCAGCTACGAAAACTTTAAACGCGTCAAAGGCGTCACTTTTATTTTTCAAAAGATAAATAAAAGTAAAGTCGGAACAGTCATCAATGAAGATTATGAAGTATCTTTTATTGTTCCTAGTCAAGACCCCATCAAATTTGCATAAATCAGAATGAATTAAATCTAGAGTCTCAGAATTCCTAATTACAGATTTATGCGAGTTTTTGTTATTTTGGCTTGACTACAATGTTTGCATTTATAAAATTCTTTTATTGATAACTTTGGAATCATGTTCAATCTACACATGTTGCTAATTATTCGTTTATTAACATGACAGAGCCTAGCATGCCAAGTATTAAAAGAAGACAACATGTAACCAGAAGAATTTGTTTTATTGGAATCAAGGTTTAATTTGAACATGTCATCTGTTGCATAACCCTTCTCCACAAAGACATTATTTTTTGTTAGAGTAAATAAATCTGATCCTATAGTCTGAGTGAAGCCCGCCTTGTTGAGGAGATAGCCCGAGACTAAATTCTTTCTTATCTCTGGAGTGTGTAGAACCTCCTTCAGTATGACCGTTTTGCCAAATGTGAACTTCAATTTCACTTAGCCGATCCCAGCAACTTGTGTTGTATGGTGGTCTCCAAGAAGAATTTTTCCATCCTTAGTTTCATTATAAATTTTAAACAAACTAAGGTCGTGACAGACATGGCGTGTGGCACCAGTATCTAGCCACCAACCTTCAGAATCCCCGACCACATTTATTTCTGTGATCATGGCACAAAGTTCTGTCTCTTTCAGGTTCGCCTGCGCAGTAGGACGATTCCTAGTCCTACAGTTCCTAGCTAGATGCCCATGTTTATTACATCTATAACAAACAATTTGTACCGTACTTTCGGACTGGGGTTTCTGATTCTTCTGGTTTTTCTTGTTGTTGGAACCTTTGTTTTGGACTTTCATCTTGTTTTCTTTCGGCTTCAGAACGACAGTGGAGTTCTTTTTCGCGGATCTCGCTCTCTTTAAGACGTTTCGCGGCTCTGCTCGATTGTGCAAATAGTGTAATATTGCCACGTCGTCCCCAGAATAAAACAACCTGAACTTTGATCGAAATTGCACAGATACAGATCGAAAACTGACACTTTATTTGAAAATAACTGCTCGAAACGACAAACTAAAATAATATAAAAAACGGAATTATATTTGTTTTTGTTTGGAAAGTAAAAACGAAGAAAGAGTAAAAGAGGAGGGAGTGATGGTAGTGAAGCAATTGTGTGTTAAATGAAGAAGTGAATGAGGGTTTATATAGAAAATGGGATGGCTAAATATAGATGGGCTACGCGCGCATGGGCCGCGCTGACGTCGCCCGCTGACACGCCCAGCTGCCGCCCACGTTGACCGCGCCTGTTTGACTGGGCTTGTGAGTTTAATTAAATAAGAAAAAAATAAGTAAGTAATATAATAATAATAAATGAAATTTGTAAAAAAAATATTATTATTATAACACCTAACCTCACCTCACCACGCCACCCCCGACCGAACGGACGACGGCGCGTGTGAAAACATCATCAAGTCCACACTCATCTATCTCCTCACCCCTTCCAAAACATGGGTGCCCTTAGGGCCCAAACCCAAAAGTAGAGGCAAGTCTATATAAATGAGATTCCCACTTCAAAAAATATCAATGTGGGACAATGACTTTCCTTTTTCTCAATATTTTTTTATCAACAGAAGGCCATCCTCAATAAAAAAAACCTTTGAAATGGAAGGATGTTTTAGCAATGAGTGTTGCAGACGATATTGTTTGGGAAACAAATGATGGGCTTCTCACATCATGGTTTCTGGGGATAATTTCGGAAGATGTCTTGAGCATGATAGAAGAGACATAAACAACATACCAGGTTTAGAAGTCATTAGAAACTTAATTACTTACAATGACTATGGAGAGTGAAATCCATATAAGTGAAGCTCTATCCACATTGAAATGCACTTCAAGTGGGTTGGCTCGGGCGCGGCTGGCGACCGCTTGGGCTCGGCTTGGGCTCAATTTTGGGCTGTTTTTTCCAATTTTGGGCCTATTCAAGTGGTTTTGGGTCCGTTTGATCAATTTTTTGGACCTATTCAAATGTTTTTGGGCATGATTTGAAGGTTTTTGAAGTTTTTTGGACCGGATTTGAAGCTTTGAAAGCTGTTTTAGGATAAATTTAGCTAAATTATTGTAATTTTTGCTTTATTTTATCCTAGGGGCCAAAATTATGGGTTCAATTGTTGTTTA
>JBBPDJ010000002.1:7612619-7649179 GCA_037974625.1 Cucumis cinereus | reverse complement strand
GGCCTTCTGGCTTTTTGATCTTCTTGGCCTTCTGGCTTTTTGATCTTCTTGGCCTTCTGGCTTTTTGATCTTCTTGGACTTCTGCTTTTTGATCTTCTTGGACTTCTGCTTTTTGATCTGGCTTTTTGATCTTCTTGGCTTTGTTGCTTTTTTTTTATCTTCTTGGCCTTTGACTTTTTGATCTTTTTGGCCTTCTGGTTTTTTTTTATTTGGCTTTTTGATCTTCTTGGCTTTGTGGCTTTTTTTTTTTATCTTCTTGGCCTTCTGACTTTTTTTGATCTTCTTGGACTTCTGGCTTTTTTTTTATCTTCTTGGCCTTCTGGCTTTTGTTTATCTTCTTGGCCTTCTGGCTTTTTTTTTTCTTGGCCTTCTGGCTTTTTTTTTTCTTGGCCTTCTGGCTTTTTTATCTTCTTGCTGATCTTCTTCTGAAGTCCTCCCTCAGTCTTTCTTCTCCCTCTTTAAATAAATGAGAATGCCTCTATTTATAGAGAATTTTCATGGGCTTTATGTGAGCTTGGACTTAGGTTTGAGCCTATTTTGTTTATTGGGCTTGAACTTAAGTTTAAGTCTCTTCTGTTTATTAGGTTTGACCTATTTTATTTAATTGGGCCTAAACTGGCTCCATTATTATTATTATTATTATTATTATTATTGCTCAAGTTTCTATCATGAGCTTGAATCGAATTGGATAGAATTTTTAATTACCCAGATCAATTTAAATTATAATTGTGATGACATGGCAGAATTTAATTTGCCGAAATTTCTCATTCAACAATAACTTTTATACAATTAATTAATTAGTCATATATTCATGCATACTATGGTTTAATTAAAAGTAATCAAATTATAATTAATTAAAAAAGAATGTATTTCATGCAAATCATAACATTAATATAACTATTATATAAAACTATGGATGTATCATGCTCAATGCAATTTGATTTTCATTTTAATTAATATAACACTTATATTAAGAACATTCATGAAAATCATACAAGCATATACAAGACATTAGTTAAATATAACAATTTATATTTATCTAAGTAATGACATGCATCATGCTTATCCAATTTCATATATTTAATATATCAATATACATTAAATATCTCATGAAATTTATTATCATGCATTAATATCATACATTATAACAACTATAATATATAAAAAATTTATGAACATGCTTACTTATGGTGAAATTTATCTAAATAAAATCCATAAAGCATTTAAATAACAATTGATCCTGTATACTTGACCTCTAGGATAAAATAAAGGATAAAATACAATAATTTAGCTAATTGTATAAAAGAAGATAGATTTCAAAGCTCCAAAACCGATCCAAAAATCTTCTAAAAGCTTCAGATCAAGTAGAAAAATCATGAACTAGTAAAAAAAATGACTAAACCAACCTAAAACAACTTGAACTGGCCCAAAAGTGGAAGAATCGACCAAAAAAATAGGTAGAACAGGCCCCATTTTATAAATTGGAGCCATTGGAGCCGCGTCTAAGCCACACATGTGCCACTAGAGCAATTCTAGGTAAGTCGCACCCGTCGAGCAGTCAAGCCACACATGTCAACTAGCCACCACTGTCCTTAACGAGTAAATCTGTGACCGAGGCAAGCTGTTGAGTCACAAGTCGTGTCTGCAATAGTGGCCAACCCCCTACTGACGTCAGCCCTTGTTCTTCAACCTTGCGTCGCATGATTTTTTTTTCTTTTTTCGATTTCGTTCGTACAATATCAAAAGACAGTTGTAACTTGGTCTTCAGTGGTTCGATTTCATCCGTACAATATTGAAAAATGTTTCAAATCCAAATTCAAAGTCTAAATTAAAAGATTTACAATATAAAGCGTCCAAAAACATAGGAGCCTTTACATTTGATCATATCAAAAGCAGTAAATCTATGGCAAAATACAGTAAACATACAATTGCAAAACCCACATTTATAATGCACTAATCCCAACAAAAACCAATGCAAACTTTTAAAATTCCAAATTAAAAATTGAGATGGCTCGAAAACCAATTGAAAGGATAAGAGCCTTTAAGCAACGAAAAATAATTTTAGAACCCTTTCTCAAAATAATTGGGAAATTAAAAATATCGGACATTGGCAATAATACAAAAACAATTTACTGTAAAATAAATAAAGACTAACCATGCTTCTAGAAAATTAAATCTAGAATTACAAAGAAAAATTAACTTACTCTCGTCTTTGTCTCTGAATTCTACAATACGTCAATATTGGAGCGACCACCACTTGGAAACTTTCCTATGCTCTAAGTAATGAAGGTTTTGGCTTGTGGGAACGAAAAGGATTGAGAATATTTTGGAGAAAAAAATTACAGAGAGCTTGAGAGAAAATTTTCTTCTTCTGTGTATTATCATTCTACACATAACACTAAAACCAATCTACTATTACTCTTCTTTAGGATGAAGAAGGGGAGGTTACAGAGAGAAGTGCGATTACGTGGGTGCATCCCACGTTTTCCAAAAGTAACTCCTTTAAGGGAGTTATTTAATTTAATTTAAATTATTAAATTAATAAAATATTAAATAATTAATTAAATCATATTTAATTAATACTTCATTTAAATCATATTTAAATGAATATCTCTCACATAACCTATAGTTTTAATTTAATTAATTTAATTATATCAAATTTAATTAAATAGAATTAAATTAAACTATTAATTAAATCTCCAATTAATTAATTACTAAATTTAATATCTTATACTTAATTTAATTCATAGATGAATCATATCCAAAATAGATATTCTCTCATTACCTATAGTTTTTTATGTGTATCACTGTTGAATGAGAAATTTCGACCAATTAAATGCGGACGTCATCACAGTTATAATTTGAATTGGTTCGGGTAATTAAAATTTCTACTCAATTTGATTCAATCACATTCACATTAAATTTTAATCTATAGTTTTAATATGAATTTAATTCACATTAAATTAATATTTGAACTTATTCAAATATTTTATTCTCTCATAAGTTAATTTTAAATAACATCTACAATAAAATTTATTTTATAAAGTTTAAGTAAGATATAAACATTATATTATAATGTACCACCATATGTTATATTAATTTCCTAATTCAATTTGAACATTTAAAATTATATCAAATATATATTAACCTCATTATCTTTTACGAGCTAGGAAGAGGATCTAATGGACCTACAGATCAAAAGCTACAGCGATATGAGATTAATTGGCTAAACTCATTAACCACATTAATCAATATTCGTTAACTGTGTATACTCCACCAGAGACTCACAGTAGAACTCTTATTGCTGTAGATAAATTTTTGTGTCCACGAATATAGACCAATAACGTCAAGTTAGTCCTTCACAAGTGTCTGTAACACCAGCTGGGTCAAATTATCGTTTTACCCCTAGGTTACTTCTTAGTCCTTAAATACCTATGCTCCTCTAATGAACAACTTGTTATTTGTCCAACCAATAAACAGTTGCACCATAAAGAAGGTATGACCCTTTGTTCAAGTCCTGGTGACACCATTTAAACAAACACTCGTCTATTTACCCTAAAGTCAAGAAGGAAGTGAAGTCCATCTTGAGTGATTATGTTTTCAGCTCCCCACTTGACCTTGTCCCCAAAATGATAGGCTTATTGAGTTGGCAATCTTGTCACTCTCACCTGTACAAATAAAAGGACAATCCCTCGTGAACAAGAATATATAATACACTCATGATTAAGACTAAGTTGCCTAGGTCGTCCTATTGAAATTGAAATCTAACTAGTCAACAGAGTTAAATCTAGTGGTTACTATTTCGTTGTCCAATCTTATGCAGACTCATTGCATAGGATACCTCCACTCGCGTATCACCTACAGGAACATGTATGATCATTGTGTTTGTATAAAATACAAAGTCGACCGTATCCATAGTGTTACCAAGATAAGGTATCCAGCTTTATCCCTATACTATAGACCCTTTAAGTTGTATCTCGAACATTGATCCCTATATATCACTACATACATTTCAAGACTCGTATATCACATTAGGATGTTAGTTTATTGGATTTAGGTCAATAAGATAAAAAATAATCAATAACACATTATTGAAATTAGAATAATAACTCTTTATTAATAACGGCCAACAGATTACATTCACTACTGCGAGTTTTAGGACATAAAACCTACCATATAGAGCCTCATCACCTTTTTTTTCCATTCTTGGTTCAGAGTTGCATGCCAAGAACATTCAGGCAAGTTTGATCACCTTGCTTGTGAAGTGTCCAAACTTGGAGTGAGCAATTAGTTTTCCTTATCTCTTGGTCTTTGATCAAAGGGTAGTCCAAATCTAATCATTCCCTTAAGTTGTTGTCAAATTGATTGGTGGTTTTAGAATTTGATATTAGGGGTTTACAATTATATTATTAATTTTTTAAATCCTAGAGTTTTCATATCATTTGGTGTTAGAGAGTATGCTTTAGATTGGGTATATGTTTAATTGCTTTCTTGATTGAGTCTAAGTTCTGATTAGGCTTTTATGTTTGTTTTTATTTGAAAAAAAAAATAAAGAAAGATTGTGAAAAAAAAAATCAGATTGAATAGAAAAAATAAAATTGAACTCAAACAAAGAAAAAAAAGGATTTTCTAAGAGAAATCGTGAAATCAAAAGAAAAAAATGAAATAAAAAGAAAAGAAACAAAGAAATTTGTCGTAGAGAAATCATGGAATCGTGAAAAAAGAAAAAAGGGAAATTTTTCTTCCCAACGGCAAGAAGTTAAAATTTGTTGGAAGCAGGCACGTCAAGGATGCACATCAATTAGGTTGCTTAATGTTCATGGGTACAACCATGCAATTCATCTAGCATGCCATCCAACTTAAGAATAGGATGTCTATACTTAATAGTAATTTTATTAATAGCCCTACAATCTACACACATTCTCCATGATCTATCCTTTTTAGATACAAGTAAGACAAGAACACTACACGAACTTAAACTTTCACGTACATACCCATGAGCAAGCAACCTTTCAACTTGCCTTTGAATCTCTTTGGCCTCTTGTGGATTGGTTGGGTAAACTAGTCGATTTGGAATCTGAGCACTTGGAATGAAGTCAATTTTATGCTCAATGCCCCTCAGTGGTGGTAACTTCTTAGGTAACTCCTTGGAAAAAACATCATTGAATTTATGCAAAAGAAACACAAAAAAAAAAACTAGGCAAAGAGGATTCGAGATCTTCAGTTAGCAAACAAGTTTCTTTAAATGTAACCATGAGTGCGGTTCTATTTTAGAACATAGCTCTTCTAACCTCACAAGACTTAGTACTCCAACTCACTAGTTTTCTCTCTTTTTTCTCTCTAAGTTGCATGCTATGATCTTGCTTTTCTCTCAATCCCTCATTTTCTCTCAAGCTCTCTTTTTCTTTTCTTAGTCCCTCATTTTCTCTGAAACTCTCTTTTTCTTTTTTCAATCTCTCACTTTCTCTCAAACTCTCTTTTGTTTTTGTTGTGACTTCTTTTCTTCTTTTCTCTAACTTTTCTTGATCAATAAACACCTCTTTAGGAGAAAATGGTACAAGTACAAATTTCCTACCGTTGTGTGTAAAAGTGTAACGATTAAAAAAACCATCATAAATAACCTTCCTATCAAATTGCCAAGGCCTTCCAAGGAGTATGTCATCTGCATGCATGGTTACCACGTCACACTATACTTCATTCTTGTATCTCCCTATGGCAAAAGAAATCTTCACCTGCTTAGTCACTCTGAGTTCTCCACAATTATTAAGTCATTATAATTTGTAAGGTCATGGATGAGGTGTAGTATCCAAGTGTAGTCGTGAGATTAAACTAGAGCTCACCACAATTGTACAACTCTCACTGTCAATCAAAACACTACATGGTACAATTTGTACAAGACCACGTATATGAAAAACATTCTCTCTTTGATTCTCCAAATCATCCTCCTTCATGTGTGTACTTAAGGCTTTTCTATTGACTAGGGGCAATCGTGAAGTATCTTCCACTTTTTCCTCTCCTTCTTCGTCACTCACTAAATTTTCTGGCTCTTCATCATCTTCACTCACATCAGTGAATATCTCTCCTCCTTTTACAATCATTGTTCTCTTATTAGGACATTTCCTACTAATGTGTCTCACTCCTTGACACTTTCAACACTTAAGGTCTCTATTTCTACCTGTAGACGCCTCCATCTTTGGTTTTGTTTTTATGAAGATTTTGCTTTATCTTTAGGCTTATCACTTTCTATCTTGGATTTAAGTTTAGAATCGATAGACTTGTCACCATGTTTTCAAGAAGTTGAATGGAAAAAAATTTTAGAAGTGAACCTAGATTTGCACCTCTGTAATTGTTTTTCAACCTTTTCTGCAAGATGCAATAACATCTTCATATCCTCACACTCTTGCATTTCAACACGTTCTTCCACATCAATATTTAATCCAAGAAGGAATATGGTCATAATGTTCTCTTTATCCTCATATATATCCAATTTTCCATGAACATCTCCATCTTCTTGCAATAATCATCTACACTCTTACTCCTTTGGCGTAATGCCTGAAGTCGTTGTGCACAATCTCTCAAGTAATGTTTTGGCACAAACCGACTCTTCATGAGCTCTCTCAATTTGACCCACGTTTCAACTAGACCGTCATGTCGCCTCCTCCTCTTAGAACATACTTTATCCCACCATGTTTGTGCATAGCCCTTAAAATGTGTGATGGAGGTAGTTACATTTTTCTCTTCAAAGAGATCATTACCACGAAAGATATGTTTTGTCGCATGTTCCTATTGGAAGAAGTCTTCAGGATTAGATGTACCATGAAATTTTGAAAATTTAACTTTAATGTTTCCAAAACTCCGATCTCCATGGTTGTTTTCTTTTCTACCTTACGACCTCCTATTATGAAAACCTCACCTTCTTCTCAAACCATGTCGCTTCCCTCTCATAAGCTCATCTATAACAGGATCAGAGTCGGATTCATTTTGCTCTGATTTTTTGTCCTCCTCAAAATTCCTCACAACCTGTCTCCTTACTTTAGGTCTTTTCCTAGCTTGAAATCTTTGTTCTATTCTGTCCAACATCGCATTGGGTAAGGTCTCCAGACGTTGCATGACTTCCTCATTTAATCCTCTTTGTAACTTCCCCTGTTGAATAGCTCCATAACATGCAATTACTGCAAAACAAAAATAAGTGAAAGAAAAGTGGACCTCACAATCACTCCCTCACGTGTTTTCCCTTGATAGAAGATGTTAACTCGTCTTTACACTCAAATTGTATCTTTCTCACAAATATGAACTCTTTAGGTGATAGCCAAGATTTTGCAACCAAGTTCAGAAGAGCAAGCTTACAACAAACCAAGCAAGAATGCCTATAATGTGTTCAACTAAAGTAAAGAACTAGTTGAATGGAACAAAAACAAAAAACTAGAAATCAAGAACCTAATGTTCGAGATTAGGTTCTTGATTCAACAAACTAGACAAGAGACAATAGAAAAAAATTATATTTAGAATTAAGAATCTAATATTCTAAATTCAAGAATTATGCAAGATGAACAAAGAAAAGCAAAATACTAGACAAAATAATGGCAAAAAAAAAACAAAGAATTAAGAATAAAATTCAATGTCACTAATTTTACCCAAAACTCAATTAAAAAAGTCAACCAATTGTCGGCCTTTTAAAAACTATTAATTTTCTTATGCAGGTTGAGCAGCTTAAAACCTAAGAAATTTCAACAGCTTAATTGATGTGTCTGCTTGAGCTGCTTCAAAAAAAATTCAAACTCTCAGATGAAATCACCGTCGGCCACTCAGTTCCTTTTTTTTTTTTATGAATTTCTACAGCCGGCAAGGATTTTTTTTTCTTCTTTTGTTTTTTTTTTTTCTTCTTCTTCCTACGGCAAGAAGTAACTTCATTCTTTTTTCTTCTTCTTCTCTTTCGCTTACTGTATGGTAGTAAAGATTTTATTTATTTTTAATATAATCAAGAACAAAACCAATTAAAAATCATACTCAATAAAAAAAAAAAACAACTAAACATATACTCAATCTAAAACCTATGTTCTGATACCAAATGATATGAAAATCCTAGGATTTGAAAATTAGGAACCCAATTGATGAACCCCTAAAAATAAATTCTAAAACCTCCAAATCAATTTGACAAAAATCCAAGGGAACGAATCAGATTTGGATTACCCTTTAAGGAGAACTAGTTCCTCACTCCAGTTCGAACACTCCACAAGCAAAGTGATAAAACTTACCTTAATGTTCTTGGCTTGCAACTCTAAATCAAGAATTGCAAAAGGTGGCGATGGGGCTCTGTCATCTACCAAAGAATTTTCATTCATAGAAAACCCTAAAACTTCAATTATTCAAAACTGCTTAAAACAACATAAACACAAGGCTTAAATAGCCTCCCAATAAAATCTTAAGTCATTGAGAAAAGACTAAATTATCCCTATTTAAATGTTATTAAAAAGGATAAAATTGAAAATTATAAAAAATACATCATAATTATTAAATAAATTCTTATTAATAACTTGATCCTTGTGTGGATCATACCAGAGAGAAAATGAGAGATTGAGAAAAGAAAAAGAGTGTTTGAGAGAAAATGAGGAATTGAGAAAAAAAAAAAGGAAAGTTTAAGAGAAAATAAGGGATTGAGAGAAAAGCAAGATCATAGCTTGCGTGATCTTGCGACTAAGAGTGAAAAAAGAGAGAAAACTAGAAAGTTGGAATGCTAAGTCTTATGAGATTAGAATGACTATATTTTCAAAAATGAAAAAACCATACTCATGGTTAAATTTAAAGAAGCTTGTTAGCTAACTGGGGACTTGGAATCCTCTTTGTCTGGTATGTTTGTGTCTCTTTTGTAGGAATTCAATGATGTTTTTCCTTGATGAGTTACCTAAGGAGTTACCACCATTGAGAGGCATCGAGAATAAGATTGACTTTATTCCAGGTGCTTAGATTCCAAATCGACCAATATACCAAACCAATCCACAAAAGGCCAAATAGATTCAAAGGCAAGTTGAAGAGTTCCTTGCTAACGAGTATGTACGTGAAAGTTTAAGTCTTTGCAGTATTCCTATCTTACTTGTACCTAAGAAAGATGGACCTTGAAAAATGTGTGTAGATTGTAGGGCTATTAATAAAATTACAATAAAGTATAGGCATCAAATTAATAAAATTCTTAGGTTGAATAATATCTAGATAAATTGTATGGTTGTAGCCTATTTAAAAAAATTGACTTAAAATCTGGTTACCATCAAATTATGCTGAATGTTGGAGATGAATGAAAAACCTTGTTCAAAACTAAGCATGGTTTGTATGAATGGTTGGTTCTGCCTTTTGGCTTAACTAATGCACCTAATACTTTTATAAGACTTATGAACCATGTACTGTGTGAACTTTTAGGAGAGTTTGTTGTGGTTTATTTTGATGACATCCTAATATATTCTAAGAAACTAGAGGATCATGTTATGCATCTTAGGTGTGTTCTAGATGCACTTAGAAGGAAAAAGCTTTACGATAATCTCAAAAAGTGTTGTTTTTGCATGAAAAAATGTAAACTTCCTAGGTTTTGTAGTTTCTAAACATAGAGTGGAAGTTCATTCTGAGAAGGTTAAAGCAATTAAGGAGTGGCCTACACCTAAGAATGCGAGTGAGATTAAAATTTTTCATGGCTTAGCTGGCTTCTATAGAAGGTTCATTAGAGATTTTAGGTCCATAGTTGCTCCACTTAATGAACTTATTAAGAAGAATGTAAAGTTTGAATGGGGACAAGCCCAAGAGCGTGCCTTCAATGATTTGAAAGATAAGTTACATAATGCACCTTTACTTGTCTTACCTAATTTGAACTAACATTTGAAATTTAGTGTGATGTCAGTGGAATAGGGATTGGATTAGTTTAATGCAGGAACAAAGACTGTTGATGTACTTCAGTGAGAAGTTGAATGGAGCTGCCTTGAACTATCCTACACATGATAAACAACTTTATGCCTTAGTGAGAGCACTACAAACTTGGCAACATTACTTGTGGCAAAAGAAGTTTTCTATCCATATTGACCACCAAAGCTTACAACACTTAGAGGGCCAACAAAAGCTGAATCGGAGACATGCAAAATTATTGGAGTTCATTGAAACCTTTTATTATGTTATACGACATAAGAAAGGTAAGGAAAATGGTTGCAGACACATTATCTCGAAGGTATGTCTTGCTAAACACCCTTCACATAGGTTGCTTGAACTTGAACATATTAAAGCATTGTATTCACAAGATACTTATTTTGCACCTATTATGGAAAATCCCAAGCAAAAATGGGTTGTGCTTAATTATATGTTGTTTGATGGGTTTCTGCTTATGAAGAATAAGCTTTGCATTCCCACTTGTTTTATTCAGGAGTTGTTAGTTAAAGAGGCATATGGGGGAGGCTTAATGGGACATTTGAGGATCACTAAATCATATGACATGTTGAGTGAACATTTTTATTGGCCTAGAAGGAAACATAATCTCCATAAGGTGTGTGAGAGATGTATTGCATAGGGAAACTAAGTCTAAGTCTAAACCACATGGACTGTTACAGCCCAAAAGTAAAGCCCATGATATTTATCTCCTACGGGTTGTTACAATTGTTGCCCATTTCGAACTGCATTTAATAGGATATCCCAATGGACTTCGTGGAGGGATTATCTCGCTCAAAGGGGTATAATACGGTGTTGGTGGTTGTTGGTCTCCTTAGCAAATATGCACATTTTTTTCCTTTGGACACCCTTTCTCGACAAAGAAAGTTACCATGGTCTTCATTAAAGAAGTGGTAAGACTTCATGGACACCCATAGTCCGTTGTCTCAATGGTTTTTTTTTAGTCACTTTTGGAGGGAGTTATTTCGACCGCAAAGGACTCAATAGAAGCATAGCATCACGTACCACCCTCAAATTGACGGCCAATCAGAGGTGGTTAACAAATGTGTGGAGTTTTATTTACGTTGTTTTTGTAGTGAAAAGACTAAAACTTGGAGTGAGAAGCTAGCCTGGGCAAAATATTGGTATAACACAACTCATCATGCATCCATTAAGACCACTCATTATGTCGTGGTTTATAGGCAGTCATCCCCTCCCATCATTTCATATGGACAGTCTCAGAATACTCCCATCGACTCTGTAGAACATCACTTACAATCCCGAGATGAAGTGTTGCCGACTTTAATGTTACACTTGAGTCATGCCTAAAAACAAATGAAAAAGTTTATTGATGTTCATTGTCGTAATGTGGCATATGATGTAAGGGAGTGGGTCTATTTAAAGATCCGACCGTATCGCCAACAATCTTTGGCTAAGAAGCGTTGTGAGAAATTATCCTCTAAATTTTTTGGTCCGTATAAAATTTTGGGGCGAGTGGGGGCAGTGGCCTATAGGTTGGATCTACCAATAACAGCAAAAATTCATCCAATTTTTCACGTTTCTCATTTCAAGAAAGTTGTGGAAGATAAGCATCAGGTGCAACCAGACATATCGTTATTGAATGACCAAATGGAATGGGGTTTGGAACCGAAAAAGGTGGACCAAATGCATTGGCATGAAGCAGGGGGCAACTGAGAATGTTTGGTATCTTGGAAGAACCAACTTGCCCAAAAGCTACATGGCAATCGTATACGGTCCTTAAGGCCTATTTCCCTAATTTTCACTTCGAGGATAAGGTGACTCTTCTCCATGGGGATCTAGCAAGGCTTTCTATTAAGCAAGTATATAGGAGGGGTAGAAAGGGGTTCCCGACAAAGGGGTAGTTGTGGTCATATGGTCTTACATGGCAGAGGAGAATGTTAGTATATATTTGGATGTTTTGTGCTAGGGTTAGTTATCTAGGTCTATGTGTGTTTCTATGGATGAACAATAGTTCATTGTGGAGAGTACAACTCTCTTATTAGGCTGAGTTCTTGGTGTATTTTGTGCTGGAATTCTATAGATATATTTCCCTTATTTCTTGTGTGTGTTCTTCTGCTTCCTTTCTTTGACAGGAGTTCGTGAAGCCTTGCATTTGCAGAAATTTAGAGATGCAACAAATCATCGAAATTATCATCTATATTGAGAGGAAATAATGTTCGGTTTTTCCAAATGTACAACAAATTTTACAGACGACAGAAATCTAAATTTTAGAGATCCTTGGTAAAAGAGGAATTAGTACATGATGAATTGAGCCCATATAGGAACTCAAGTTGTTTTGAGAGCTCAAAAACCTGTAGTACGAAACAATTTTCACAATTTACAATATTGTCAGAGGCAAAAGCGGATCCTACTGGCCAAAGTTGTAAAACACGAGTCCTCCAGTCCAAGCCTTTAGTCAATTTCACATTCTGATGGAGGAGCACAAGTATAATTAATGTAAAGTAAAAGCACTTTCGTCTGCTGCAAGAAGAAAAAGGTTGTCAAAATCAAAATCAAGCTGTATGAAAGTAAAACTTAATTCAACAACCCTAATTATGTGATACAAAATAAGTTAGTGATTCGAAGACAATGGAATACTAAGAATCCACCGAGATGTCCCACGTTTGTTCAATTGCTGCTCAGGTTGAAAATTCAACGATGTTGAACATCTCATTTGATAACCATTGAGTTTTGAGCTTTTGGTTTTCGAACATTGAGATCCTGTTGATAACCATTTTGATTTTTAAAATAAGTCTATAAACACACTTTCTGCGTTAGTTTAAAAAACCAAGCGAAATTTTGAAAACTAAAAAAAATAGCTTTCAAAAAGTTGTTTTTGTTTTTTGAATTAGGTCAATAATTTAACCATTGTATTTAAGAAAGATACAAATCATTGTAAGACATTGAGAGGAAATAGGCTTAATTTTCAAAAACAAAAACAAAAAACGAAATAGTTATCAAACGGGGCAAGTTTATTTCATCCCGACGGTTCTTGTCTTTTTAAGGAAAAAAAAAAGTTGATTTCTTAATTAAATTCAAATTTAAAAAATAATTATAAAAGTTAAAAAAAAATTAAAAGTACTTTAAAGTTTTCAAAACTAGCTTAATTTTTAAAGTATGGGCAGAAATTAGATAACAAAAATAAACAAATTTAAGGACAGGATGAGAGTTTACATGCTTACCTTCTAGAAACTAAAAATAAAAAACCAAACGGACCTAAATTAGGCAAAAACAGCACTCCAAGCTACCAATTAGAATAAGAAAACCCAATTAGAAATCATCAGGAAATAAGATGTTCGACTACTGAAAATTGGCCAAGTGCCTATGGCAGTTCAGGATTTGAAATAGAAATTAGGCCATCAAAAGAAGGTAAATGTCCCATGAAGCTCAAAATTTTGAAAACGAAATCTCACTTTTAAGATTGGAAATGTTACTGTTTGTCAATGTAATAGTTGAAGAGGCAGATGGCACCTTCTCAATGGGAAGATAATTGTGTTCTTCACTCCTACAATCCTGGACAATCTTGCCCTCCAAGACATCTATTTATGACAAAAACATCCCGAAGCCACCATTTTGACGTTAGAGGGCATGGATTCAAGACCTGGAAAACTAACACAGCTTAGCTTGCCACAAAAACCTTTCTTCTTATGAAATGAAGGATGGAGGATGGAGAAGGAACTTTTCGATATCTCTATGCAGCCCTGTACTTGGCCAAGCCTTGACCAAACTTCTTAAAAGAACGGCTCCAAACACCGAAGTTCTCCATGTAAAGTTAGATGATCAACAACATCTGACATTTCCCTATTGGACAAGGCTCGTCGGAACTCCATCAAAGGAGAGGTCAAGGGTAGTAAAAAAATTCCACAGATCAGTATTTCAGAACTTCACGGTTTTTTTACTATCTGAACGAGAACATGAACATATTAACCACACAAGTGGCTTCAGCTAATGAAATAGCGCACCTGCATTAGTTTCTACTAGGCTATACCCTGGGACTTTGTTCAATCCTCTCTGTAGCATCAAATCTCTCACCACATTAACTTGACCCCATCTCCCATCTGAAGCATACAGGTTAGATAAGAGCACATAATAGCAAGCTTCATTTGGATGTAGCTGTAGCATTTCCCTGACTACGACTTCTCCGAGATCAAACCTGGAGTATAATCCACATCCATGAAGGAAAGCTCCAAACAAACTAACGTCTGGTTGAACTGGCATTTTCTTAATGAAGTCCAATGCTTCATCCAGTCTACCAGATCGGGCTAAAAGATCAACCATACAGGCATAATGCTTCATAGAAGGAACAAAGTTATAATCCTGAATCATAGATTTGAAATATCTCCATCCCTCTTCAACCATTCCTGAATAGCTACAAGCAGATAATACTGTCGTGAAAATTACTTCATTGGGTTTCAAATCCAACTTCAACATATCAGAGAAGATAGAAAGGGATCCGCTTCCATCACCCTGCACTCCATAACCACCTATCATTGCACTCCACGTGATAATATTCTTATCTCCCATACCGTCAAACACCATTCGTGCTGATTTAGCATCACCACATTTAGCATAAAAGTTCAAAAGTGCAGTGCCAATGTAAAGATTAGATGAGAATAAGCCTTCTTTAACCGAATAAGCATGAAGTGATGAACCGACCTGTACAGCACCTAGGGTGGCAGATGCTGACAGGGTGCTCACCAGTGTTACTGCATCAGGTGCAAGGGAGTATGATCTCATTTGATTAAAGAGACGGAGGGCTTCATATGCAGACCCATTCTGAGCATACCCAGATATGATAGAGTTCCAAGTAATCGCATCTTTTTCCAAAACCCCATCAAATATAACATAAGCATCGCCAATCTTATGGCATTTAGCATACATGTCAATAAGAGCATTCTTCACTGCACACCCTTCCAGCCCAAGTTTAATTCCAAGTCCATGAACTGACATTCCTAAATTTAAATTACCAGAAACCGAACAGGCTGAAAGAACACTTGCAGCAGTGACAGAATTAGGTAAGAGATCAGACCTTATTTCATCAGCAAAAAGCCTCAATCCATCGTTGGGTTGGCCAGCTTGGGTATATCCAACAATCATTGCAGTCCATGAAACAAGATCAATGGTAGGTAGTTCGTCAAATATCATGCGAGCATCTCTAGTTTGCCCACATTTAACATACATGTCCAAAAAAGTAGTCGCCAAGAAAGAACTAAGTTCAACAATGTTCTTAATGGCATAGCCATGCACCCATTTCCCTTGATGTAAAGCTCTTAATTTTGTACACGCATTTATTATGCTTCCTAAAGTAAATGGGTTGCTTTCAACCAATGCTCCTCTCATCCGATTGAATAAAATCAGACCCTTCTCTGCACAATTATTTTGTACATATCCCGCAATCATTGAAGTCCATGAAACCACATTTTTGTCCATAATTTCTTCAAACACAGCACTTGAGCACTCAACCTGCCCACATTTACCATACATATCTACCAAACCAGTCATAACAAAGCTATCCGGACCCCCCACCTTCACAATCTGACAGTGGACCTTTCTCCCTTCATCAATTTCACGCAATTCGCTACAGGCTTTCAAAATAATCGAAAAAATTATGTTATCGCATTCCTTAAAAGACATTCTCATGCGATTATAGAATGGAATAATATCCACAAACAAGTCATTCAAAAAATACCACCTGATCATCACCTTCCACGCATAAAAATCGGGGTCGGGCATTTGATCGAACACCATGCGAGCAGACCCCACATCCCCAAGTGCGCCATAAACACCAACCAACTTAGTATCACAAAGAAGATTACCGAAAAGGCCGTGTACTATAAGCAACCCATGGAACTTGATGAGAGTATCAATGTTCCTGCAAATTCCCATGAGATAACAGCACGAATGTAACGAAATAAACTGTAGTGAGGGCATGGTTTGATGGAGGTCGGAGAGTGGGGGATGTGAAGCATACGTGGAATAAGACATCTGGAGCCCCATTTGAAGTAAAGGACCTGTGAGACGGGAGAAGGCTCGAGGAAGGCTAAAGAAGCGTTGTAACATTCCGAGTTCTGAAATGCTCAACCGTCATGCCGTCAATCTTCATGCCCCTATTCAAAGCATAGTGGCAGTGGGTAAAGAAATTTAAGGAAGGGAAATGGAGATAAATATAGAAGCACGGTGGCCAAAAGATAAGAACAAAGAAAATAGAAATCAACCCTTTTTTTTTTAACGACTGGATAAATACCAAAAAATTTTATATACTCTTCAAAAATAGAAAAAAAAAATAAAATTATAAAAATAGTAAAATAAATTAAATATTATTCATTATAAATTAAACCAAAATACTCTAACTAATTCAAATTGAAATCTTTAACGACTAAGATTTTTCTATTAATTTATTGCAAAAAATACTTATTTTTAAAATCACAATAATTTTGATTATATTATACAACCTTCTAACAAACAAAAAGATTTTATTTTCAAAATATGAATAAATTTAAAATTAAAATCAAAACCAAAAATAAAAAAATTTGAATTATTAGAAACATTAAATCTAAAAAATATTTATATAAAATGATTATATAGAAAACAGAAGAAAAAAAAGTCTAATGTTGTTTGAACTAACCTAACAAAATAAAAAAATAGTCATAAAAGAAAAAAAGAATTACAGTATAATTCAAATAACCTAACAAAATAAAAAATAGTCATAAAAGAAAAAAAACAATTACGTATAATTCAAATAACCTAACAAAATAAAAATAATCATAAAAGAAAAAAAAAAGAATTACCGTGTAATGAAAATACATAAAGTTAAATAACCTAACAAAATAAAAAAATAATCATAAAAGAAGAAAAAAAATTACAATGCAATTCAAATACATGAACTTTATTTAAGTAAAGTAAGATGACATAAAAAATGAATTAAATGAATTACAATGTAATTCAAATACGTAAACTTTATTTAAGTAAAGTAAGATGAAATAAAAAAATGAATTAAATAAATTACTGTGTAATTCATTTTTAGTGGGTACAAAAAAACTCACCTAATCATGGCTTTCGAGAAATAAGACGACGAAGACGTTGTCGTCGTTTGTGGTTTTCGTTTTCAGTGCTTTCATTGCTATTGCCATTCCCAGTGTCATTACTGCTACTCTGGTACAACTTTTTGAGCCCTAAAATGGCCCTTCATCGGCTGGAACACCACGACGCTTTAGGAGAAAAAAGATATGGATTCGTACTGAATTCTTCCTCAACTCTCAGACACGATTGAACCAAAGTCTCGGGCGACGAAACACACCTCGTTGACTGAGGGTTTAACAGACGAGACCTTAAGCGACACGAGTTTTCCATCCAAAAACAGCTCATCTCTCGGGAGCACCAAGGAGATAAGATTTTGAAGACGGAACTCGAAGTCACTAACTAGAACAAGTTCAGGACTCGAATCTCGACTCTTGGACTCCCCAACAGGTTTTGTAATGCCTCATATTTTTAAAACTTAACCCGAGGTCGTTACTGAAATAAAAACAAGAATTTAAAATCAAGCTCTTGAAAATTTCAAATCATTTTATTTAAGAAATTAAAGAGAAACGTCAAAATCAACTTTATGCAGGAAATAAAATAAATAAAACAATGTAAAACTACTTATGTTCGGGCCCTAAATAAAACATGCAACTTTCACAAGAAAAGAAAACTAAAAGTTGTTCATAAATTTGGAAAACATAAATCATGAGGACTGCAGCGGAAGCATAAGTGAATAGAGTCCCCGATGGCATGGTCACTGGTCCTTCCTGTCCGTTGTCGGTTTCCTCATACTTACCTGTGTAAAATAACACGAAAAGAATGAGTATAAAAATACCCAGTAAGGGACCCAATACTGGACCCACTAAGTGAACTGTTAATTTTTTATTAAACCTATACCCCGTGTCACACTGTCTAATGATTTGGTAGGGACGTCCACCCAGTTCAATATCAGAGTCGTCCTAGCAAATTTGTGGGAACACATGTCAAAACAGCCTATTGTATCGTCGGGACACATGCCACACAGACTTGTTAACCCGATCCACGAACGAGGTACAACATGGCTAATAGATAAAGTTAACAACAACCATATTCCCAAATCATGCAATCTTAGTCCAAAACATTCGTAAGCACACATATGAAGTTTAAATCAACAATGATATGCACAATTACCCCACATCTTCATCCTGCTTTGCGATTTTTCCCTAGCAAACCATAAAGACATATCGCCGCACAACATCATTGATTTTTCCATAGCAATCCGTCCTAACAGACTGTCACATAAGTATTCTGACTTTTTGAGTTCTTTGATAAAACAACAATTTGAAATCTAGACTGTAATTAAAAACTAAAACCCTAGATTTTTAAGAGTGATTATCTTGTCTGGCTGCCTAGTCATCCAAATAGAGAATCTTAATGGCAGGGACCAAAATATGCTCCTTTTAAAAGTTCAAGGACTAAAATAGATGGTTTTAAAAGTTCAAGAACTAAAGTGGAACAAAATATAAAGTTTAGGAACCAAAATAGGATTTAAACATTCTTGTGTATTATCTCCCTTTAAATAGGAAGTCTCTCAATGTATCACACACTTTTCATTCTAATAAAGATATAGAGATTTTTTTTCCCAGTAACTACTTTTATTGAGATGAAGATGAAAGAATATTCGAGCAGCTCACAAAACAAGATCCTAACCAGAAGAAGGAAATGTACTTGAACAAAAAAACTATAGGAATGAACTCTAGCTATACAAAATATTAGTAGAACATATTGGATAGCTAAAACGGTCTTTCAAATAGAAGTTCAAACAGAAACATGAAAACTAACAAGGACCGAATTGAAGAGATGAGAGCCCTTACGCAGAGGAAGATTTAACAGAACCACTACCCAAATTTAATTGAAAAAATAAAAATATCAATGCATTGAGAATAATTACAGAAACAATTTGCTGTAAAATAATAAGACTAAGCATGCATACAGTAAAATAAATGATGTTTCCTATCCTCTGGGTAAATGATGTTTGGTTTGTGGGAACTTTTTGGGACTTGAAAATTTTTTAGAGAAAATTGTAAAGAAAAAAAAAAGAAGAAAAATCTTTGTATGCGAACTTTTTTTTAATCACGGAGAATAACTATTTATCCTCTTCATTTTCTTGAGGAACAAGAAAAATAGGTTAAAGAAAAATGTAGGATTACGTAGATAAATCTCATGTTTACCACAGTTATTTAATTTCAATCAAATTAATAATTAATTAAATCACATTTAACGCATATTTCATGAATATATCATAACCTTTAGTTTTAATTTAATTTAATTTAATCAAATTTAATTATCATATTCTTTTTCTCGTTCACAAGAAAAGAAGGTTAGAGAAAACTGTGGGACTACGTAAGTGAATCTCATGTCTACCATAGTTATTTAATTTCAATCAAATTTAAATTAAATTAATAAATAATTAAATCACATTCATTGATATTCCATGAATAACTCTCATAACCTTTAGTTTTAATTTAATTTAATTTAATCAAATTTAATTAAACTAAACTATTAATTAATTCTACAGTTAATTAATTACTAAATTAAATATTTTATATTTAATTTAATTATGATTTGAATCATATTGAAATATAATATTCTCTCATAACCTATAGTTTAGTGTGCATCATAGTGGTTTAATATGAATCTAATTCACATTAAAATAATATTTGAACTTATTCAAATATTTTATCTCTCATAACCTAATTTTGAATCACATCCAAAATAAATTTATATTATAAAGTTTAATTCAGATAAACTTTTTATTATAATGTATCACCATACATTATATTAATTCTCTAAGTCAATTTGAACATTTCAAATTACATCCAAAATATATTAACCTCGATATATCACAAGCAAGGAAGGGGATCTAATAGACCTACAGATCACAAGCTACAATGATATGAGATTAATTGGCTAAATTCATTTACCACATTAATCAATATTCACTAACTCTATGTATACTCCACTAAAGACTCACAAGTGAACTCTTCTCACTGTAGATACATTTCTGTGTCCATGGATATAGACCAATAACAGAATGTTAGTCGTTCACAAGTGTTCGTAACACCAACAAGGTCAAATTACCATTTTACCCCTAGGTTACTTTTTACTCCTTAAATATCAGTGCTCCTCTAATAAACAACTTGTTTATGGTCCAACTAAGGGACATAAATTTCTCTCGTGCCATAGAGAGAGTAAGACCCTTTGTTCAAGTCTCGAAGACACCATTTAGGGAAACACTAATCTACTTACCCTAGAGTCGGGAATGAGTGAATTCCATCTTGTGTGATTATGTTTTCAGCTCTCCACTCGGTCTTGTTTCCAAAATAGTAGGCTTATTGAGTCGGCAATCTGACCACTCTCATTCGTACAAATCAAAGGACAAACCGTCATGAACAGGAGTTCATAATACACTCAAGATTAAGACTAAGTTGTCTAGGTTATTTTATTGAAATAGAAATCTAATAAGCCAACGAAGTTACATCGAATGTTTCGTGGTCGAGTCTTATGCAAACTCATTTCACAGGATACTTCGACTCGCGTGTCACCTACACGAACACGATGGATCATTGTGCTTGTATGATAAATACAAAGTGGGTCGTATCCATAATGTTACCAGGATAAGGTACCAAGCCTTATCCTTATACTATAGACCCTTTAAGTTGTATCTCGAACATTGATCTCTCTACGTCTCCACATATAACTCAAGACTCATAAATCAGCTTAGGATGTTAGTTTATTAGATTTAGGTTAATAAGACAAAAGTAATCAAATAATCAATAACTATTTATTGAAATTAGAATAATAACTCTTTATTAATAACGATCAACGGATTACATTTACTATCTACGAGTTGTAGGACATAAAACCCAACAATAAAAACCTAACTAGTCAACGGAGTTACATCTAGTGGTTACTATTTTGTGGTTCAGTCTTATGCAAGCTCATTATATAGGATACTTTCACTTGCATGTCACATACACAAACGCATTGGACCATTGTGTTTGTATCAAAAACAAAGTGGGTTGTATCCAAGCTTTGGTCGTATCCATAGTGGGTCGTATCTAATAAAAGTGAGTAGTATCCATAATGTTATCAAATACAAACTGGGTCACCTACACGAATGTGTTTGATCATTGTGTTACTCGTTAAATGGTATCTCGAACATTGATCCATGTATGTCTTCACATACAGTTCAAGACTCATAAAGCAACTTAGAATGTTATTTTATTGGATTTAGGATAATACGTTTAATTTTTCATAATCAAGGAGGTTGGTGCAGAGAAAATTCTTGGAGGTTCTTGAAGAATTGGTCTTCAAAAGGTATTTTTCTTAAACATTAGAAAAAACATACTTAGCCCAAATGTTTTATTTTTTTCAATTTTCTAATTTTCTTATTCCAATTCATTATTTATTGAAATTCAGTCCCTTCAAGAAGAATCCAGCCCAGGGAACAAAACCTACTTTCGTTGGTGACTTAGAATCTACAAACACGTTTTTGGGAGCAAAAGCACTACCAAAAATGAACATCTCCTATTCTCTGAGTAATGATGGAAGTTGGTGGTGACCTTTTAGAATTTGGAAAAAAAGCATTTTTGGAGGAGAGAAAGATAAAAGAAGGCGGAGGGGAGTACCATAGAAATCGTTTTGTGTTAATCCAAAAAATAAATGTTTTCCACTCCTTTTATTTTCTCTGTGTTGTAAGTATAGATAGAGAGATAACAAATATGGGGAGAATCTCACGTCTAAAGTACCTCCCGTGTAGGAAAATTACTTTAATTTAAATTAAATTAAATTAATAATAAACAAATAATTAATTAATTTTAATAAAGTAATAATTAATTAGCTTAATAATAAATTAAATATAATATCCCCACATAACTTATAGTTTTAATTCAACTAATTTAATTATATTAAATTACATTATATCAATTAATTAATTAATTACCAAATTAAATATCACATATTTAATTTAACCTAAAATTCATCATATTTCATTCATAACCTATAGTATTAATGTGTATCTAATACGCATTAATTTTAACATATAGTTTAATATGAATCTAATTCATATTGAATTAATATTTGAACTTCTTCAAATATTCGATTCTCTTATAAATTAATTTTGAGTCATGTTCAAAATTTAAATTTCTATTATAAAGGTATTAAAATATAAATTTTATATTTTAATGTATCATAATGCATTTTAATATTTCACTAAGTAAATTTGAACACTTCAAATTTCATTCAATATATAATAACCTAAATACCCATTACAAGCTAGGAATGGGGCCTAATGGACCTAAAGATCCTAAGTTTCAAGGATATGAGATTAATTGGCTAAACTCATTAACCATATTAATCAATATTCGTTAACTGTGTGTACACTCCACCAAAAACTCATAGTTGCACTTCACTCTGCAGATATATTTCTGTGTCCAGGAATATAGACCAATGATAGCAAATTACTCCTTCACAGGTGTTGGCAACACCAGTTGGGTCAAATTATCATTTTATCTTTGGGTTTCATCTAAATCCTTAAATTTCAACGCTCCTCTAATGAATAACATATTTATGGTCCAACCATAAAACATAAACCCCCGTCTGGCTAGCGAGACGGTAGGACACTTTGTTTAATTCCTAGAGTCGTCATTTAAGGGAACACTCATCTACTTACCCTAAGTCATGAAAAACTGAATTTCATCTTGTAATATTATGTTTTCAGCTCCCTACTTGGTCTTGTCCTCAAAATGGTAGGGTTATTGAATCGGCAAAGTGATCACTCTCACCCATGCAAATCAAAGGACAATCCATCGTGAACATGAGTCCATAATACACTCAGGATGAAGACTTTTGGGTTTTATATTCTAAAACTCAACTCGTAGATAGTAAATGTAACATGTTGACCGTTGACCGTTATTAATAAAGAGTTATTGTTCCAATAAAGAGTTATTGATTATTTTAATTATTTTTGTCTTATTAACCTAAATCCAATAAACTAACATCCTAAGCTGGTTTATGAGTCTTGAACTGTATGTGAAGACATACAAGGATCAATGTTCGAGATACAGCTTAAAGGGCCTATAACATAGGGATAAGGTTGGGTACCTTATTTTGGTAACACTATGAATATAGTCCACTTTGTGTTTATGATACAAACACAATGATTCAACGTGTTCGTGTAGGTGACACGCGAGTGGAGATATCCTATGTAATAAATTTGCATAAGACTGTACCACTAGTAACCACTAGATGTAACTCCGTTAACTAGTTAGGTTTTAATTTCAATAGGATGACCTAGGCAACTTAGTCTTAATCCTGAGTGTATTATGAACTCCAGTTCACTAGGAATTGTCCTTTGATTTGTATGGGTGAAAGTTGCTAGATTGTCGACTCAATAAGCCTACCATTTTGAGGACAGGACCGAGAGGAGAGCTGGGAACATGAGCCCATAATACACTCAGGATTAAGACTAAGTTCCCTAGGTCATCCTATTGAAATAGAAACCTAACTAGTCAAAGGAGTTACATCGAGTGGTTACTATTTCGTGGTTCATTCTTATGCAAATTCATCGCATAGGATACCCTCACTCGCGTTTCACCTACACGAACACATTGGATCATTGTGCTTGTTTCATAAATACAAAGTGAGTCGTATCCATAGTGTTACCTAGATAAAGTACACAACCTTATCCCCATACTATAGACCCTTTAAATTGTATCTCAAACATTGACCCCTGTATGTCTTCACATACAGATCAAGACTCATAAACCAACTTAGGATGTTAGTTTATTGGATTTGGGTTAGTAAAACAAAAATAATCAAATAATCAATAACTCTTTAATAAAATCAGAATAATAATTTTTTATTAACAACGATCAATGGATTACATTTACTATCTATGAGTTTTAGGACATAAAGCCCAACAATAGAAACCTAAGTAGTCAACGTAGTTACATCTAGTGGTTACTACTATGTGGTCCAGTATTATGCAAGCTCATTATATAGGATACTCCCACTCGCATGTCACCTATACAAACGCATTCGATCATTGCGTTTATATCAAATAAAAAGTGGATTTTATCCAAGCTTTGGTCGTATCCATAGTGGATCATATCTAATAGAAAGTGAGTAGTATCCATAATGTGATCAAATACAAACTGGGTCACCTACGCGAATGTGTTTGATCATTATGTTACTCTTTGAATGGTATTTCGAACATTGATCCATGTATGTCTCCACATACAGTTTAAGACTCATAAAACAACTTAAAATGTTAGTTTATTGGATTTAGGATAATATGTTTAATTTTTCATAATCAAGGACGTTCGTGCCGAGGAAATTCTTGGAGGTTCTTGAAGAATTGGTCTTCAAAAGGTATTTTTCTCAGACATTAGAAAAAACATACTTAGCTCAAATGTTTTGTTTTTTTAAATTTTCTAATTTTCTTATTCCAATTCATTATTTATTGAGATTCAATCCCCTTCAAGGAGAATCCAGTCTAGGGGGTATCTAGAGAGCGAGAGGTTGATTCAACAGTATCTGGACTTCACATTTCCAACTATTCTCATCTTCTTATATTTTTCATTCTTTTATTCTTTCATTTTCTATCTTGTTACCACCATTTCTGAATGAAGAGAAATATATGTGTTCATCTTCCATCATGAACTATATTCTCCAAGGGGTTCAATAATGGGGATACCTTAGGACTTATGACTTAAGCAATATTTACCATTGATACCACTTAGACTTGCACCTTTTCTTTGTTAAGCTTAAACATAAAAGTTGAGTCCTAACGTTGAGAAGGTTACGCAATAAATGGATATCATAAAGAAATATAGATTAAGAACCTAGAAATAGGATGATCACGTCCCTATAGAAATAAAAGGCACGATATGATAAATGAATTTCATTTAATTTAATATAAGATTCAACTAAACCATAGAATATGAGAAGATTTTTGTTCATGCATAAGTCATTGACCTGGTATGATGTGATCGCGTTGCCTAAGACACAACGCCTAGTAGTTCAAACATTGTTGCACCCCAGCTTATCTACTATGATTTTTTGTCTTTTAGTTTTAATCAACTGATTTTGCACTATGTTATACCTAGTTACCATCGCTGACATTGGTTGCTTTGTTTGAATTGAATTTAATTTGGTACTAGTCTCATGGTTTTCGACGATTATTACTTCATCGATAATGTATGCTTGCATTCAAGACCATTTTTGTTTATAATTTTATTACTTATACACACTGGTCGATCAATCGTGGACATGGTACACAATTTTCCTAAATCGTGTACCACGATGTGCAAGAGCTAACAAATAAATTGTGAACCTTATACATGAATTTGCCCTCACTATACATGACTGATTTTCCACACATATAGCTTAAATAAATAGGTTTAATTACAAAATTGTCTTAACTTTCCTATTTAAAACGAATAAAAAAAATTCAAAACCTACTCAGTTAAAGAAACTGTTATTAAACATCCAAAAATTGTCACCCTCATAAATGAAGCACGAATCAGCATGAAATTTTGAAGATATATTTGATATATACAACACAATTTGTAGACTATATTGTGTTATATACCAAACATTATATGCGATGGATATTATATTTTTCTAGTATAGTTGTAAACACACTAAAAATATAAATTATAATTATAGTATATGCTAAATATATTTACATTTTCAACATATTACCAATATATTAAATATATACCTGAGATGTCAATGGAAAAGTGTTCAATTTTTTTCTTTGAATATTGAAGAAAATAAACAGAATGGAAAAAAAAAACAACATTAATTTGTAATATTCTACATTAAATGAATATCAAATGAAATTAATAAATGAAAATAAAAAAAAAATCAAAACTTGTGTTACTAAGGAAAATAATAAAATATTTCAAACAATAATGGATGAGATAATGCAATTAGTGGTATTTAAAAGATGAGAGAATATAAAAGGTTAAAAATGTCTCAAAATATTGGTAAAATCTAATTGTAAAATATTATTAAATTTTAGGACATTTATGAAATATTAGTTTTAGGGCTTAGGTTGATACACAAGTAAAATTGAGCTCCACCCACATGTTAGCCAACTGGTTGCCACTTGTGCCAGAAAACCTGTGGACATGGCACACGAGAGTCTGCTATAATTTTTAAGATATATAAAGTACTTTAAATAATATTTCCTAATTTTTAAGAATACATTTCTAGTATATACGTTTCTTCTTTTTTTGTAAAAAAAAAAAAAAAAGAACATTTCTAGTATATCTGTTAGATTGTATAAATAAAATAATACAACTTCTATATAATGGTTATATTTCAAATTGAGTTTGACAAATAAAAATGGATATATGTGACACAAATGAAGATGGGTATATGTCATATGTGACAAAACAATGAAAATGAAAAACGAAAAAAAAAAAAAAAAAAAAGGAATGTAAAGGGTAAAAGAGTAGAGAATTGATGAAAATATATTAGAAAAAACTCAAACTTTTCAATCTCCAAAGAGACACAAGAACATAGCCCACTCTGCAAGGCAATGAGATATCGCTAATTCTTCAATCTCATAAAATGGAAAAGGAAAGGAGAATAGCCTATACCTCTCACAGAACATCGAACATGGAGAGGTCTTGTGCAGAGCACTACTTGATTCGCAAAATTTTCATCTCAAGTTGAATACAATTCAGTTGCTTATCTTGTTCGGTTGATGAAAAGCTTGATACTCAACAACAATTTCATCCGTGCGCTGATTAACAGGAGTCGTGCCAGAGCCTGCCTACAGCTTTTCCTCCCCTTAAAGTTCGATGATTTATTCTTCTTCACCTTTTCCTCCCCTTGATTCGCAGTTCGAATGATTCAACCGGTCCCAAATCTGACAAGAATGTTTGGATTTGCTTCCAATGACAAAATCTGTTAAAAGTAAATTGACAAAAACTGAAGCAAGCATTTTCAAGATAATGCTTCAGCTCTTTTTCTCCTTTAGCATTGCATCACATAACTTTACTGCATCCACATTATCTCTCACATTATGTACTCTAACAATGTTTGCGCCGCCAAGAACCCCTACAGCAACTGCAGCAACCGTAGCAGGATCTCGCTCCGTTGCAACTGATCGAGAACACACTTCACCGAGAAATTTCTTTCTCGAAGGTCCAATCATTATGGGAGCATGAGACAAGCCCAAACTTCTCCTTGCAATTGCTGCTCGGATCTTTGGTACACCTGTTAGGATTTCCAAATTTTGCTTTGTGGTTTTTGAAAACCCAACCCCGGGATCAATGATTATCCTCCAGGCTGGGATGCCTGATGATTCTGCATCTCTAATCTTAGAGTGTAGCTCCAAGGCAATTTGATTACAAACATCATCATACTGCAAATTCTCATTGTTTTGCATCGTCGATGGGTCTCCTCTCATGTGCATTGCAATATATGGCACATTAAGATCAGCAACAACCTTGTGCATTTCAGGATCCAAATTCCCTGCTGATACATCATTTATAATATGAGCCCCTCTCTTGACAGCTTCCAATGCAACTTTCGAATAAAACGTATCTACAGATATGAGCTTTCCACCCATCTCTGGCATTCCTGTTACAGCTTCCAAAACCGGAATCAATCTATCCAATTCTTCTTCAACAGAAATCATAGGTGCCATAGGTCGTGTCGACTGAGCACCAATGTCAATCATATCCGCACCATCTGAAACCATTGAACGTACCTGAGTAACTGCAGCTTCAATAGATTGAAATTTTCCACCATCACTAAAACTGTCAGGTGTCAAATTAAGGATCCCCATGACAGAAGTCTTGCAAGACCAGTCCCATAAGCTGTTTCCAATGGGCAAAACCCTTCTCATTCCTTCTTTACCTACAAGATATTCACCCCCAACTTTCTCCCAAGACTCAAAAAGTCCACCATGATCAGCAGCCAAAGAATGCCAGGAAGCAACATCATCTGTATCAACATCTGAACCCAGCAAATCAATCAAAGGAGCAAGCACGAATGGCCTTTCCCAGATTCTTTCATGAGGTACGGTGAGAATATCTGAGTGTACTTTATATCTTCCATACAACAGAATATCCAAGTCAATCGGCCTTGGGCCATACCGTATACCAGCAGTACGACCCAGCTGCTTCTCTATGTTCTTAACAGCATTCAGCAGTTCATGTGGCCCAAGCTTTGTGACAGCTCTAACAGCAGAGTTAAGAAATTGAGGTTGATCAGTGACATAAGCTGGTGCTGTCTCATACAAACAAGCATGTCTTCTGATGTGTATCCCTGCCTTTCTCATTAACTGCAAAGCTTCTTTGAAATTCTGCAGTCTATCACCCACATTGCTGCCTAAAGCAATCACAACTTCTTGCTCTTGAGAACATATTTCCACCGCTTTATCTTGTGACGATGAATGAAAGAATGAAATTTGCAATGCTGTAATGTAGAAATGGTTGATCAGAAACAAGACAAGATACTAATTCAAACAATAACAGCTTTCATTCATTACTTATTCATAGTCTAACAAAAAAAGGCCTTGCAGAATGTACAACTCTACAGTCATTGTGAAGAAGCTGAGAAAAATATTGGCCAATCAAAGCCAAAACAATGTTTAAAAAGCTCACTGCAAATTTGAGGGTTTCAGTCATAGAGAGTCGAAGCATGAGCCTTGAGACAGAATAAAAACAAAAGTCTCATTTTAACAAGAATAAAATTGAAAAAAAAAAAAAACTGTAAACTACTTAGCCTGCCTAATCCTATAGCATTAATACTGTAAAGCCACATCAATTTTGTTTTTACTAGGACTATAACAATACCGACAAAATTAGGGAAATAAAGAAGAAAATACTGAAAAATCATATACAAATACATATATATTAGGACAAAAAGATAAATCTAGGGAAAGAGTTGAAAGAACAATACACGAAAGAAACAAGAAGCTTATCCCTCCACCCCTTAAGAAAACCATACATACCATACCATTTATTTTATTATTATTATTATTATAAGTATTAGTATTATTATTATTATTATTATTATTATTATTATTATTATTATTTGGATAAAAGCAACAGCTCTCCAAGGGCATCCAAAAAAACCAAGCCCCAAAAAAAAGCCCCACTAAGAAAAGGGATTTTACTTAAGGTAAAATACTGTCTATAGAGTAATTACGAAAAACCTTTGAAATCGAAGCCTAAAGAGAAACATGAAACCTCACAAAGGACCAAACATAACACGGGTTCCCCTCCATCCCCTAAACACTGTATTGTTTCTCTTACCCCACATATTACAAATCATGGCACACACCCCAACAAACCAAAGGAAACATCCTTTCTCTCTGGAAGGTAGATGAAGAAATTTCTCAATCATCAAAAGAACGTCTCTGGCAAGCCAACGAAACATCAGACCCCTGCAAGAAAAGGATCCAAATGGATCTCACATACAAGACAATCCTAGATAAGTGATCGAGGCTTTGCGCCGCCTTCTGACAAAGAATGCAGCAAAAAGGACCCATTAAGGCATTAACAAAGGCAACTTTCTCGATACCTTATCCATTGAATTCATGCAGTCAATCAAAACTTGCCAATCAAAAAACGTGACTTTCCTTGGAATCTTAATCCTCCATTAAGCATCGAAGACAGACTCAACGATAGGAGAAGGGTCAACTAAAATCCTAAAGAAAGACTTATGGGAAAACCATCCACCGAAAACCATTAGAACTTCAAACATGAACATCCTTCAGCCCAATCTAAAATCAAAACCCCAAATAAAAGAAAGAAGAGAAGCCACCTCTGTCGACTCCCTATTGGACAACGCCTGACGAAAACCAAAAGAGAAAGAGACAGTGTTCCAATACCACACCAAAACATCCAACATAGAGCAATTTTTCAAAGAAGACAAATGGTATGACCTAGAAAACGCTAAAGAGAGGGGTCTATCCCCCACCCAATGATACTCCCAAAAACAACGTTTCCTTACCTTTTCCCACGACACTGAACACAAAATGGGAAGAAGAGGGAAGAAGGAGATAAATATCTTTCCAAGGATTATGGAACCTTGAAAGGGATCCTTATGCTAGGGATGGTTGTCTGAAGTGTCGTAAAGTTGAAAATATCGTTTAGATCAACATTTGTTGAAAAACTGTAAAATTATAAACTAATAGATAATAAATTAAAGGTGGTGGTGGCACCACAAACAAAAATGGGAAAAAAAAAGAGAGAAAAGACGAAAACCAATTTTATACTAGCTATAATAATAAAGTTTTTTAAAATGGTTAAAATCACTTCGAAATATGATTTTAATCGTTCAAAATTAACTTAATACTTAATCTTACATTTTTAAATGGAATGGTCATATCATCAAAATTGGTTTTGAACGATTAAAAGCATATTTATGAAAGATTGAGAATGAAAAGTGATTTTAACTATTTTATAATCACTCCCAGACATGTCCTAAGAAAAGAAAAAAGAGATTAAACTACAGCAGCCATAGAAAAGAACATGGAAAATGAAAGTCAACTTGTTTTTTTGTTTACTCTCAACTTCTTTTGCCGCCTACAACTCTTTCTAATCCAATGTGTAAAAAATGTCAAAGTGTTTAAAACTGCAAGATCGTAAATATTTTCTATGAGAAGTCCAATAATTAACAGTACACCAAATTTTTTTAAATTGATTTGTCTTGCTTACCTTTCACTCTATGGATAAATATGTATGCCTTGCGGCACTTGAAGGCCGCCACAAACAATTTTGAAAACATTTTTCAACCCATGGTGGTTTGACAATCAATTTTGATTCTTGAATCATCACAATGTCAGGACAGAAGCCCACCGACTAAAATCTTTGTAGTCATACTCGCACTCCTACCTTTCATTCTAATCTGAAATCTTTGTAATCCAAAAGATTTGATCAAGTAAATACATGACCTAAGAAGATAGATGTTTTCTATGGATACGAATGTTCATTTAACATTTGAACAAGAATCCAAAAACCATGCCTTACAATATTTTCTTTGGATAAAGAAACATTTCATTGATAAATGAAAAAAGGGAAAACCAAAAATCACCTATAGGTGATTACAATAGAGATTTCCAGTTTGTAACTAAGAAAAATTTTCTTAAGCTATAATGATTAAAACAGTGCTTAATTTTGCACCAGGGGAAAGCAATAAAAAGAACCGATTCTAAAAACCTAATAAGAGGAAAAAGAGTCACTAAATAGGCAACTGTTTCTTTCGCCCCAAAAACCAAGTCCTAGAATTGGATATCAACTTACCTCCACCGTATCTGAATCCTTGCCTGCGGATAATTCGATGTTTCAAAATGTTCATTTGTGAGAAGAAGTTGGGTAAATGAAGCATAGCCTCTTCAATAAGTTAATGAATTCCCTTCACAACTAGAATTGGGGCTGCATTGCAAGACGACAACGAAAAGTCAACTACAAGATTTCGATGAATGTTCATTATTCTTCTATTTTCAAGGCAAGGCTACTTATGTAATACAAATTAGAAATTTCAGTGTGTCCCAACCCAAGCAATTTTAATTACAAATCACATGATAGGCAATTTTAATTACAAATCCAATCAAGAAAACTAACATTCAAAACACTTTCTAATAAGATACAGCCAGACTTTTACAAAATCAAACATTAAATATAACTAACCAATTCAAACTAAGTCAAACTCAAACCAATCCTCAAAACAAAATAAATAAACTAAGTCTATTAGACTATTACAACCACCCAGCTCAATCCGACCCCTGAGCTCAAGGGAAACCACAACAAGATTTAAAACTAAAATAGCATTTCAGCTCCCTGTATGTTCTTTAACAAAATAGATGTAAAAGACAAGCCTAATCGTCGTTTTTAAGCTCCCTCTTCAGCATCACCAAAGTTGTAGCACTCCCCATCGACTACGATCTGGTTGGTGGTCAATACAGAACACGTACTAGTAAGTAGCCCACCCCTAAAGGGCCACTGAACAACATACAAGTAACTATGGTACATAACAATTATGCATGCTCAATAAACATGGAAGGCAACTAACAATTACAACATGCTAGGTGAATGAAAGGACACATCATGGAATGGATACTTTCTATTCAAGTCCCTTGAGCTCACTCAACACTCAACTTTCACAAGACTTTTTCAGACTGAATCCTTCAAGACACATTGACCCTAATTGTATCCAGGGCCACCTACATCCCATATCGGCCCCAATTGACTTTATTCAAGGCCATCAACACTCTCTATCAACTCCATTGACTTCATCTACGACCATTGACGGTCTTTATCAAGCCCATATCCAAGGCCACCGAAATTTTCTACCCGCCCCAATTGATTTATCCCAGGTCATCAACCTCTTCATCGATCCCACATGATTACACCAAGGTCCCTCAACGTTCTAAAAAATTCTCGATACTTAATTTTCTAAACTTGTTGCACTGACTCTAACTAAATCAACAAGGTCATCAACTGTATCCTATTTAACGCCCCAGGCCAAGGATTCGGATCATGATTCAAAATTCAGCATGCTTTGGCAACGTCATCCTGGCTTGTCTTGAATACTTACAAGAGTAAAAAGTTGTCCCCACAAACCAATACGAGTCCTTTCAGCATGCTTTCTCCTTACTCACATGCTTCTTAGAAAAATTATCAAGGGGTCATCCAACATAAGATTGCTCCAAGCTAAGCATGCTTAGCTATGAAGTTCCTATGATTGAGCCACCGAAAAGGAAGATGCACCTTGTTGGTATAGGTAGTAACTTTCAATTCTTTTAAGCCTTTCTTAACCATACTTTCATATCCTCAGGATCCCTCCCCTTCAGATGTGACTCGACTTATTCACGTCCTCTTTCTCCTAAACTCGAGTCGTTACATGTCCACTAGCTTCTGATTCGTTTGTCCTCGAACCACAGCCTACTAGGAGAGGCTCTGCTCTAATACCAACTGTAACGACCCAACTTTTTGAGATCTCTAACGGGATCACTAAAGTCGTTCATACAATTTTAAAATAAAAATCACTCAACCAAATTAATGTAAAATGATAATTTTCTAAATACATAATTACAAAAATAAGATTTGACTCAGGGTCCTAAAAAAATAAAACTAAACACTCGAGTTTCAAATTTCCAAACTCAACCAAAACTTCGACGAGAACCTACCAAGGCGAAGGTAGTGGTTTGCAAGCAGCAGCGTCAACGACGATTCTGACAACTGGCGGACTAGTGGTGGTGAATGACGCCAGACGAAAATCCTAGAGAGAGAAAACTGTGAGGAATCTACAGAATGATTGGAAAGAGAGAGGTTGACCACCAGCAGTTGGCGGTGGCTGGACATCCGACGACGGTTGACAAGACCAATTCAGCTGGAGTGAGGGCTGGTGGTGGTCGGCGGCTTAAGGAAGGTAAGAGAGGGAGGAAATTTCGTGAAAGTTAGGGAGAAGTGAACCCAAGGAAGAAGATGATGGCTTGATGGCTTACCTAAGGCTTGATGTGGCTTGCTTAGGGCTAGGTGAGGCTAATTTTGTCTTCTACCTCCAAACTCAATGATCATAAATATATATATATACAGACATTAATAACTCCAAAACCCAACTTTTCATTAAATAAATATTTTCTTCTCATATTTCCTTTTCCACTTCAATCTCAAAATCTCCACCCAATAAAACTATTTTATCAATTAACCCTATATTTCAGAAACTCCAATATTTTAAATCTTCTACCATTTAAAATTCAAATTGAATTATCTTACCCTAATTCGATTTCAACCTCAAAATTCAAAATACAACCCCATTTAATTCAAGGTAGTTAGATTTGAATTACTTGGAAATTTGAATGCCACATTCTACCCTCGGTAAGGACTTTCGTCCCTGAACGTTTTAATCCTAAGAGTGTTCTGGGTACTTTGTTCCCATCTCATCCTCTCATTCCCATGTTACTTCCTCGAACTGATGATTCTGCCAAACAACCTTCACTGGTGCGTGAAGGGAAATCATAATATATGTAGATTTTACGCCACGACAGTTTTCAAGCCATATCATAATATATGTAGATTTTACATAGAAAGCATGAAAATGAACCAGTCACAGTCAATAGCTCGCTCCTCTAGGATTATAAGCACTCCCCACTTTTGTGTGAATTTGCATTCTCTTTTCCAGGCCTCTCAAGGACTCAACCCTAAGCATAACAAAAGATGATGCGAAAACCTCAACGACTTCTTAACATAAACATAAACCCCAACAAAAAAGCCTTATAGTCTTTCAAGCTCCAATCTTGCATAAGCATTAAAGTCATAAACTTAGCCAGTGCAAAGTTTAATGGGTAGTCCATAACTAAACAAGAACTCAACAAAAATCCACCAATTTTCAAACCCAACCTTGTTGGAAACCTATTCTAATTCCTCCAACCTCCTATTTTAATCTAAACATTATGGGTATTAATAATCTCATGCCAACACCTAATGGGTATCTAAGAACTCAAGAAATCTTACTAAACTTATCCAAAATATTAAGAACTTATCCAAAATATTAAGAACTTACCCAAACTTGTCAAAAATAACCTTAAGCATAGTAATCAATACTTCAAAGTCCTCCAACATGAGTAGCATCAATTTCATGTCAAAACTAATTGGGTGTTCAAGAACTCCAAGGAATTTACTAAAAGTTATCCAAAATCTTTTCAAAAGTTTATCAAGTGGCCTTAACTCCGATGGACAACACCCTAACGACTTTCTAAAATTGAAATCTAGCATCCAACACCATGATTTACTCAATATTAATACCGAAATTCAATGGGTACTCAAGACCCACTCAATAAAGCTTAGAATCTTACCGAAGCTGTGTCAAAACGCCCAATTCCGAGCCTCCTAACGGCTGGACAGCGGCTAACTCTTCCCAAGAATTCAAATCTAACATCAAAATGTAATGGGTATTGTGAAATCAAAGTCGAAACTTAATTCGTATTATAAAATCTTCAAGAAATCCCAATTAAACAGTGAGATGTTACCTTACAAAAACTCCACCCAAAACTTCAAGACTTAACGAAGGCAGCGGTGATGCATAGCGAAATCGATGTTGGATGCTGCTGATCGACACAATTTGTGAGGGAAGTAAGGGCGGCGAACTAGAAGAGATAGAGACGGATCTGGTCGCGAGGTTAACGGTGGCAAACGCGTCGATGAACTCCGTTCGATGGACGAGGGTCGTTGATAAGAGAAGAGAGAGATGTCGGTGAGACAGGGGGAGATTCGGCGGGTTGCGAATGAAGAAGATGTGGCCAGCGTCGTCGCTGAGTTCCGCTGTGGCCGGCGACGTCGGCGAGTTACTCTGTGGCCGGCATCGTCGAGAGATATGGGAGAGTGAGAGGGTTCGTTGGCGTGCTGGTGAAAGGGTTGGTCGGCGTGCTCTTTCCTGTTTTTTGGGTTAATTTTGAAAATAATGTTAATTTTGAGAATGAGTGATTTTATAGTCGTGGACGTGGGGCATTAGACTGAAATGGCTGGAGTCGTGGAAGTACTTGTTTTTTGGTTTGTTTTAATTAAAGTTATATTAATTGATTTTTGTTTTAAATGTGTTAAAATATGAAAAAAAAATTAATTTTCATGATTATTAATAGTTAATTACAACTTTACCTATTTTAATAAATAGTTCAATGTGACCGTTCACGTTAATTTTTATCTAGATAAACTAATAGTTTTCTAGATTAAAATTAATTAGAAACGTCCTTACATAATAAAATTAGGGGTGTACATGAGCCGGGTTGGGCCGGGTTGAAGGATTATTATGACTAACCCAAAGTCATCGGGTTGGCACAAATTGAACCCTATCGATTCAATATGCCATGGTCAATCCAACCCAACCCAACCCTTAAAATTTGGGTTGGGTTGGCGGGTTGTTCAATCCATAATTTATACTATTAGAAAACACTATATTCCTTTTCTTTGATAGCTTTCAAACAAACACTACAATCCATAATTTATACTATTAGAAAACACTAAACAAACACACCTTTAGATAGTTTTAAATTACCTTAATTATGAAGACAATCCCACTCTAAGCCCTTTTGACTCCATATGAATTATGGAAGAGAAGAAACTTACCAATAAAACAAAAAAAAAATAGTGCAGTAACAATGGTACTAATAATAAAAAAAAAGTTCATTAAAGGGTATTCTACTAGAATAAAAAAGTCCACAAAATATAGAATAAAAAAGTACAAAGCATTCTATTAGAAAAAAACAAGTTCAAAGTTCATTAAAGGGTATTCTAAATATTCCAAACTTGGCATTCAAAGTGCTAGTTCCACAACTATTATTGTCGCATGTGTAATCCTTACTACAATAGTTACACTTGCATCTAGCTCCATCGTTAGCACTCACTTCTATTTTTGTGAAATGATCCCACACAGAAGAAGTAAGTTTATTAGGTCTTTTTCTTTTGGACTTAGGAGGTAGATGTGGTATATGGTTTGAAGTTTCACTTGGATTTAGCGGAGGAGGAAATTCACTATTACCAGTAGCACTCGCATTCCCACTACTGCTATCCATCTATAAAATAAAGAAACTAATAAACACCTAAATTTTGAAT
>JBBPDJ010000002.1:7595739-7610254 GCA_037974625.1 Cucumis cinereus | reverse complement strand
CTCGATTAACGATAGACTTTGACACGAAAGCCCTTTCGGAATTTCAATCCAATTCCTAGAGGTGACTCCATGAATTTCCCATAGCACGAAACTTCCAAATCGCCCTTCAACAACCAAGAGAACGATGAATTAAAAACCCAATTTAAACTCCGATTAATTCTAATTGATACACCAAGAATTCTTACCCAACTCACCCAAGCTTCCAAGAAAACGCGGCGGACTTGGCGTGACGGTGGTGCGAATCAAAGCAGAAATGCAAAGGCAACAACAACGGTTGCAGCGTTTAGATGCAGGTCCGCACAGATCTGAAGTGGCGGCTCGCGGCTCGCGGCGGCGGTTAGGAAGAGAGATCCGAGGCGGCTGGCGCTGGCGAAAGAGAAGGTCGGCGGCGCGCGTAAGAGGAGGGAGTCAGATCTGAAGCGGCGACTCTAACGTGATAGACAGAGGCGCAGCACGGTGGCGGCTTCGCGGCAGCATCGGCTCGCGACGGAAAGAGGCGCGGACGAGAGGGGACGCAGCGTCGCTGGAGTGCATGTCGCGCCGGATCTGGCGCGAGGACTGGCGAGCGACGCAGAAGCTGTTCGGTGCAAAGAGGCGCGACGGCGCGGACGCCAGATCTGGTGCGACGTGTGGCTGCGTGAGGAGGCGTGCGACGGCGAAGGCGCAGACGCACGACGAGGATGCTTGAAGCGGTGCGAAGCTTCGTCGTGAGGCGGTGCGGGGCGCGCGATGCGACGACGATGGCGGCGTCCGCAAGAAGGCGACGGGGGGGGAGGTTTGTGCGCGAGGAAGACGAAGGAAAGAAAAGAAAGAGAGAGAAAAGAAGAAAAAGAAAAAGAAATTAAAATAATAATAATAATAACTTTATTATTATTATTTTCTTTTTCCAAAATCCTATCTTCTCTTTCTTCAATAACTTTTCTCCCACCAAAAACTCATAACCAAAACAATTAAATATATAAATATATTTAATTTCTTTTACCAAAACAAAATTAATCAACATCCCAACAGATAAAATCAAACTTACATAATTCAAGATAATCAAACTCAAATTATCTCAAATTTGGGATGTTACAATGATATGATCCACAGAAGCATCAAATTATTAATTAGACTTTATTTAATAATTATGATGTATTTTTAATATTTTTCCAATTTTATCTTTTTTAATTTTATCTTTTTTTAATAACATTTTAAAAGGGATAATTTAGTCTTTTTCAAATGAAATGGCGTTTTATTGGGAGGCTATTTAAGCCTTACCTTTAGGTTGTTTTAGGTAGTTTTTGGATAATTGAAGTGTTTATGATTTTCTATGAATGAAAATTATTTGGTAGATGACAGAGCCTCATCGCCATCTTTTTCAATTTTTGATTTAGGGTTGCAAGCCAAGAACATTCAGGTAAGTTTGATCAACTTGCTTGTGGAGTGTTCGAACTTGGAGTGATGAACTAACTCTTATTATCTCTTAATCTTCTATCAAAGGGTAATCCAAAGCTAATCCATACCCTTGGGTTTTTGTCAAATTGATTTGGTTGTCTTAGAATTTGTTATTAGGGGTTCGCCAATTGGGTTCCTAATTTACAAATCCTAGGATTTTCATATCAAAAAGGTCATTAACATGAAATAAGAAGAAATTTTGGGTCACAATTGACAAGCACCAACTCGAAAAATCTCCAAATAAACATCTACTCTAGCACTGCCCATTCAAGTCCAGTCAGAAAAACATCAAAAACCCCCTCAAACAATCAATCATATCTCAAACTTTTGATATACTATACCAAACAACAAGAAAAAGAGTGAAATACCCATTAGAACAAAGACCAAGAGGGACCAAATAGAGTAACAATCGACCAACATAGAACAATGATAAATATTATCAGATAAGAGTAAAATTAGATTAACATTTAAGGAAGAACAACTTCAAAAATCTAAATCCAGAGAAAAGAGATGTGTGATTTCAATGTTAAGGATGAAGAAAGCAAGTAGTATCAAAATGTGTGATTTGAACTTACTTTAGCTTTGCCTACTGTGTAATCGATTTGAAACCACCGACGGTAGCGTCGAACTAGCGTGAACTCACTGACAGAGAGAGATTTGTGCCAAGCCCTAAGTTTTGGGTACTAAAGAGTATGGAAGAAGGAGAGATTTCACTAAGATGGAGCTTTCGTTTTTTTGTTTGCGTAGATGTGTAGGCGGAAGCCCACAGAGTGGCTGGGGGAGGGGGGAACAAAATTTTTTAAGATTTTAACAATAAAAAACGCGTTTAAGAAAATTAATAATTAAAATTGTAATAATTGACATTTAAAAAATGTCGAGAAAACATATTGTAACTTGACTAGTTTTACCTATCAAATACTGAAAAAACTCCAACAGTTTTCTTCATTCTTTTTTCTTTTTATTATTCTTGAGTTTTTTCACAGTACTTGATAATTTTTCATAAAACTGTCAAGTACTTGGAAATTGCAAACGTCAAGTAATGTTGTTTTTGTAGTATTGATTGTTATTTTTTATTGGCTAGATAATATTTCTTTTCCAAATTATCTCAAAATATTATCTTCACAAAAAATAGATTCTTGAAGATTTGATTCCTTGATTGATGGAAAGATCTATCTTTTTATTAGAAGAATCTTAATATTTAAACAAAGGATATTAAGATATTTAAAATAATGTTAAAAGATATTTGAATATATCTTTTAAGATAATAATTTTAAATAAATAAATATATATATATATATATATGTGTGTGTGTGTGTGTGTGTGTATGTATGTATATATATATATATATGTGTATGTATGTATGTATATATGTATGTATATATGTATGTATGTATGTATATATGTATGTATGTATATATATATTATGTTTTTTGAAAGGAAAGGGGTTGAGCAACCAAGTATAAATGCTAAGAGAAGCAGACGACTATCAACAAGGTATGGAGATGGAGTTTTAATATTTCCAATATATAATGCATACTGTTGAAGTAGTGTTGATTGCTCGGTCATTAACTTTAATGAAGGAGATGATGCTATTATAATTTCCTGATTCAGAAGCATAATATGATTATCTATATATGAGCATTGATTAATTATTTAATCATTGAATTTCATAAAGTTATTAAAGAGGTACTATTGAATCAAGAGTTTGTTATGATCGTTACTATATGTGCTTCGTTACTGTATGCCCTATCTTACCACAAACTTGACAGGTTGGACGGTTTCCAGGAGGATAAGAAGAATGTCTACCAGTCAAGTTTGTGGTAAGATAGGGCATACAACAAAAGTTTTTTTCTAGCCAGATTAGTCGGTTGATTGGGCACAACAAAAATCTACCACTTTCTCATTTTTCACGAGGATAGTACCCTATGTTTGAGTGGCAGGTGGTGGAGGTACCTTGGTTGTGGTTTGTTGAAGATTTAACTTTGGCAAGGTTTGTAGAAACTTGGTTTGCACTAATAGTGGTTTTGATCTTCTTAAGTTGTTCATAGCGTTGTTAAGATGCAATTAGTTCAATCTGTATTTAACTCTAAGTGAGGTCGTTTCCTCTCATTACAAAAACCACAACAGTATATTCTTCATCAAGTCCTCCTATCACATAAGAGACAAAGCTCCTTATATCCATGGGAGAATCGGCAATTACAAGATTATCAAAATATCTTTTCATTGTGTCAAGATATTCATACATCTTCACGATAGCCTTCCTTCTCTGTTAAATCATAAGTCGATTGAAGTCTTCTTGGGTTGCGAGATTGAACTCCATAGTACTCTTGGATGACATTCTATAAAGGTTTAGCTTCACCAAAACCCATGGCTTAAACAACTATTTCTTGTATCATTGGAATTATAGTGCCAACCTACCAACAATTGATCAACAACTAATCAGATGTCGTACTCTAGATTTGGCATCAATAAATCATCAAGTTCATCATAAGATGAAGGACGAATAATATGAAGTGATAAAAGCCCAACACAGGAAAATTTTTTACACAGACCAAACTCAATTTCAATTGGTAAATTGAGAAATAACCATACATTGACAAACTTTAATAGAGAGAACAAACCTACTATATAAAATTTGGACTAAGCATGCATTTGAAAATTAAATAGAAATATAGAGAATTTGAAACTTATTTTGTTGTCGTCTCTATACCAACAAATCACCAATTGGGAGTAACGAACACCACCACTTGGAGACCTTTCTATTATATGAGGGATTGAGATTTAGGTTAGTTTGTGGGAACCAATTTAGAATTAGGAAATGAGAGTATTTTTAGAGAATTGTGCCTTCTGTATCTCAAAGACAAAGAAGCTTTGTACCTTCTTTCTTTTTTGTTTTGCAAAAGCCTTGTATGCAAGAGATCGAGAGAGAGTAGGAGAACTTGAAAAAATCCCATGTTTTAAGTAACTCCCAAGAAATGAGTTAAATTTAATATTATTTAATAAAATAATATAATAATTAATTTAATAAATTAATTAATTAAATCAAACTCAACTAACAATTTCGTTTAAATCATATTTAAATGAACGTCTCCAACATAATCTATAGTTTTAATTCAACTAAGTTAACTAAATCAAATCAATTTAAATTAAATAATTCTCAAATCAATTAATTACCAAGTTAAACACCACATATTTAACTTAATTTACATTTTGAATCACATTCAAATGTATCTCTCATAACCTACAGTTTCAATATAAATATAATTCCCATTAAATTAATATTTGATCTCATTCAAATATTTTAATCTCTCATAAATTAACTTTTGTTCATATTCAAAATTAAATTTATATAATAAAATTGAATTAAAATATAAACTTTAGATTATAATGTATCATACAATATATTAATTCTCTAAGTAAATTTGATCATTTCAAATTACATTCAATATATAATAACCTCAATGCCCTTTACGAGATAGAGGGGACCTAATGGACCTACATATTAGAAGTCATAACGATATGAGATTAATTGGCTAAACTCATTAACCGCATTAATTAGTATTTGTTAACTTTGTGTACACTGCACTAAAGACACACAACTTAACTCTTTTCACTGTAGATATATTTTTGTGTCCATAGATATAAATAAATAACAACAAGTTGTCCTTCACGAATGTCCATAACACCAGCTGGATCAAATTTTCGTTTTACTCTTGGGTTACTTCTAAGTCCATAAATATCAATGCTTCTCTAATGAACAACCTGTTTATGGTCCAACCAAAAAACAGAAACTCCTCTCGTGTCATAGAGAGAGTAAAGCCATTTGTTCAAGTCCCAGAAACACTATTCAAGGAAATACCCATTTACTTACCATAAAGTTGGGAAGGAGTGAATTCCATTTTGTGTGATTATGTTTCCAGCTTCTCACTCGGTCCAAACAATGGTAGGCTTATTGAGTCAACAATCTGGCCACTCTCACCAATACAACTCAAATGAAAGTCGATCGCGAACAGAAGTTTATAATACACTCAGGATTATGACTAAGTTACCTAGGTCATCCTAATGAAACAAAATCCTAACTTGTAACATCCCAAAAATTTGAAATAATTTTAGGTTAATTATCTTAAAAAAATAAGTTGGATTTATTTTGAGATCTAATTTGTTTTGGGATGATAATTATTTTTAGTTAAGAAATTAAATATATATATGGGTATATATATTTAATTATTTTTGGTTAAAAGATAATTGAGAGAGAAGAGAGAAAGATTTGATTGATTTAGAATAGGAAAAGGAAAAGATTTATTTGTATTTGAAGAAGGAAAAGGAAACGGAAAAGGAAAAAGGAAAGGAAAAGGAAAAGGAAAAGGAAATAATAATAATAAACATTATTATTATTTTCTATATAAATATGTTAAGGTTACTTTAGAAAGCATGAAAGATATAAAAAAAATTACAATCTTCTTCTTCAGCCCCTTCACCGCAGCGTTTGTCCGTTCACCGATGTCGTTTAATCTTTTGGATTTGATTTTTTCGTTTTCGCTCACGGTCGCCGCCGTTAGTTATATGGGTAAAGTATTGACTATTTTATTTTAGATTTTTAGATACCCAATAAAGTTAATTGAGAATTAATTTGGGAATTTTTCTTGGTTAATTGAAGGTTCTTTTGGAGTTATGGCTAGAATTAATTTGTAGGGTTTCTCCTACGAATTAATTGGAGCGTCGACAACGAATCGGTAAGATTATTGAACTACTTGGAAGGGTAAATTTGCGTACAAAAATTGTTAATTAAATTGTTATGTATAGGATTAATTTGGAGCATTCGTGAGGAATTAATTTGTAGAATTTTCTCTACGAATTAGATTGGAAATTCGACAACCAATTCGTAAGTCTAAAGTATTTTATCGAAGGATTAATGTTAAAATTAATTACTAATTTTATGAAAAAATTATTAATTAATTATTTTATGTATAGGATCAATTTGAGGTTGAAACTCAAGCAAAAGGATTGACGATACTTTGAGGTAAGGGAATTACTACTGATTCCACTACAAATATTAAAGATACTTACGAAACTATTTATGTGACATCTGAGTTGTGGGATTATGTGATAAATGAATCGACTGGTTAGGTAACGGATTTGAGTTAGTTTAATTAATAACTTATATGGGAAATTATTAATTAAAATTGGGTGTGTAAGGGACTTACTACTGATTCCACGACAAGTATTAAAGATACTTACGTAATTATTTATGTGACATCTGAGTTGTGGGATTAGATAAACGAATCGACTGGTTGGGTAGTGGATTTGAGTTAGTTTAATTAATAATTTTTATAGAAATTATTAATTAAAATTGGATGTGTAAGAGACTTACTACTAGTTCCTCGATAAGTAATAGAGATACTTATGAAAGTATTTATGTGACATTTGAGTTGCTTGAGTGGTGAGTTTGGAATTGGTTAGTGAAGGGGTAGAATTAATATTTCTTTAGGAAAGAAATTATTAATTAAAGTTCTTGTATGTTGAGAGTCTATTAGAGGTTATTTCATCTAGGAGAATCTCTGTAATTTGAGGTAAGGATTACTTCTACCGAATCTACGCCTATGGCGTATAAGGAGTGCAAGATGGTTAGTGTGCCTGCATTAAGGTGTTGGCTTTGGGTTTATTTGGTTTATATTTCTATATGGATTATGCATGATTCGTCATACTGTTTTCCTGTGTTGTCTGCTGCATGAGAATTGATTGGTTATTGTGATCACAATGTTTTAGTCTGGATTTAACTGGTTACGATTTTTGTTAACTTTACATAATGAATTTCTACTTTGTGGAAAAACAATGAGTCAGTTTGCAAGTCGGTACGGCGACTTGATTCTGACTAGGCCAGTGACAAGCCTGTGTGGCAAATTTGTTATTGATGTTCGGTTAACGGGGTCTGTACGAGGCCTGTTCCGACGTTTCGTTCTGAGGGCAAGTCCGTGTCGTAATTTTCTTTGACAGGGTCAGTTAACGAGGTCTGCACGGAGGCCTGTTCCAACATATTTGTCAGTACTCAACCACCCAACTAGGTGTCGTAAAGTACAAGCCATTAGGGGGGGTTAATTGTCACCTAGTGGACCCAACGATATATTTATGATAAACTGGTTGGTGGGAAAACGATGAGTCAGTTTGCAAGTCGATACGGTGACTTGATTCTGACTAGACAAATGACAAGCCTGTGTGGCAAATTTGTTACTGAATGTCGGTTAACGGGGTCTGTACGAGGCCTGTTCCGACGTTTCGTTCTGAAGGCAAGTCCTTGTGGCAATTTACTTTGATAGGGTCGGTTAACGAGGTCTGCACGGAGGCCTGTTCCGACATATTTGTCAGTACGCAATCACCTAACTGTGTGTCGTAAAGTACAAACCATTGGGGAAAGTTAATGGTCACCTAGTGGACCCAATGGAATACTTATGATAAACTGGACTTTTATGGTTTATGTGATAAAGCGGTTTATTAAGTATCAATGCATAACTCGTATGTCAAGCTTAATTGTGTTGTACACTGTCAAGACTTGTTTGGTTATGTGACGAAATCTTGATACTAGTTTATGTGGTGAGTTAACTAAACGGTTTAGTTAGCTTTTGGTGATTGATTATCTATGTTGAGATGGACTGAATGGCTTCGTGATGATCAGTTAGGACGGATTGTTATGGAAAAGAAAAATCAATGAGGTTGTATGACGATATGTCTTTATGGTTTGTTATGGAAAAACCATGAAACAAGATAAAGGTGTTAGATGCTTATGAATGTTTTGGACTAAGATGGTATATTTTGGGAATATGGTAGCTGTTAACCTTGTCTATTCACCATGTTGTACTCTGTATGAGGAACGTTAGTCGCTTTTGGGACTAAGATTGTATAGTACAGTTTAATAGAAAGTTAACAGTTAACCTAGTGGGTCTAGTACTGGATCTCTTACTAGGTATTTTTTTACTCACCCTTTCATGTTTATTTTTCAGGTAAGTATGAGGAAACCGGCGAAGGATAGGAAGGACCAAAGTGACCATGTGTATGGGGACTATATTGACAAATGCTTTCGCTACAGTCTTTGTGTTGTTGTTGTTACTTGTGAAAAATGCTTCCGTTGTACATTTTGTAAAGATTATGAGTTTTCTTATATAAGTAACGACCTCGGGTTAAGGTAAAAAAATCTGGGGTGTGACATAACTAGTTAACGGATTTACATCTAGTGGTTACTATTTCGTGGTCCAGTTTTATGCAAACTCATTGTATAAGATTTTCTCACTCGCATATCACCTACACGAACACGTTGTATCACTGCATATGTATCAATTAAAGTGGACTGTCTTCATACTGTTATCAGGATAAGGTACTCAACCCCCTCTCTATACTATAAACCTTTGAAATTGTATCTCGAACATTAAACCCTGTATGTTTCTACATAATACTTCAAGACTCATAAAGTAGATTATGATGTAAGTTTATTGGATTTAGGTTATTAAGAAGAACTAATAAAATAATCAATAACACTTATTGAAATTACAATAATAACACTTTATTAATAACGACATCAATGGATTATATTCACTATCTACACAAGTTTTAGAACATAAAATCCAACAAAATAGACATTTCAAGGGCAAAGTTTTTCCAGACAAGTGTTCTTCTAGTTTGTAGCTTTTCATGATCAGGATTACAATACTCTGCCATAAAATGAGCTTCGTTCCAGTCGATTTTCGTTGTGGACACTTGATTGAGATGATTAACAAATGATGGTGCTTGTGGTTAAGGTTTTGCTCAAGTCTCTTTTAGTCTTTGGAGTTGAAGGAGGTTTTATTTAGAATCGATGATATTTGTTATGTTCGAGATGTTTGCCATGGTCCCTTTGATACCAAAGTAAGGTTTGATGCTGTGGATGAAGAAATAACTTTGTTACGTTCCTCACACTTGAATACAAAGTTCACTAACGATTATATATGCAAGAAGAAACAATAAGTAATAAATGAGAATATTGTAACAACCTAACCACACGATTTGAGGCGCATTATTAGGTAGGAAAAAATTACAATCAACCAGAGAGATTACATGAAGATCAAGAACAGTAAACTAGTGAGAACAATTTGAGTTAACATCCTAATGCGTGTGCAACATATGAAAAATTACAAATCAGTTCTAGTTTATAAGAGAAAAGAACACATATGAGAAAGAAAAAGGTAGAGAGAGACCCTTTATTTATAATTGACAATGTGATAGCTAAAAGGTTCTGTTCGTAGAAACTAGAAGCTCCATTTTTTTTAACGAAGTGTCATGGAATTAAACCTTCAACCTCTCAATATTAAAGTAATATACCACTAAGTAAAACTCACTTTGACAACGAGAGGTTCAGTTTGAACCATATTGAAATTCAAACTTCCAATTTGAAAAGAAATTTTTATTACTCTTGTTTTACATTTTTCTTTTTATTGGAGAAATATTTTAGGGATATTTTCAAAAATAACAAAATATTGAAACTATTTACAAAATATAGAAAAATCCATCAAACTTTCTATAGCCCATTTAAGTTTTCTTCCCTATATTTTCTAAATACTTTCATTTTTCTTTCCATCCATAACAATTTCCAATTTTTAATTGTTAATGTAACTACCTTTCAAACTTTAAAACAAATCAATTAAATATCAAAATTACTACATCAATTAACAAAAAGATTCCTTTACGAGTTATGACTACTCTGGAATTAAGAAAGATGAATTAAACATAATAAATTTAACCTATGTTAGACTTGTTAAACCAAATTACTTGATAAAAGCTTAAGACTCTTCTCTTCACACAAAACCAAAATTCTGTTATTGAGTGCAACCAACCTACAATTTATTTGTTTAAAAGAAAATTAGACAAAGCTTGTATTTTTTCTTTGTTTGACTCATAACAGAAAAAAATCTTATTGAATAATATAAAAAGGAGAAGGAAGAAGAACCACACTTAGCTTTTTTTTTTTTTTCCATTCCTCTGTAATTGTAAGAAAAATTTCAGTGTGCCACCATTTTTGAAGATTGAATAAAGTCCTCGAATCATTTTTCTGGAGTGGATGTATGCCTAAGTGGCCGAACCACTATAACTCAAGTCATCTTCATCTTCTTCTAAAAACTCTCATCTTCTTTACACAAATGCATGCTAGCTTTGTTGCCTACTACAATCTTTTTGCTCAAGAACAGAGAAAGAAAACCCAAAAGCAAAATCTTCCATTATGTTATTTTGCATGTTGAAGACAGAGAGTACAATGAAATAGTTGAAAAGAAAAGCAATGAAGAAGATAAAAGAGAAAGGGAAAAAACTGACACGTGTTTTCCACTAAGGTACTTTCCTCATATGAATTTTATTTCAATAACAAATGGTATCAGAGCCTCTAGTTGGAAGAATTTTCAAGAAGAGAGCCTCCAGTAGAAACAAAAGAAAAAAGTCTGCAAGAAGAAACTCCTTACTACTTGAAAGCGTGATCAGAAGAAATAATGGCATCAACCAGGGTTGAATTAATAAATTCAATGACTAAAGTGATTTTGATATATGGGAAAAGAATATAAAAACCATACTAACTGCACAAAAAGCCCTAAAAGCAATAGAGGATCCTAAAACGCGACCTGCAACAGTCAGTGATGTTGAAAAGCAAACTATGGATGAAGCAGCCACAACTACGTTGGTTCTCAACCAGTAAGACTATGTACTCAGACATGTAATAAACGAATCCTCTGCATATGAAATCTGGACAAAATTACAATCCTTATATGATAAGAAGGACTTGCCAAATAAATTGTATATAAGGGAAAAATTATTCTCTTTCAAAATGAATGCTGGAAAATCTCTAGAAGAAAACTTGGATGAGTTTAAGAAACTCACCAACATCTTCAATCAGTCTGGAGAAAAAATTGGGCTCGGAGAGTGCAGCAACAATTCTAATCAACTCAATTCATGACTCTTATAACGAAGTCAAATATGCAATGAAATATGGCAGAGAAAATGTGTCAGTAGATACAGTGATCAATGCACTCAGGTGCAAAGAACTTGAATTGAAGAATGAACAAAAGAATCATGGAAGCGGTGAAACCTTATACTCTAAGGGGAAGTCCATACAAAAAGAAACAAATCCAGAAGCCAAAAGCAATATAAAGAAAGAATTACATTGAAATGCTTCATCTGTCAGAAGGAAGGCCATTAAACAAAATTGTCCTGAAAAAGACAAACCATATAATAAAAATCAGAGAAGATACAAAAATCATGGCAGAGAAATAAGCGACAGTGATTACAACAGAAAAAAAAAATCAAGAAAGAGATGATTCAAGGAGATTTAGAGAAAATGGCAGAAGAGATGCTTCTGTTAGAGAAAACCTATATGAATACACTAAGGTACTTACAGCTTCAAACAAAAAAACCATGGGCTTTAAGACTAAGGAAAAGGAAGACTGGGTCATGGACTCAGGGTGTACCTATCACATGACTTCCCAAAGAGAATGGTTTGTTGAATATAAATCATGGGAAAGAGGCTCAGTTTACGTGGGTGATGATCATGACTGTAAGGTCGTGAGAATAGGCTCAGTGAGGCTTAAATGGAAAGATAACAGAGCAATCACATTAAAGGAAGTTAGACATGTTCCTAAATTAAGAAGGAACCTAATTTCCCTAAGGACGCTTGCTGATCAGGAATGCTTGTTCATTGGCAACAAGGATAGCCTTCAAATCAAAAGAGATGTAAGATGATACTAGAAGGAGAAAGAGGAAATGACCTATACTTTCTTAAGAACATTAAGTTTCCAAAACTAGCTCTAATTTCCCATTCTCATAAGATTGAAGACATTGAAATTTGGCATAAACGACTCTCACACATCAGTGAGAGAGGTTTAGACAAACTCAAAAAACAAGGGCTTATTTCAACAAAGGGAAATAAAAGATTGAGAGTTTGCGAACATTGTGTTTATGGCAAATCCAAAAGGCAGAAATTTTCAAAAGGACATCATACATCAAAGGAAATTCTAAACTACATACATGCTACCCTATGGGGACCCTCTAGAATAGCCTCATAGAGCGGTTCCAATAATATCTAGGCACAAGACAATCACTTACACACTCCAATAGAAGAGAGAATGAACAGGACTTTAATAGAAAGAGTGAGATGCATGCTTTCTGAAGCAAAACTGGATGATGTCTTTTAGGCAAAGGCTCTAGCCACTGCAACGTTTACAGTAAATAAAAGTCCTTGCACATCCATTGAGCTGAAAACTCTAGAAGAACTATGGCTGGATCTCCATATGACCTATCACATTTGAAGACTTTTGGGTGCATTGCCTATATGCACATTAAACAAAGCAAGACAAGTCCTAGAGCTTTAAAATGTATGTTCATTGGTTACCCAGAAGGAGTCAAAGGCTATAAACTATGGGATTTCAGCTCAAACAGAAGTCTAATAAGTAGAGACATAGTGTTTAGAGAAGAAGAGATGTACAAAGACAATGAAGAAAGAAAACATCCTAATGACACACAGAAAGACAGCTCACAAGTAGAAATCCAGATGAGACCCCAACAACTAACAGAAGGAAAAGAAGATCAAGCCACTGTTATAACTGAAGAAGAACTTGAACCTGTAGAATCTGAGCGAATCTTACAAGTAGAAAACTTGACTGACTACTCATTTGCAAGAGACAGACAAAGGAGAGAAAGAAGATTACTAACAAGGTACTCTCAAACTAAATATACTTCTCATTCAGTAAACATAATGGAGAATCCTTTTGATGATGAACCTCAAACTTATGAAGAGCAAAACTGTGTAAAGAGAATAAGCATTGGCTTAAGGCCATGATATAGGAAATGAACTCCTTAAAGAAGAATGACACATGGGACCTTGTGGAACTACCACAAGGAAAGAATACCATTCCTTGTAATTGGATCTTTAAGAAGAAACTAGCAGATGGCAGCACTGAAAGAATAAGGTTTAACGCTAGGCTAGTTGCCAAAGGCTTTAAACAGATGGAATGGGTGGACTATACTGAAGTCTTTTCGTCAGTTGTGAAGCACATGTCCATTAGACTACTTCTAGCTATTGTTGCTTGTGAAAACTTAGAGCTAGAACAAATGGATGTAACTATAGCGTTTCTACATGGAAGATTATAAGAGGAAATCTACATGGAACAACCAAGAGGCTTTGAATCCAGTAAAAAGAATCTTGTATGCAAACTGAAGAAATCTCTATATGGACTGAAGCAATCACCTAGGTGTTGGTATAAACGGTTTTCATGACTAAAATCAAATTCAGAAGAAGCCTCTATGATGCTTGTGTACTACAAAGAAACAAAAGAAAATGACTCTGTATATCTTCTACTTTATGTAGATGGTATGCTCCTAGTGATGGGATAAAAATCCATCGCATCGGAAGAAATACAGACCATTCACAATTTTGATTTGGAAAATTTAAAATACTAATACATTAGAAAAGAAATTACAGAACAATCTAGGCTAAGCATGCTTTTTATTAATAAAATTATAGGGAAAAATAACTCACTTTGGTTGTCGTCTCAGAATTTTACAAAACTTCAAATTGTAGCCACCACCAGTTGGAGCCTCTCATATCCTCTGAGTAATTGAGGTTTGACTTGTGGGAACCAATTTGGGATTTTTCTTTTGAGATTTTGGAGAAAAAATAAGAGATGTTTTTTTTTCTATGCAGACCTTCTGCAATTGATAGGTTGTTTCCATAAAACACACTATCGCATAACAGTTCTGCTCTTTCCCTTCTTCAAGTTAGAGAAAAAATGGGAAAACGTGGGGGCATCCCACGTTTCCCAAAATAATTACTCCAATGGGAGTTATTTAATTTTAATTAAATTAAAAAACAAATTTAATTAATTAATTAAATAACAAATTAATTAATTTAATTAAATTAAAATTAATTAAATCATATTTAATCAATATTTCATTTAAATCATATTCAAATGAATATCTCTCAAATAACCTATAGTTTCAATTTAATTAAATCTAATTTAATTAAATCTAATTAAACTAAACTATTAATTAATTCTCTAATTAATTAATTTCTAAA
>JBBPDJ010000002.1:7563411-7592719 GCA_037974625.1 Cucumis cinereus | reverse complement strand
CTAGACAGAAGTTGTGTGTTTTTGGGGGGAGCAACCCCCCCCCCCCCCCCCCCCCCCCCAAACAAGTGATAGATTTCCTGTGGAGTTGACCTGTTCCACTTGGTACAAGCTCTTTAGGACAATTAAATTTCATTTGTTTTTAAGTCCTGACAGGTTACGAACAAATGAATTGACAACTCAATAAATTAGAATTCTTGAATGCAAAATTTATTAGTGCTGAGCATCATTGTATAAATTAAATTTCAAAATTAGTGATTTCATATTTAGTTTAGAGACTTTTTTTTTATCTTTCATGAATTGGACTAATTGGATTCTAACCAATAATAGAAGTAAAGATTAAGGCTAACCAATCTCTTTAGATTGTTACAACAAAGAACCCTAAAATCATAATGCAAATTTGAATTGGTATGGAAACGACTAAGGATAGAAGTGCTTTTAAAGAAATTAGTTTGAATAAAGAGTAATTCTTGTTTAACAAATGAGGGCAATTAAATCTTTTATGGTTGGATTTGATGTCCTAAATTTTGTATATCTCATGGTTTGTCGTTTGATAATAATTATAATTAAAATAAGAAATATTTTATTTGACATGTAAACTACATTAATTGAATTTAATAAACTAGTATCCATGATTATATGATGTCAATTGAACAATATGTAGTTGACATACAAGTGGTTCATGTTCAAGTTAAATGTAATAAATTATAATTGTTTTTTATTATATCTACATTGAATATTATTGTTTTAATTAAGAGGTTTTATAATGTTTTTATTTAAACGAAAATTGTATAGAAATAATCCATTTAATATATAAATTTTTGAAAATTTTATTTGATCTAGACTAAATTAAAAAACGGTTAGAATTTGAATAATTAAATAGGGATGCTTTTATATATATAGCAAAATGGATAACTTATTTACAATAAAGCAAAATAGTAAACTTTTTTTATCCTTTTATAGAAAGTTCCATTGATGTGGTACTCTCAATTAAAAGTAATTGGAAAGAAATCCACAAAGATGCACAAGGTCCCATCCCGGCGTTAGATACATCCACAAACCACCGTTTTTTTTTTTTCTTTTTTATTGTAGCTGTTCGTGTTGTGTTTGGCCTTGAATGATGAGAGACAAGCCATTAACAAGGGAATATCGTTTACAAAAATTTAAATTTGGTCTTATCATCTTTTCATTTTCTTTCTGGAACTTGATTAAATAAACTAAACTTGATTAAATAAACTAAACTAATAAGGACTCATCGCTTGAGAGTGACTTCTTACATTTGGTAGGACGTCAAAAAGCTACTTCAATAACAAAATCCACCAAAAACTCTCGAGGGTCACCTTTCGAAGCATCCGTTGGTAACCAAAGTTGAAAACATTATCATTCCCACAACCACTTTAAATATTCACCCTCTGTTTTTTCTTTACCATTCACTCGAACTCGAATCTTTTTTGTATCGTCGATTTGGCCAAATTCTCCTTATCTTCCAAAAAAAAGAAAAAAAAAAAAGAGAAGCATCTTCTTCAGTAAAATATAGGTCTTTAATATGGTCATTTATGTAGTTAACGCATTCAATATTTGATACATCCAGCCCTTTTTTTATTTTTTTTATTTTTTTTATTTTTTTTTTATTTTTTTGATTCTTTAAGCTTTTTCTTCTCACAATCAACGATACTGCTAAAGGGCTTCTTACAGTGAATGCATATAACATAATCTATCTAGGATTTTAATTAGGATTACAAATTATAGCTAAAGCCACAAGAAAATTTCTGTGGCTACCGCAATACAAATCGATCAAATTTATTAGCATGGCAAACACACACCATGCTTAAGAGGGCGGAAGAGGTAAATTCAACTCTTTATCGTACAAATAGTAGTCATAACCATGCCCCTTCTGTATGGTGTATGCATTTTTGACAAGAAAAGAAGAGAGAAGAGGGAATGCGAGGGAGAAAAAAGAAAAAAGGAACTAACTAAACTTTTTACCCATAGTATATAGAAAATGCAGAAAAACCACAATACAGTGACTGACTGACTGACTACTTACACAACTGCCCAACTATGTTCGTTTGGAAATAGTTTTGGAAAATGGGGCCTTCTTCTCAGTCCCAAGTGACAGAGATCATTGAATTGGCAAGCCCTGATTCCTCAAATGTCATTTGAGTATCATAGTCCAGAGTCTTTGTAGCTCCTGGTATCGCATGTGTCAATCTGAATGGTTTTGTCTCACCATCCTCTAACTGAGAAGAACAGAAAGACCAAAGCAACTGCCACAAGAAAAGGCCCTCAGGGTTAAAATGGAAGACACATCTTTTGACATTAAGGGTTGAGTTGAGATATTAAGAGTTGGATTGTATTATAAGTATATTTGTTTAGCTATAGTTGAGTTCAAATAAATATTGCTCATATTTGTGCATCAAATTATATAATTGTCTAACATTCTAATGTTTCTGTGCTTCTTAGAGCTTGAATAAGTTGTTTTGTGCATCTATAATCAGATCAGCAAAGGATGAGAATGAAAAGTAACCATTTGAAGTAAATTCCGAGGCCTAAGTGTGTGAATCATATAACCCTAGAATGTCAACAAAATTGAGGATGGAATTGCAACTCTTAAAAAACAAACAGTATTACCTGGATTGGATCGGTTCGGAGGAAATTCCTTTGGCATCTACGTCCATTAGGAAGACGGACTCCGATCCTGCAAAGAAGATTTCTGTCACCTTTGGGTTCTTCAGGCAATGGTGGATAAGTTGGGCATTTCTCTTCTTGCTTCTCGGCAACTTTTGTGTCCTTGTCCTCAGAAGACAATTTCACTGTTTCTTTCATGCCTTCTAGAGACACTGCCAATGCACGTTGCACTTCCTCATCCTCTTCGTAATCCTCTTCTGCAGATAATTGTAAATAGAAATTTTACGCTTGTTGCAATAAAATAGATATCAGCAAACCATTGACAACAACAATTACTGCCATGCAAGTTTCTTCCTTTCTTTTTATTTTTTATTTTTAATAACCCACCTTAAAAAGACTGGAAGACCATAAACGGAAGTTAACCGTCCAAAGAATCATAACGATGGACCTCCAACTATCATCAGTACAGTTTGTGTGTGTGTATATAATATGGGATCAGAAACAAAACTTATGTACTCTTATTTGTAGTAATGTTTCCGTATGAACTTTTCCTTATTCCTTTATTTAACTTTTTGATATTCCCCGTCTTCAAGTAAGTCAGTATCATATCTCTTGATTTCTTCATGGTGAAATATTCCAACTTATTCTTGAGTCCAATCTTAAAACTGGCTTGAACTTTCCTTTCACCAATATAAATTGAGATATCAAACTGCAAGGAATCTTCATCTAATCATATACCCTAGCCTGTTAGCTGCCTTTGTTTAGACGAATTAGTTGAATCAATAGTTGTTTGGCTAGTTGAATTAGGCAGAAAGCTGATTACTTAAAATCAGCTAGGGGTCTTTTGGTTTAAGGTCTTATGCCCAAAAATTAAGGATTTCTGCGAATAAGATTGTTGGGAATCAAGAATTTGTATTTGGTTATACATGGGAATGTTATCTGAATATTACGAGAGAAAATTATATTTATATTTAATTCTATGACAACTTTATAAAATATTATAGATAATAAACAATAAATTTAATTCAAAGTTTTGAGAAAAATAACAATATTAATTCAATTATTAACTACAAGTAATTTATAAAATGAGTAATTTATAATTAAAGCTACAAGATTACAATTATAAAGTATTAAATTAAACTAAAGTTACCGTTTAATAATTAATTTGCTTTGTTTAATTTTAAATAATTAGTTGTTAGTTTATTTGTTATTTTTAAGTTAATATTCTAAAATATCTTCAAATAATATGATTCAACTTTTATTCATAGAAGAAAAATAATAATGGCAAGAAATAAGAAAAGAAAAAAAGAAAAAACAATACTCGTGGGGGTAGGGGAAGGAGGCATGTGGACGAGTGGGGGACACACCAAACTCATCCACTTTTTTCAATAGAATCCTTCCTCTCAAATAATCGAGTTTTTGACACCGAGGGTGGAACTGGAAAACAAACACATGAACTGAGTCACAGTCCCCTCTTTTCTTCTTCCTTGAATCTTGAAATTTCTCCTGCATTTTGTTGGGTTTAGGCCTTAGGGGAATCTTCACACTAGAAAAATCCCAAAGCTAATTTCTACTTTACTCACTTATAGATGGCAAGACCAGAGCCAAAGCATTAGAAGATAATATTTCTTTATTTTATTTTATTTTTTTTTTAAAGAAAAAAAAAAAGAAAAGATAAAGAGTGATACATGCACGAATGAAGAAAGAGGAAGCGAAAACAGGAAGACATATTTGGGTTGAAGAGGTCGGGTAGCGCTGGAAAATCGAAATCCCACTCTTTTTCACGGTTAAAGAAATTCCTCTCTTTTGCTTATTATTAATGCCTGGGAAACAACTTTTCCGAAGGAAATAACCAAAAACCCTTCGACCAGACCTGGTTTTATGATGCCAAAGCCTATTCCCATCCTCAAATCCCTTGAAACAAACAGCTTAATAAAGGTTGTTATTTTTTTTAGTGGAATAGATTTTATCATTAATTTTTAAACTTCTAAACTAAAATAAAACACAAAATACCTCTAACATTCGGTGGAGTCAAGGAACTCTCCCTTGGACGTTTATGGGATAAGGTAACGTGATGATCCTTTGGACCTCCATCCATGAAGGGCAATAGATCCTGCAAGACACAAGATAATACCTTTTCCAGATAAACTAAACCCATTATTGAGATAAAGACAAGTTAAGGTCTCCAGAAGCATTCACACCTCAAGTAGCCGTTCAGGTTGAACCATTCCAAACCAAGAGTGCATTTTTTGCCCTGTGATGGGATCAATGACAAGGACAGCAGGAATTGATTCTAGTTTATAATATGTGCAAACCTTTTGGCCTTCAGTTGAATCATCATACACCTGTGTGCAAATATCGTGATATGATTAAAAAACATGAAACTAAATATAACCCAGAAATACCAATGTTATTATATAAACAGAAAAAGAAACGATAAAATTTCCACTAAAAGACAGTTCTGCAACTGACGAAACCAATCTTACCAGAAGAGGAAAACAAAAAAAAAATAAGGGTAACAGCTGAAACTAATATGGGACAATGGCAGCTCTGACATGCCATTCCATTTTATGGACAAAGGAACAAGGTCAAACTTTGGTGAATCAAAATTCCAGGTTCGTTTAGGAAAATTGTAACTCGAAAGAATTTTGCATTGTTTATAGAAGGGAGAGAATACCGGAGCTCTTGAATACTCAGGTTGGTTCGTAGCTTATAATTAATCCATGAGTTCTTCTGAACCCATGTTATCACTAATAAGACCAAGTCTTCGTACAATTTGTTAGTACAATTTCGGAATGGATTTTAGTTTGAGCTTTGAGTCCTTTATTTAATTGGTAGTTTCATTTAATAAGATGGTCTTATGCAATTATTATGTTTCATTTTTAAAAACAAATAAAATGGTCTACGTCAACTTTTATACAAAGTGTTGAGATGCCATGTGCAAGTACAAATAAGATATAATTCTTAGAAAAAAATACAGAAAGCATGGAACTGACCTGCCAAAAAATAAAATTGGTAGAAATGGTTTGAGAAACAGCTTCATTTGCCCATGTATCTCGGTTAAGCTACAGAAGCAAAATAGCTGTCCCAAGTTAAACTGGTAAACAGTCTACTAAGACAGAAATCACAATGGTTGAAAATAATACCATGTGAGAGCTGAATTCCTTGGTGGACTGCAGATTTACTATCAGCCACTTGTCCTGGACGCAGGCAGCGCCTTTTGCCTGAAGAAGATAAAAACCTTCCGTAAATTGAGGAATGGCATAAATGTACCAACTTGTTGATTAAAGACAGAACAGCATCACTACACAACAGAAGAATGCTTGAGATCTTTCGATTAAAGAAACTTATATCAAAAGAACGAGCACCAGAATATGGTATTAAGATAGAAATACTCAATTAGATTTTTTTAAAAAAATTTAAGAAACTGCACATTTTATTAAGAGAATTGGTTTACTTGAGTTTATTTTAATAGAAGATATCTAAATATCAATCTCTAATTCAGTCTGTGACATCCCAAGTTTCAGTCTCCAAGTAGATTTAAATTAATTATCAATCTCTAATTCTAAAATTTGGAGTCATATTTGAATTAATTTGAAAGAGAATTGGTTTACTTGAGTTTATTTTAATAGAAGATTTTGGCAAGATTTGGAGTTGTAGGAAAGAAGTTTAACTATAATTTCAAAAAGGAATATGCCCTAAGTACAAAAATGAAATGCAAAAGAAAAAAACCAAGCTTATAATTACACAAAATCCTGAAAACGAAAGTGTTAGTGCTGCAGCTGCCTTTGATTTACTGTTGAATTGGTCTCCGAATCTGGGGGCTGATGGTATTAGATGGAAGTTAGAAAAATCTGAAAAATTTTCCACCAAATCTTCCTTTTTAAACTTGGCTAAAGCTCATGGTATCCGTTGCTACATCACGTCTTCTACCATTCGTCAAGTTTGGAGGTTCAAGTATCCTAAAAAGGTGAAATGTTTCCTTTGGGCTCTTGTTTATAGAAGTTTAAATACGACTGATATGTTACAAAGAAAGCTTCCCAATACTTTGCTCCACTCTTCTATCTGTTGCCTATGTCATATGGAGGAGGAATCTTTAGATCATATTTTCTTGCATGGTAACTTTGCAAGTAAGGGGTGGTATCTCTTGTTCAATACCTTTGATATTGATGTCTGTCTTCCGAGGAGAATAGATGATTGGTATGGGGAGGTTGCTGGTTTTAAACAGTTTGGTCGGAGGGGCAATATCTTGTGGAGCAGTGCTGTTCGTTCTCTTCTTTGGGGTATATGGTTGGAAAGAAATAGAAGGCTTTTCAACGACATTACTAATTCTTTTGATTCTTTTTGGTCTGTGGTGAAAAACACAGCTTCTTGGTGGTGTACAAATTGCACTGATCTCTTTTGTAATTATAGCTTTCCCTTGATTGTAAACAACTGGAAAGCTTTACTGTTCTAGTGTGTTTTGGGAGGGTCGTCTTGCCCTCGCCTTTAAGTTGTTTTCTGTCTTCTTTGGTTTTAATACAATTGTTTCTTATCAAAAAAAAATAATTACACAAAATCCAACAGAAAACTACAATGAGATATTTGTGGTACACAAATTTCAATCTAATTACATATTGTTTTAATGATTCTTTTTTTTCAATTTCCCACATATTTTCGTTTAGGAATCATTATTTAGCTAACCATCATGGGTTGTCCTACTGGATAAAAAGGAGATACAGTGTCAATAAATGATTAAGAGATCATGAGTTCAATCCATGGTGGTCACCTACTTGGAATTAATATCCTATGAGTTTCCTTCACACCCAAATGTTGTGGGATCAGGCAGGTTGTCTCGTGAAGTTAGTCAAGGTGTGCGTAAGCTAATCCAGACACTCACGAATATAAAGAAAAGAAAAAAATAATCGTTACTTAGTTATCTTAGGGTTTTTGCATTACAATTCTAGCTCATTAGCTTTTTAAATCAATTGTAATACACAAGCTGAACGAATTTTGAGTGAGTTTCTGTTGAGCATTGTTTTAAAATGTCCAAGGCGCAAGGGCCCTGGCCCTAGGCGCAAGGTGCACAAAAAGTCACAGGCTTTTTTTTTCGTGAGGCGCACTATATATAGAATATACATATACATTTTGAGAACAAGAAACGGAATTATGTTTGATAACTATTCTTGTTTCCCGTTTCTTAAGGAAAAAAAAACAAAAACACAAATGTGTTTGATAATTGTTTCTTGTTTCTTGTTTTTTTTCTTGTTGCTTTTTTGCAACAATATATATGTGCATATATGTGTGTGTTGTACATTAAACATAAGAAAATATTTTATCGAAAGATTATGTCATCTAATACAAGAAAGTCTAGATGACAACTCAAATATAATAACAAAGTTGTACCATATCATTTATAATTTATATGTTGCCCAAATTGGATCGTCATTGTATCTCTAACTCAAGTCATTTGTCTTAAATGATATCGAGTTGAATCCAACTTAATTATATAATTGTGTAAATATTGTGGTTGTAAAATATTAAAGTTAAGCTAAATGAATGTCTTAGTCAGAAACATTTATATATTGTATCTACTCGATTTTCTCTAAAAAAAAATTCAACTAGATTTCACATCATATAATTAAAATAATATATACAAGCATATTGCAAAAATTAATACTAAAAAATTAAAATATACAAATTAATATACATATTGAAAATTAAAATAACATATAAATCTAAATATTACATAAATTCAAAATTCAAAATTAAAATAAAATATAATTATAACAAAATTATTTTGTAAATAGCAAAATTAATAAAAACAATTATGAAATATGGAAACAAATATAAAAATAAAAGTGTCGATTTTGGGAGTTAAAATTTGAAATATAAAATAATTAATGTACATATTAAAAATTAAAATATTATATAAATTTAAATATGAAAAAAATTAAATTTCAAAAATAAAATGAAATATAAATATTGGAGAATTTTTTTAATAAAATATAAATAAAGAGAAAGAAAAAAACAAATTCTTCAAAAATAATGTAAAAAAAGACTTGGGTAAATTAGGATTTGAACACATGACTTGCAAAAAAATAAAAGAAACCATTATCATGAGTGCCTAAAACCAACACACCAAAAGTTCATATTATTTAAGGGAATGATAAAATAAAAATAAAAACAGAAAAATGAGACTTTTTTTGTTGTTTTTCAATTTTTGCCAATTTTTAAGGAATGTTTTTCAAATTTTAGAAACAAGAAGCTGGAACAGTTATCAAAAAAGTCTGTTTCTTAAAAAATGAGAAACAGAAACAAGAAACAATAACATTACCAAACGAGCCCTTAATGTCCTATTCCTTCTATTTGCCCATCCATCAGCCATAATGGTGCATCTATCCATGGCCCACTCCGCCTTATGGTTCCTCATCAACTCATTTGTGGCTTCTATAACTCCTTTTTCAAACACGACAATCCCAACTCATGATACGATGGTGCTTCCAATCTAGGGCCGAATTGCCCAATTGCTTCAACCATAGGGGCAAAGCTTTCGAAATTGCAGGCACTGAGAGGTATTCCTGCATCATAAAACCATCAAGCAATTCTTTGGATGGTGTGCTCCCTCATTTCCTTTTTGTATGCCTCATTCATTATAGTTTGTTTTCCCTTTCCTTTGTCATTCTTTCTATTTTGCACCACAGTTTTCGAGTTTGGTGTAAAATATGCATCCAATGGACTCTTTTACCTTCGCTTCTTTTGAATCTTTACCACCACTCATCTAGCTTGATACAGGGGAGGAGATGGAACTTGAAAGAAGAAGAAGAAGAGGAAGGAAGAAAAGAAGAGAAGAGATGTACTGATTTTTTGGAGAAGAAACCGTGAAGAAAAAGCAAGTTGTCCCTCCCTTAGTGTACCTATCGTATCGTACGTAGTATAATTATGAATTAGGTTTAAAAAATTATAAATATATATTTTTATATTAAAACACAAACTTATTTGTGTTCAAGGGGTGTATATTTAAACTTAAATTAAATTATTAAAAAAAATAAAGAAAAAAAAACCTATGAGGCACTTTCTCGGCAATTTGTGGAAGTTGCCGGAAGGGGCACGCCTTTTGTCATGCACCTCCACTTTCCGAGGCGAGGCGCCAATGTTGCTCCTTGTGCCTAGGTGCACGATCGGTCGGGCCTTTCAAAACACTACTCTTAAAGTCTTGTGCCACCTTGGTGCTTAGAAAACCTTATCAAATTCTTGTCGGGAGCTTTGGCATAGTTTACAAATATTCAAATGATTGCTCACAAAACGTGTGGGGTATTTTGAACCAAGCATGAGCGTAGGTTCTTGCTTTTAGGTATTTGACCACAAATGTAAAACCCATTTTTCCTTTGAGTTGATCTAAATATACGTGGTATTTAATGTTTGCATGTCAAACATTCACAGAACCAAGAGGTTCTTCAGCCAATTCACTAGAGTTCATTTGCATCGGAAGGACCAAACCTTGGAGATATAAACCATCTAGAGCTTTGCAAAGAAATGGGCTAGAAGAAAGAGGAGGCATCTAGCTGAAACAATACAATTTATATGAATACACGCCTAAAAGATGAAGATTATACAAAGGGGAGGACAATGAAGTCATGTCATCCACTCCCAATTAGACATAGCTCTTCTCATCTTATAACCCATTTTTTTAATTAAGAAATGAAATTTTAATTGATTAGCAAGAACTGTTATGATCATTATTTGCCAAAGCAAGGTTGAAAGGGAATGGAAAACAAGAACAAACGGGCCGTAAGCAATCAATAATCCAACCAAAAATTAACACAAAAAGCCTTCTTTGTAGAAATATAAATGGAATTAAGAAAGCAAATAACAACTTGCAAAATCGCTTCCTAATAGTACAGTTGGTTGACCTATGCTTGAAGGCTAGAAACCAAAAATAGATTTCTACCACTTCTAAACTTGAAGGATGCTAAAGACTATTTCCATACCTTGGAAATGCTAATCGTTGGGCTATGCAAACTCAAATCATATTTCCCTCGTGTGTCGATGATAAATACCAATGCCAGAAATGCTTTAAATAACTTTACACCAGAGAAAATCCTTTTCAAATATAATTCTCCAATCCCATTAAAGAGCCATATTTTTAAAGTTCAAGCCACCATAAATTTATGCCTTAGAAACCAATTCCCAGTTTACTAAATGACTAACTTGCTTCACTCTAAACCATCCCAGAAGAAAGACTGCAAAATTCTTCCCACTGCCAATAAAAACTTTGAGAGGTATTGAGAAAATCGGCATGCAATGACGAGGATGCTAGATAAAACTGAGCAGCAAAGTGTCAATTTTCCTCCTCTTGAAAGATTGAATCTTTACAACTCATCTAGCTTCTTTTGAATTTTTATGAATCACAAGCTGCCAAAATGAGCCTCTTTGAATAACCCCCTAAAGAGAGACCAAGATGCGTAAAAGGCAAAGATGTCAACTTAGCATAATTCCCATTAGTCTCACATAAAGAAGATTTTTCTCAATTTTTGACATCACCACCAGTCAAATAGTTCTTTACTGGATAAGAAACAATTTCATTGATGAAAGAAATAATCCAAAATTATATAAAAGGGATACAAAGGGCCCCATTCACAGGAGAAACAAAAGCTGATTCCTATTAGCAACAAGAAGATTTAAATTGTGGATTTTGGGGGCTGTAAATCTTTACACCAAAAAGGAGCAGTGAAAATAGATGATTCTTGGCTTATTTAGTTCTTTGTATGATTTAGCAATATCTTTGAAGATTCTAGCATCCCTTTCTTCCCAAATCTTTGATCACCAGCACATGTGAAGTTGTGCCATAACTGTAGGACTTCCTTTGTAGCTTTGAAGGGACAATCCAAAAGTGACATTCAAAGCCAGTCCAATGAGTTTTGTGGAGGAACTACAGTCCAAGTCCAATTGAAAAAATTGTAATGCTCGTCCCGTAAATAATCAAAATAGCTAATCAAAATAGCATAGTCATTGGCGTTCTGACGGGCAATACCAAGAGGGAGATAGGTTAATCCATGGGCATCTGAATTGGGGCTGGTCCATAGTGTTGACCAAGGGAGCTTCCATATCTTGGAAAAGACGACATTTTGGGCCAAACCGCTGTTGAATGATTGATCAATAACAATGATTTTGGATAAGCGTATCAGCATGTCATCCAAATAAGTATATTGATGTGGTTGGCATAAATCATATCACTTGGATTGCTAAAAATTCCACTAACTATAAAAAAAGAAAAGGAAACAGAGGGCATCCTTGCCTAATCCCTGCTGATGCTAAAATTCTGCCACAGGTTCGTTCATTAATGAAAGTAGGGAATTTAGAATCTCTGGCACACCCATTAACCCAACCAGTACATTTCAAATGGAAGCCCTCGAGTGTCATCGCCTCCTCTAGTTCAAACTCACAGGAATATTGTTCCAAAGTCAGTTTTATTTCTTTTCTTCTTCTTTTTCTTTTCTTTTTTTTTTTTTTTTTTTTTTTGTGTGTGTGTGGAGGGGGGGATTGGGGACAGAGAATGTGCATCCACATTAAGATAAACCTTAACATCATAAGATTTTGTAAAGGTCAGGCACAAACAATGTAAAATAAGGGGCTCTTAACTCACCTTTTTTTTAGGTTTAAGAAAATAAATAATAAAATAACTCACCTTTTCAAAGGACCCCGTGAACATCAAATGGTAAGGAGGGCGGTATAAAGAAGCTAAATTATCTCGAGAATTGCCACTTGTGGATGCTGCACCTTCTCCTGATTCCCAAACATCATGATGTTTCACTTCATTTTGCATGTTCCGGAACCCTATTGATGATCCAGATTCATTTGGCAGATACCCCATAGTTGTTCTAAACAAAGTTAACCAATAACCGCATTTTAGGAAATAAAATTAATCAAATAGCAAGTTAAAAACTGCATATTGCTTCATGTAGGAGTCAAACAATGCAACACCATAAAGGTGTGAAGAACATAATAGCTCGTAAAAGCTAATTTAGACCACAATAGAAAAGCTCAAAAAGATGCAAATGCTGAAAGTTAGCCACACTTATGGTGTTAATAAAATAACAAGAAGCATGCAGAAGTTTCAAAGGAAGCTCATTGATATTCCTTTGTTTAATGGGTTTTTTCACCTGGACAAATAGTAGAGACCCATCCTCTCTCTTCTTGATCATTTTCTGGTTAGTAGCAAGGGCATCGAGAAGTTTACATCGTCAAGGCCTCAATTCTTCATAGAATGACTTACTTTCCAACAGCATTAGATGCGGAAAAAAGAATTAGTTGTCCAGCGCCTTTCCATTATGGAAACAAGAGGTTGAGTAGAAAAGCTTCATGAATTTCTTTGACTGAAAATGAAAGAAGTGTATCCAAGGCTGGTCAGGTTTTGTATTTATCTGGTCAAGAAAATGAATATCTTCGATTGTGAATGGAAGAACATCCAAGGCTGTCAGGTTTTGTATTTGTGCAGAAGTGGAAGAGAATGAAACTTATTTTGAAAGCTTGGAAAAAGAGAAGTTTGGTTTTGTTGGCAGACAAATAGAGAAAATTCTCAAAAGCCATCAGATTGTTGGATGCGACTGAAGTAAAACCTTGGGCTTTTTGACCATGTATATGGGGGCACAATTGTATGAACTTGATTTTCGACCATGTCTACAGAAAAAGAGCTTTAACTGTGGAGACAGAAATGCAAGCTTAAATGGAGATGAAAATTCAGCGTTCTTTCACAACTATGCTAATCCATAACAAATTATCAAAAAAAAGACTCATCAAGGAAATTCAAAACGACTCGAGTGAAAGTGTGTTGAATTACGAATTGATAGTGATTAATGAATGAGTTTGTGTACTTCCCTAACTTATACATTAAGAAAAAAGTGGAAGATGGGTGATTCCCTCTAAAATATCTTCCCATCCATACTCAAGTCCATTTCGGAGAAGAGGAAGAGGCCTCTTAATAGACATTTATGTAAAAAGAAGCTGATTTTTAAGTGAGGCTGGGGTTGACAATACCCTTTCTGCTTTAATCCTTTGAAAGGCCATCAAAAAAATGTGATTGGGCTTCCAGCCCAAAAAGTAAGGAACGTTATTGTGGCTGAAAAAGAGACCTCTGTTGCAGTGGGGCCTAGCACTTGAATTCCCGTTTGCCAGTGGGCCTGGCTTGGCACCAAGTGTATGGAGTTATTCTAGATAAACTAAAAACCTGTTTAAATTATTCTGGCTACTTTTGTGTGGATATTGTTTATAAAGGTGGTTTGTGTTTGTTTATGGGCTGAAGCTATCGAGGTGGATATTCAATCTTATACAGCTCACCATATCGCTAAATCAGTCCTTACGAGCATACCATTCTACAACTTTCGAATATTTCCTTGCCCCACTTGGGTTCTAATCTTGAATCGCTGAAGAAATTTATTACAGACTTCTTTTCGAAAGGTAATAAGGAGTTTGGTGCTGTCAATCTTGTTAGTTGGGAAACTACTTCTCCTTCGATAGATATGGGAAGTTTGGGTATTGGTAATCTTGCAATAAAAATTACGAACTCTTAGTCAGATGGGGCTGGAGATTTCTTACCCAAAAAAAAAAGTTATGGAGACAAATGATTTTCTCAAAATAGAAATGAAAGTGGAATGAGAATCAATGGCGACCTTCTACAAAAGGTTTTTCATCACTAAAAGGCATGTGGTTCCAAATCATGAAAATATTCTCCTTCCTGAGGAGTGACACAGAATTAGACAACTTTTGTGGGGTAAAACCATTTTTGGAAGAACAAACGGCTTAGTGATTCACCTCTCTATGTGCAATTTCCAAGACTGTTCAAAAATTATGGTTGGTGTAAAAAAAGGGACACGATTATTAGCCATAGTCTGATTCTCTTTGCATGTGGGATTTAGAGTTTAGAAGAAATCCTATTCAGGCAAAGTTGACAAATGGGCAGCTCTCTTCAACAAGCTTCAAGTATTTAGACCGAATAACAGGGATGATTTGAAATTGTAGATGTTGGAAAACAATGGCTCCTTTTCTGTTAGGTCCTTTTCTCCCAAACTCATTGTGAACCAAGAAGCTTTGGACAAGCTACATTCTGACCTTTTGCGGAAAGCATCGTGTCCAAAGAAAGTTAAACTTTTCTTGTGGATCTTCTCTTTCAAGAGGTTGAATACTTACCATAGAATCTAAAGGATTCTTCAAAATCCTACTCTTCGATGCACCTTTTCTTCTCTTTCCCCTTTGTTGTTGGTAGGGAAAGATTGTTAAATATGAACAATTTGTAGTAATGTTGTCCTAACCAAACTTCATAGGCCTTCCTTCAACTTATTGTTGCCTCACCATTAAGTTTCAAGCAAACATCCTTGGGTTCAATAGTGTTTTTGGCCTTCTTTGGAGGCAATGGTTTGAAAGAAACAATAAAAATTTTGTGATCAAGAAACTAACAGTAACAGGACACCTTTTGGAATTTAGTTACTTTTTTTCACTTCTACTTGGTCCTCTACTTCAAATTTGTTTTGAAACCATAGCCTAACTAATACCTACACCCATTAGACTTCTTTTCTGTAACCTGTTGGTGTGGGCGGATATCTCATCTCTCCCCTGTTGTTAATGGAACTTATGTTTCATAACAAAAGTAAAATAAAATAACATAAATAATCTCCATTTAAAATCAGCATTAGAATTTTTTCTAATAAACTAAGGTCAACGTTATTATGAACATTTTTGTCTCAAAAGTCCAGTTTATTACGTTTTTATTTACATCAGAAATTGACAAACAGAGAGCAATTGGCCCCTAAATGATCAGTGATGTTAAATGGCCAACGCAACCTCTGAAAGAAATCAGCAAGACCAAGGACTTCTTAAAGAAAACACAAGTTTTAAGCGTGCCAATGGAGTAAAAAAAAGATTTAGGGAAGATAGGCAGGTCATCCAGCCCCTATGTTGATGTTCCCCTTCCTCTCCTCTTTACCGTAACAAACTCAAGATTTTTTTATATTAAAGACTGATGGTGTGAATCAAATAATGCCTGAGATTTGCATTTAAGAGTCTTTTGGAAAGATAATTGGATGAATGGTTAACCTCTCACAACAATCATCATTGATGCTATTCACCCAAACCATTCTACAAACTCCATTGTTTGGAATTTAGACTCCTCTGGAGACCTTTTGAAACATTTTGCCACCGAGCACCTCCATTTAGGGCCATCTATCCTGACCATTTACTAAACAGATGTGGGAAGCAAACAGACCCAAGAAAGTAAAAAATTTTGTATGGTTCATGGACCATGGGAGGGTAAATGCCAAGGAGATTCCTAACTTGGTTTTGTCCCCAAGTACTTGTCTATATGTTTCTGCATTGCCGTTTGCTAATAGAGGCTCATCTGCAGATTTCTCCATCTGAGGCCTAAGCTTAAATTGGAGCGTGTTCATATTTACAGCTTTTTAGCTAATGTTGTCTAGTTGATCTTATTTTGTTTCCCTTTGCATGGTACTTGTTCAGATGTAGCCTGCTTTCTTTGCACTTTGTGTTTTGTCCCAATTGATACCGGAAATTTGTACTTGGAGCTTGAGTTTTGCTTTATCTTCGGATAGTATGTTTGGATATGATGAGAACGTTAAGGGGGTTTCAACATAGTTGTGATGTCCGGGTGCTTCTTGATCCTAGAGTCCTATTGTTCTTTGCACATATAGTTTGTACTGTGAGCAATAGTCTCATTTCATTATTTGAATGAAGAGGCTTGTTTCCTTTTAAAAAAAAAAAAAATCATCCTTCACTATTTAGATATTGCATGCATTCCTCCCAAGCATATAGAAGATGGCCTTGTTAAATGATCCTTCAGGAAATCTATAACAAAACCCACAAACGGCTGATTTGAAAACAGGACAAAGAAACACCAATGCCAACAGAGGCTGAAGCTCATGATGGAAAACAGCTGAACCAACTAAACGTGCGAACCAAACTGATTAAACTGAACTAAGCTGGATTGACCAAACCAACCAAACCAAACTAATTAAACTGAACAAAATTGAAACTGGACCAAATTGGGCTAAGAAAACACTGAACCAAACAAAGTGAACAGAACCATAGTTAAGTGAACCAATCTAACAAAACCGATCTAACTGAACCAAGTTGGTTTTTTCTTTGTTACAACAAACCAGACCATGGCATTTTTTTCCTCAAACCATGATAAATCAAGCACACAACAGAGTGTGAAGGATGTTGAAAATTGGATGAAACCCAGGGCGAGTAGCATGAACTTGAGCATGAAACCCATGGCAAGAGTGAGACTCTGGGCTTGCAAGGGACTAGTCGATGGTGATAAATTAGAGTAGGGGCGGATCTAAGCCAACTGGTGTATAACTGCATAGGATCTGACATGGAAGGTTGTGGGAGCAATGGCTTTGCACGACAGATCCAAATGGGTCGACGGCATGGATTTGGATCGTCGACTGTCGGAACAAATAATGGCAGCGCTAGACAGCAGGTGGTGGGTCTATGTATGCAGAGGTGGAGAGCGCTGGCTATGCGACAGATTTGGACGGTAGCGCGCGAAGACTGACCAGACGTGGATCTGGAGCTGCGGGAGTCGAAGTGCAGCGGCAGATCTAGGGGCTGAGATGCAGAGGAACAACTATACTCAAAACCCTAATGGACGACGGGTCTGTCTCCACCGACGATCAACGGAGGCAGAGAACGAATAGAATATGGCGGCTAGGGTTCAACAAGACAAAATCTAAATCTCTGATACCATGTAAAATTTTTGTATTATTGAATAAATCATAATAATTCAAAGTACATAATGATCTTTTCCATAGGAATATATAGATCTCAAAAGAACCACTAAAGGAAAATTCATAAATGGAAAAATACTAAAAAGGAAAATAATAATGAAAAATACTAATAATCCAAACCCTAATTTTCCTTTAACACCCTTCACAATTCTTTTTTACATCTCTTTTATTAATCAACACGCAAAAAGATTGCAGCCTGCAGGCCTTTGTTTGTTTCCTCTTTTTTGGCTTAGGGGCCCTTCATCCCTAAGTCGTTTTAAGTCATTCTCCTTTTTGTTGATAATGGTATATCTTTCAATCATATATCGTTTTAAAAAATACAAATATAAAAAACCTCTCTGAGGCAACCCAAGCTACTTATGCTTCTGTATTCAATTCAATCAGCAAACTGCCTCATTAAAAAAAATCCTAGACCTAACTAATTCAGGAAAATCGGAAGTTAAAAGTCAATGATATGCAAGAACAAGAGAAACATATATTCACATCCTCCTATGGCAGAAACCACATTACATTTATGAAATATTAAGTTAAACTTCAGTGATTTTTAACCAAATTCACATCAGAATCCAATTTGGAATTTGCTTAATCTGGTTAACCTTATGTCTAAATGCATATGTGATGAAAGAACAACTAACAATCAATAAGTCTGCACAAGAGGCAGCTGCCCAATGAAAATTTATTCATTTGCAATTGAGACTAGCAAACCAATAATCTACTGAGAAGAATGAGTAATAAAAGCAGAATCATCACAGATACACCTAAAAGACACAAGAAATAAAGTGAGTCAGAAATAAAGCAAGCATGGAAAAGAAGCATACCCATATAACATTGCGTCGTCATAAAGAGCTTCCCTTATAACAGGTAAGGGAGGGCGGACCTCATCCTCATATTGTCCAAATGTTCCAGGTCCCGCATGTTTTCCAGATTCACTTAGCCAATTGTTAAATGAATGTTAAAAAACTAACAATTGAACTCCAGTAATGTGCAAGAAACAAACAACCAAATGGCTTGCAAACATACTTGGATGTGTGATCAGTTGAAGAATTGATTTGTTCATTTATGCTTGTAGGAGAAGGTACAGGTGGTGGTCCAGCCACTCCTCCTTCATTACCGACATAAAACAGCTGAATAGCATCCTCAAGCTTCCAACTAGTTGCCTGTCCATGCAACATTCAATATTAAGGCTCAAAAAGAAAATAACTAGAAGTTTTTTCCAAAATAGTCCCAAACCTAAGAGGGAAAAAAAAGAACAAGAACAAGATCGTCCACAAGCGTCCAACATCATTCCCAGTCAATTAACCGTCCAATATATAGCCTCTCATGTTGTTGACTAACTCAGAACTATCAGCTACGAACTAATCCTAGAATCTAAAAGAAAGAACACAAAAAGAGTGGAAAAAAAGATATGGTGATTCGTTTTACAACAAATAAAAATGTAGGATACGAGTATATAACAAGATCGTTCCAGAACCAAAATCTGGATAGTGGGACTTGACAGATAGCGTTCCCGCAATAGACACATACGCATCATGCAGTACAGAAAAAAGATTCTGAAGAAATAAACGAATAATATCAAAAGATTGCACATATAAAAATAACTATCTTCCCCTCCAGCCCCACAAACGTAAACCCAACACCGACTTGGGAAATGGGCCGGATTCCGAAACCCCCTCAATGTCAAATTGAATATACAAGAATCAAGCATCAGAAACAACCCATTAGCCACAAGACGTAACATAATGCAACAAAAATAGAGTAAGGGAAAGAATAGGTAAAAGGGGTTTTGGGGGAGGGGAGAAAAACCTGCAAAAATTGTCTAGCAGTCTCGGCAGTTTGGCCCACAGCAATCTCAAGAAAGGAGGAGACCATGCTCTGTTTATCGGTGGCTGAGAGCACCCCTTCCATTTCCTCGCTTGAAACCCGACGATCGGCACAAAAGCAAAAGTGTTGATGAGAAAGAACCGAAAAAAAGAAAAAACACTTGTGGTGGGCAACCAGAGTGGGGATTCCTTGCTTTTCTTCGTTTTTCTTTGATTTGCAATAGTCAGCCAATCGAATACTGTGGCTGGCAAAATTCTTGGGACTTTTAAATTGCCGATGAGATCTAATCGTGAAGCAAATATATGAAGAGAAGGGTTTTGTAGATTCCCGAACGGCAAGTGAAAAAAGGGAAAATTAAGGGGGAAAATGAAATGGAAAATGAAATGGAAAATGGAAGCACCTTGGTGGTATGGTAAGAATTATGAGTGTTCAACTGACCTTTTTACTGACTACTCCAAATTCTTGTGACCTACTGCTTCAAAGTTCAAAATCATGCTTATTTCATTGGTATCTTCGTTCTTTCCTTTCTTGCTTTTTTTTCCAATGCATTTTTTTTTTTGTACGGATGGCCTCCATTTGGAGGTCCAAATGAAAAATGATACACGATTTAAATTGTAGTGAAAAATGACTTTATGATGATATCAGTCACCTGCAAAATTACTAAAAGATCCTCATCCGCACGCGAGGTCAGTTCGCTACAAAAATTTTCTCGTTTCTATTCTAGCTTTACGTTCTCGTCTTTGTTACTCATTCTTGCCCTACACTTGATTTTGGTCGTCTGAAAATTTTGAGTTAAGAGTATTATAATCAGTCATTCGTTTCTCTCTCATCACAATTTGCTCGCTTCAAATTTATCTCTAGTTCGTTTCTCCCAAACTCACTTTTGAGACCAAATTATCTATAGCTTCCATTTTCCATCGTTCACCAATCGAGTGGTCGGTTTCCATTTGTCTCATATAGAAATCATTACTTCAAGCTTTTCAGTGAAGCTGACATTTTTTAGCGTTTCCCATTTTTCTTTTTCATATGCCTTAGGAGTTTTATTGGACCTTTGTAAGAGACACCATAGATAAACCACCTAAACATAGAACGACGAAGAAACCAGACTTACAACCCAACACTACAGAAACGAGAAGTAGGACGTAGAAACGAGAAGTAGCAAGTTGGAACAAACTAGAAATAGGGACGAAACATTGAAACAAGTAATAGTATTTCAACACGAGAATTAGAAACGAGAAATAGATAAACTTGTGTGAAATTTCTATATTGTTGAATAAATCATAATAATTCATGGGTGATTCGTACGGATGGCCTCCATTTGGAGGTCCAAACGAAAATTGGTCCAACTTTTAAGAGTGAATGAAAATTGGCCTTCTATTTGCCTTAACACCTTGTGCATTTAGTAATTTATCCCTGAACATCATTCGCGTGTGGGCTTGCAAGCTACACACTACACGCTGGGTACATTGCACGCGACACGCTACAAGCTGCTCACGCTTCACACTGCACGCTGCAAGTTACACGTTGTTTGATGTTCGATTCTCTATGCTCTATGCTTTATGCTTTATATTACATGTTCTATGTTATTTACTTGATCCTCGATCCTCAATCATCGATACAAGATGCAAGATGCAGGATGCACATTATACGTTACACGCTGCAAGCTGCACGTTACACACTGCAAGTTGTAAGCTACACACTGCTCGATGTTCGATGTTCTATGCTTTATATTATATGCCTTGTGTTATTTACTAGACACTCGATCCTCAATTCTAAATCTTCAATCCTCAATGCAAGATGCAAGATGTGATATGCGAGATGCAAGATGCAAGATGCAAGATGCAAGTTGCAAGATGCAAGATACAAGATCCACGCTCAATACTTGATGCTCTTCATTTTATGGAGAAAACGAGCGAGAAAACGACATAATCATTCTTTGTTTTCAATCTGTTTTCAATTATAGGCCAACTTGCCTAACATGTAAGTAGTAAGTAATGGTTCAATTAAAAATTGTGGAGGACGATCATTTTCCTAGTCAAGCTACTTGTCTAGCATCTCATATTGAGAGTGCTAGTCGGATTGTGCGAGAGAAGCTAACAAAAATGCAACGTAAGATGTTTAAGAAGATGGTGCTTGATCGATTTGTAGATAAAAACATTGTCTTCAATAGCCCTCTAGTCCATCACATTTTATTGAGGGGAGTCGAAGGCGCTAGAGATGATGCGATGATATTTGACATCAATGGAGTGAATGTCAAATTCTCAAAGGAAGAGTTTTTGCTTGTGACTGGATTGTAGCAATCCATGACAAAGGTTGTGCGCACACCTCCCGTTACGAAATCACTACGAAACAAGTACTTTAAGAATTTAATGGCAGAGGAAGCTCATTTGACGAAATTTGAAAAGCAGTACGAGGAGATTGAATTTGAGAATGACTTAGATGCTGTTAGGGTTAGACTTTTGTACTTCACTGAGTTAGACATCTTGGGGAAGGACAAGACAAAAGGCTTGGTTGATAAGACATTACTTGATGACGTTGAGGACTTAGAGTTTTTTAATAGCAATGATTGAGGACAATTTTTGTGGGCCAAAACCTTTAAAGGCCTTAAAAGGGTTTTGAAAGGAAAGGTTGGTGCATACAAGCAAAAGTCGAAGAAGAAGAAGAGTTATGTGGTTAATTATACTCTTTCGGGGTTCGTCCTTGTCTTCCAGGTAAATAATGTACAATGGTGTGACAATTTTTATTTATTAATTAATTAATTAATTTTGTATCTGAAACTATAAATAAACTAATGAGCTTAAACATGTAGATATGGGCTTATAAGACCATCCCGACCCTATCTAGTAGGGGTGTAGTTCGACGTAGCAACTAGAAGGTTCCTCATTTTTTAAGGTGGGAATGCACACATTTGCTGCCAAATAGGACATTGCAATGCGATGTGTTTGATGCTTCCGATGTAAGTTGTGAAAAAGTGTGATGTCTTTAGATTTACTTTTTCATACGTATGTATTTATAATATTAATTTTCTATGTACAATGTAGTTTAAGATTCGACAGAGTCTTATATTGTCAAATGTAAAGAGACAAATTAGGAATAACCAAGTTGACGATACACAACAGTGTATGATGGCGTAGATGAACTAGATGATGGGGGCGATCATGAATCAGATTGTGAGTATGAAGACGATATTTCAATGCAGTCACACGAGATCGATACATTCAAGGAATGTCAAATCAATCCCAACCGCATTCCTCGAGCTGATGACATTCCTTTTGCATTGGATACTCATGAGACTGCTATTACTGAGGGTGGTACTGTCCCATCTTGAAGTAGAGCACTATGAGAACAAAGCAACATCTATGACAGAGTCACATAGGTGGAAAGTGAACTTTGTGAGATGAAGTCATGCTTGGGTGGATTAAAGTTTAACTTGCAAATAATACTGTCGGAGCTAGGTGATGTTAATTTGAAACTATATAGCATGATGACCATGTTGCAAACGTTATATTAAGTAAGAATACATTTTTTATGTTATCGTGATTTGTACTTATGTATCCATTTGTTTTATTAAAACGTATGTCGTGATGATTTTTTTTGTAGGGTGCAACCCCATCGTCGGTTAGAGACGAGCCTGATCATGACCACGATGGACATAATGGCGATGATCAACATAATGACCAATATGACGATTCCATGATCATCACCCACTCATCCCTCGTAGACCCCACTATTACACAACCATCTAGTCTCATTCACCCTGACCAGACCATTGTGCACCCCCTACTTCTACCATTGATCCCTCGACTTCCACTTCCACCTCTACTACCACCACCACCCTTAATGCCACAACTACGACAACCACTTCTACCATCGATCCCACCACCACGACTACGATTCCTACCCTCACTACCATCAATCTCACACCACGACCCCTACCCTCACTACCCTCGATCTGACAACCAATATCATCATGGACCTTGACCTTCCTTCAATTGATCCCATCGACATGGACAATTCCACATACCTTATCGATGGAGAAACAATACCTTGCTCTGTCCCACCATGGAAGAAAAAACTTAAACTAAATTCGAGGAAGGGTGGAGCCTCGAGGAGGACGGTAGGCAACACAAAGAACTAAAATTGTGGACCCCATTTGTAGAAGCGAAAAGAAAGAAGTTGAGTCAGAGGTACTACAATCCCAGTGTCTATCCACTAAGTCGACAAAACAAGGCACCTTATGATCCAACTCATAAGATGCTAGATGATATGATGAAGGTCGTCCTTTACTAGTTAAGTAGCGAGGACACTAAGCCTCATGTACCTGACACCGATGCTATTTTCAGAACTGGGTGTCATATGAAGTAATTGTTTCGGAAAATGATGCGGGACAATGAGTGGGTTAAGTGTGACATAAGTATTATTTACCATTTATACACAATACCTTGTACATTATACTAACATGCTACATTGTGCTGTAGGTTCTTGAAGAGATTTTCATGTTTCTGCTTAGGAAGTTACATGCGCGGCCCAATATATGTATTCACACATTCACGATCTTCGCACCTAGTATATTGATATGTGCATTAGACTTGATAACTCTCACTTTCATAATTTGATACTGTAATGGATTTGTCGCATTCACTTCATCTTGCAAACGTCATTTGAACTTCTTCACTGTAGATAGCATATTCAAGCACATTTACTAGAAAAGTGATGAAGAAGCGACGGAGGTGTGCAGGAAGGAGGATAACATAACCGACATCGTACTCGATTTAGAACCAAACCACCAACCGAGGTGGGCTGAAGTTGACTACGTATACAGTGCGATTCACAACCAAGAACATTGGATGTTAATTGCAATCAATTTCAACATTGGTCGGTTATGTTTTTAAGACTCAATGTCATCCTATATTTCAGTCAAAGACATTGCTTTGTATTTGATGCCATTGTGTCATACATTGTCATACATTGTCATCATTGGCCATGTTTTGTCGTTTGGATGAGCGAAAACCCATCTCAATCGAACATAAAGACAAATGCTCCTACGAAAATTTCATTGCATCAAAGACACTAAAAGAGACAACATCACCATCGAAATTCTACACTAAATGATCCTTGATCAAAATTAATAATAGCTTTAGCGGTTTTAAGGAAAGGTCTACCTAGCAAGATAGTGGGTGATGGCCTAGTAGGTTGTCCATTCATTTGCAAGATATAAAAATCTATCAGAAAAATTAACTCACCTACTTTAACAAGTACATCTTCAACAATTTAAGTGGAGTAGTATAAGAATTATCGACCAATTGAATGCACACATTTGTCTTTTGCAAGTTGTTAAGCTTAAGGTCTTGAAAAACATTAAAAGACATACAATTTATTTATGACCCTAAGTCTAACATAGCATGTGATATCATTATATCTCCTATAGTGCAAGGTAAAGTAAACATACCAGGGTCTCTACATTTTTTTCATGATGTTTCTTTCCAAGAAAGCTGACAAATTACCACTAACCGTCACTTTCTCTTTATCCCTTGTCTTCCTCTTATTGGTGCAATGTTCTTTGCAAAATTTTGCATACCATGAAATTTGTTGAATAGCACTTATTAGCTTCAAAATTTATGGGATGTCGTTAGAAAGGAAAATATGCAAAATGGGTTCAAGAATCCCTAAATCAAAATCAACAAAAGAAATTTGTAACCAAAACTTGTTTATTGAAGATACTAACAAAAGCTAGTAAAGAGTAAGCAAGGGTATTGTCTCCCAAGAGAATCTTGTTAAGGCAACGACAAGTCTTGAATAAAAATGCAAGAATTCTAACATAGGATGGAGATTTTTATAGTGACAATGCAAGAAATTAAAAGAAAACAATAAATCTTTTTGTGGAATTATAAGATTATTAGGGCACAAAAATAATGAGGGTTCTCTCAATCAATTTAAAGTGTGAATGAATTTTCTAGCATCCTTTCCATCATAGAACAAATAAATTCATTGCAATCAATTTCAATCCACAACTAACTAGTTCAAGAAAACTAATTAACCTTGATTAATGAACAAGAATCAAATCTAAATCAATACTAAAGTCAAAGAAAACACTTTCATCTTAAAAGTTTCCACGCATTCTTTAAGTTTGCATTAAATTTCTAGGTTTCAATATTGTGACATTCAAAAGTAAAGAAAGCATCTATCTTAAGAATGATTAATTAATTGAATTCTAATTGAAAATTCAAAAAAAATATCAAAAGGAAAAGACATGTTTTAGATCAATTCAACATTCTCAATCAATCTTGCATAAAATATCATGCTTAGAGCCATAAAAGATCAAACAAAATCATGCTATCATGGATGATCAAACAATCAAACAAGAATTCATACAAAAGAAAGATTGGAATTCATTAAAGATTGAAATTAGAAAGCAATTTAGACATGATTCTCAAGAAATAAATGCTAGAATTTCCATTTCCAAAGAAAGTACCTTAGATCTTCATTGATCTCAAAGTAGCTTCAAGAAGAAATTCAAATAAAGGAGACATTATTGATGCATTTGAAAGAGAAATTCAGCCATAGACCTTTGCATGTGCTCGAAGGACCAATTACAAGAAGCAACACAAATAAGATTCAAAGAAATTTTCACACTACACTTTCAAAAGCTAGCAAATTCACATCAAGCGACAAATAATTTTAAGCCGAAAATTATATACAATGTTAATTCAATGAGTCAAGATGAGAATGGATTAAATATGGCCCGAAAAAATTTCAATAGTTTGGATGATAGCACGGAGGACAAAAAAATGTGCAGATTTTGTGAAGAAGATGTTGTCAATTATGTATTGCATTGGAAAACGTGATGTCAAACCATGTCAAAGGTGCACATCAATTGCCGCCTTCTAGAGGTGTTATTTAAGGCATTTTGAAGACTTTCTACATTTTTATTTTTTCAATTTGACTTATAATTTAGTACACAATCTCATTTTAAGTTCGAAGGTGTTATTTTCTCCAATTGGCATTTAAGTGTAATTGAATGACTTTTGAGATTCCACCCCATGCACGATCATTTGGCCTATAAAATGACTTGTAATGCTCTTAAAAATTTAGAATATCAATATTAAAAAGCTTGTGCTTATTCAACCCTTTCGGTGTTGTGTTATCTTTTCAAACCTTGCCTTATATTTCATGTTAAAATCAGTTCATTGGATTAGTCTTGATCAAGCTAATCTGGAGTGAGTTGTCTGGATCTAAGAGTGACCATCATAGATTCTAGGTTTGATCGAAGTTAGATTTCTTTGTGAGTTTTTGCAAGGATCTTAGAAGGACCTCTAGCTTTGCATCTAACAAACATAGCAGACACTTATCGTTTGGTATTAGAGCATTTGGTCATCATCCTTGGTCGACTCTTAAGGTGAATTTATCTTTACTTGTTTCAATTTATTTTTGTTTCCAAATTTTTCTTTTCATGTAATACAAGACATACTACAACTTGTCTTGAAATATTCTTCAAATTCACATTTGGATTGTTAAAAGAAACGAAAAAAAAGTAGCAAAAACAAACAAAAAAAAGAAAGAAAAAAATTACCAAAAAAAAAACATTTGCGAAAAAAGAACAAAAGAATTGGAAGATCCAAATCATATTTTGTTTTATTTCTTGTCATTAGATTTTTCTTTGTTCAAATCTTTATGTTGTAGATCCTAAAGCTTGAATATACTCTAGTTTTAGTTTGTGAGAGTTGTTCATTTGAATTGGTTTAAATTTTTGTGAGATTGCACATAAAAAAAAACAAAAACAAAAAACAAAAACAAAAAAACAAAATTAAGCCAACCCTTACATCTTTATCCTAATACCAAAACTCTACCATTGAGTGATAAACACGAGTGTCCTTGAGTGAAATTGATATGAAGTTTGGTGAGGTCCTTTTATTACTAAAATGAAAATGCCACTAGGGTGAAGGAGTACCACAAGTACAAGATTCTAATATGGCTATTCTTCAAGTCATTTAAGGCATGATAGAAATGATGAGGGAAGATAGGCAAGAAAGGAGGACACACCAACAAAGAGAAGAGCGAGCCTTGCAAGAAGATGGGGGAGTGATTGATTTAGGTGAAGAAGAAAGACAAGTTGGAGGAAGATGAAATGTGATAGGAGGAGGAAGAAATATTTTTATGCAACCTCGAAGAGTCAAAATTCCACCCTTTAGTGGAACGACGGTTACAGAAGCATACTTGGAATGAGAAAGGAAGATAGAATATGTGTTTGATTGAAACACATTTAATGACAGTAATAATATGAGACTTGCCATTGTCAAATTCACTAGCTGTGTCGAAAATTGGTATCAACATCTCAAATCGAAAGAAGAAGGAAAGAGGAAGATCCCATCGAAACGTGGAAAGAACTTAAAGATGCTATGAGAAAGAGGTATGTTCCAAAACATTATGAAAGACATTTGAAAACTAGATTGCAAGCTTTGAGGCAGGGAACATAAAGTGTGGCTTGAATATTATCAAGAGAAGGAAACTTTGATGGAAAGAGTAAAAATTCGAGAAGAAGAATAAGAAGACACCATTTTTAGATTTCTTGGATGTTTGAATCGAGAAATTGCCATCTCGTTGATATAATTCCACATCTTTACTTGAACGATATGTATAATTACGCAATCAAAATTGAAGAACAGTTGAGAGAAGAAAAGAAGCATTCCAAGAGATACACTTCGAAAGCTAATACCTTTTCAAATTCCAATGTTTGGAACAAGCATGATTTTGTAAATCAGGGTGAAGCAAAAGGGAAGTTTGTCGTTGCGAAGAGAGTGAAGGCCGAGAGCTCCAACACTAAAAAGCATGAAGCTTCAAATGAGGTAAAGGAGAATTCTAGTTCCATTTAATGTTGAAAGTGATGGGATAAAAACCCATCGCAGCGGAAGAAACATAGAACGTTCTCAATTTTATTTTGGGAAAATAAAATATCATACTGTAACATCCCAAATTTGAGATAATTTGAGTTTGATTATCTTGAATTATTTAAGTTTGATTTTCTTTGTTGGGATATTGATTATTTATTTTGGTAAAAGAAATTAAATATATTTATATATTTAATTGTTTTGTTTAGGAATTAATGGTGGGAGAAAAGTTATTGAAGAAAGAGAAGATAGGATTTTGGAAAAAGGAAATAATAATAATAAAGTTATTATTATTATTATTATTATTATTTTAATTTCTTTTTCTTTTTCTTTTCTTTTTTTCCTCTCTTTTCTTCTTTTCTCTCTCTCTTTTTTTTCCTTCGTCTTCCTCACGCACAAACCCCCTCCGCTACACCTTCTTGCAGACGCCACCGTCGTCGTCGCATCGCTCACCCCGCGTCGCCTCACGACGAAGCTTTGCACCGCCGCAAGCCATCCACGCCGCGCGTCTGCGCCTTCGCCATCGCACGCCTCCTCACGCAGCCCCGCGACGCGCCAGATCTGGCGTCCGCACCGTCGCGCCTCCTTGCATCGAACAACTTCTGCACTGCTCGCCAGTCCACGGGCCAGATTCGGTGCGACATGCACTCTAGCGCCCCTAGGTCCCCTCTCGTTCGCGCCTCATTCTGTCGTGAACCGATGCCGCCGCGAAGCCGCCACCGCGCTGCGTCTCTGTCTATCACGTTAGAGTTGTCGCTTCAGATCTGACTCTCTCCCCTTACGCGCGTCGTCGACCTTCTCTTTCGCCAGCGCCAGCCGCGTCGGATCTCTCTTCCTAACCGCCGCCGTGAGCCGCTCCGCCGGCGAGCCGCGCCGCCGCTGCGAGCTGTCGCTTCAGATCTGTGTGGATTTGCACCTAAACGCTGCAACCGTTGTCGTTGCCTTTACGTTTCAGTTTTGATTCGCACCACCGCTACGCCAAGTCCGCCGCCTTTTCTTGGAAGTTAGGGTGAGTTCGATAAGAATTATTGGTGTATCAATTAGAATTAATTGGAGTTTAATTGGGATTTTAATTCATCGTTCTCTTGGTTGTTGTAGGGCGATTTGGAAGTTTCGTGCTATGGGAAATTCATGGAGTCACCTCTAGGATTTGGATTGAAATTCCGAGAGGGCTTGATTTGTTGGAAAGGCTTTCGT
>JBBPDJ010000002.1:7547292-7561639 GCA_037974625.1 Cucumis cinereus | reverse complement strand
GCATATATATATATATATATATGCATATATATATATATATATATATGCATATATATATATTGAAGAATCCCTAGAATGTGATTAAATCAGGTAAATCTTGTTTATAATTTGGTAAGGAAACAACGCTCAAATGTGAAGAATAACAACTTGGAAAACGGTGTTGATCTTGTAAAGTAGTTCTTGGTGAACAATCTCCATCAAATATCTCCCATTTGTCTGTAATCACAGTCTTCAAAACCCTTTTATTATTTGACCCTTTCTTTCTAATTTCACTCATTATTATTTTTTCATCAATTTTCTCTTCTTCCAAATGCTCACAATTTTCTCTTTTCGCATTATTGTTATAATTATTATTATTATTATTATTATTAGCACTTCCATTGATGATTTGCTCAAGCTCTTTAATGTCTTCTTTTGGGATGTTTTCCAATTTTGGGCATTGAGATGCATTCAAAACACCCATTTCTCTGCATACCTCAAGATATTGAGACAAATCTTCAACTTGGGTTGCTGCTTTTCGTACAACACGAAGTGCCATCGACGCTTCGGTTTTTGCCGGTGATGCGTAAATTTTCAACAAAGCTTGAGCTATTCCGTTGCAAATTCGGCTGTAAACGTCGAAAACTTCTACGATGAGATTGTTCATGGCTTCCAAAACTAAACCAACCTGTTGGAATGTGAATCATAAAGATATTAAAGCTACTGTCCTTATTATAATTTGATTTATAGTTTAACATGATATCAAAACAAAAGTGTCAGTATAATAAAAAGTTTAATTAAGTCTTGAATTGAGCAGTACTACTTAATTCAAAAGTTTTAATAAAGTCCGACAAACTTAATCTCATGTTGAATAAGAGAGCTATAAAAGGTTATAAAAGGGTTTAAACTTGTTAATTTTATTAGAAAATAGGATAATGCATTTGAATAATAGACGTTCCTTTAGTAAGAAACCATCTCATATTTTCTTGGTTAATATACCATTTTGGTCATGTACTTGAAGGTTTGCTTAATTTTCGTTCCACTATTTTAAAATATCGACTTAGGCAGTTTACGTCTAGTAAGAAATCTTAAATTTAGTCCTTAAAGTTAATTTAGTTTTGATAAAAAATTGGTTAGATAATAATAACAATTATTTCTTGGAAAAGATATGATATGTGACTATATATGTTTCCAAAATTTAATGTCAAAATGCTAATCTATAAATAGCAATTTTTTTTTGAAAAATATTAAAAATAAACCAGTAGTAATATATTGAAAGTATATAAATTAAAGTTAGAAATTTTAGCAGTACAAGCACAAAGTTAATATGATAATTGAACCCTATTTTCTTTTTAAGTCTTGTGGGGGTTTAGAACGATTATGTGATTTGATAAATTAGTCAATATGAAGTAAATTATTGAAATCAATAATCGAAACAGAGAGGAGAGAAATATATAGGTTAACACACCTTCATGTTCTCATCCAATGGTCGAACTTGAATCAACATATCCAACATAGACTGCCAACTTTGAAGCTTAATCAACTCTTCCAACAATGTTGGCTTCAATGCTTTCTTCAAATTCTTAGCCTCAGAACATATAAACGCTGACTTCTGATCTAAATATGCATAATAGCTTCTCACAAATGCATCATAACCCCAAGTTTTTGATGGACTCGAATGACCATCTTTGAACCCCGAGAGATCAAACGGCAGCCGTCCGATCCGCTGCACTGATGGTATTTGACAACAAAAAACTCCATGGATGAGCATAAGACCCTTTAGGGCAACTACCCAACTTTGAGTTTTTTCCATTCGAGATGAGAGGCCCCACGCGAGAGGCTTTAGGTAGATCGGCGAGGTACGGATCCATTCGAAGACACGGCGAGCGTTGGTGTAGTCGATTTTAGCGCCGTCATGGCTCGTGGCTCGGATGATTGCTGCCTCGAGATCGGGATGGCGATACGGCGTGCGGCGGGAAAGGCTGGCCAGCCAAATACTATTTCGGTCTTTGATTGCTCCGGCAGCCTTTCGCCATAGCTTCATTCTCCGAGGACGACAGCAATGGCGCCGCAGCGATCGGGAAGGCGTTTTTGGTTTTAAATTTTATGGGAGGTTTGTGGAATGTTGCTGGGGAAAGTTCCTATTTTAGTGTTGGTGTGTTTTGGTTTGTGGTTTAGAAAAGTTCAACGCGGTATTGGTTGGAATGGACGTGCATGCGGAGAAATAGATATAATAATGGAGGGATATATCTTTGATTGGTTGGAGATGACTTTCTTTGGGTTGGATTATTCATATGTTGTTTTTAATATTTTATTGCAAATGTGCTGTGGTTTCTACACCCATTTCCAATGTTTTTAGGTTATTGAGAAAAACCCTTTTATTTTTAAAATTTTTAGTCTAGTTTTTATTCTAAAATGTTAAGTCGTTGAATTTTGTGTTTGAGTTTGATTTAATCTCTATTTTTAAAATACTTTAATTTATTCTTTAAATTTTATTGTTGTTTTAACTTGGTACCTAAATTTTGAGTTTACATATTTAATTTTAATTTTTTATTTAATAGATTTTTAATAATAATGAATATTAATTAAATTTTAAATAATTCAAATATTTATAATCAAATTTGGAACGTAAAAAGTAAAAATGAAACAAAATTCAGACTTGAATGGTATAAGATTACAAGATGTTCTCTAATAAAGTGCTGATCTATCCTTTGATCATGCTCTCAAGAAAAGAAGCAATGAGAGTGGATGAAATCACAACATAAACATCTCTCTCTAACCTTTTGTCTTTCCAAGCTCACAACCAATGGAGAGGCCAGGAGCTCAGTTTGACGTCTGTAACTGTGTAAGCTCAATCCAAAAACAAAAACTAAAATGATCTCTAACCTCGTAAAATACGTAGTTAGTGTCATCACTATTAATGCAATACTTTAATTGGATTGAACTTGCAAGGACAAAGAGCGCTGCGCAGCTGAAGTATTTTACAGAAACCAAAATTTAAATTAATTGGAATTTCGAAATATTTATATATTGACAATTGAATTATAGAAAATTACTACAAAACTATGGCTAAGCTTGTTTTTCTAATTAAAATATAAAGATTACACAAAAGCACAAAACTTTCTTTTGCTGGCGACTCATAATCTACCAAACACAAATTGGGAATCACAAATAGAGTAACCGCCACTTTGTTAGAGTTGGAGAGAAAGAGAGATTTTTCTATTTTCTTCAAATAACTATAATGTGATCATCAATATCGTATCACTTCTTTGTGTTTTGCAGGTACCAAATAGGGAGGGAAAGAACGAAGGTGGGAGAAGATGGGAGTATCCCACATTTGAAGTAACTAGCTCCCACGTAGTGAGTTACTTTTTTATAAAAACAATTATTTAATTAAATAATAATTTATTTTAGTTAATTAATTAAGTACTTTAATAATTTATAGTTAATTACTACATTAATAATTAATTAAATCTAATCTAAGTAACAATTTTATTTAAATCTTATTTAAAGGAACATCGTCCACGTAACCTATAATTTTAATTCAATTAATTGAATTAAATTAACTAATTGTCCAATTAATTAATTATCAAATTAAATATCACATATTTAATTTCACCTACATTTGAATCATATTTAATTTTATTTCTCTCATAACCTATAGTATTAATGTGTATCTAATATGCATTAATTTTAACCTATATTTTTAATATGAATCCAATTTATTTTAAATTAATATTTGAATTCCTTCAAATATTTAATTTTCTCATAAATTAATTTTGAATCATATATCCAAAATTAAATTTAAACAACAAAGTTAATTAAAATATAAACTTTATATTATAATGTATCACCATAGATTATATTAGTTCCCTAAGTAAATTTGAACATTTCAAATTAGATTCAAGACATAATAACCTCAATACCTTTTACGAGCTATGAAGGACACCGTAATGGACCAACAAATTAGAAGCTGTAACGATATGAGATTAACTGAATAAACTCATTAACAACATTAATAAATATTCATTAATTAACGGTGTATACACTCCACTAAAGACTCACAACTGGACTATTCTCTTTGTAGATATATTTCTGTTACCACTGCAAGTTATATGTCTTTCACGAGTGTTCGTAACATAACACCAGTTGAGTCGAATTACTATTTTAACCATAGGTTACATTTAAATCCTTAAATATCAATGCTTCCCTAATGAACAACATGTTTATGGTCCAATCATTAACAGAAACTCCTTTCAAGCAAGTGAGAGGGTATAGCCCTTTGTTCAAGTTTCGAAGTCACTATTTGAAGGAACACTCATCTACTTATCCTAAGTTAGAAAGAAGTGAATTTTATCTTGTAATATTATGTTCTCTGCTTTCCACTCGACCTTGTCCTCAAAATGGTAGGCTTGTTGAGTCGGCGAACTGACGACTCTCACAACATGCAAATCAAAGGATAATCTCTCATGAAAAGGAGTCCATAATACACTCAGGATTAAGTTTTCTTATGTCATCCTATTGAAATAGAAACATAACTAGCCAACGAAGTTATATCTAGTGGTTACTATTTTGTGGTCCGATTTTATGCAAACTTATCATATAGAATACCCCACTCGCTTGTCACCTACATGAATGTGTGGGATCATTGTGTTTGTATCAAATACAAAGTGCATCGTATCCATAGTGTTAACAGGTTAAAGAACCCAACCTTATCCTTATACTATAGCATTCAAACTGTATCTTGAACATTTATCCATGTATGTCTCTACATACAGTTCAAAACTCATTAAACAGTCCAGTAGGTTAGTTTATTCGATTTAGGATTATTAAGAAAAGATTAATACTAAATAATCCATAACTCTTACTGAAATGATAACAATAACCTTTTATTGAGAATGATCAATTATTTACATTTACTATCTACGAGTTTTAGGATATAAAATAAAATATTATGAACTAATTTATGTCACCTCTGCTTTCCATTTAAGAGGTTACTATTCATATGATGACAATGTTTATACGATAACACTATCGCTAACAATAATATTATAGATGGACAAAAAGTTCACTAAACTAAAAAGTAATATTAAGTTTAATCAAGCTCAAATTAAAGCTCAACCATACTCAAAAGTTCACTATGATCATTTGAAATTTCAGAAGCACCATTACTTATGATAATTTTGTTGAAAATTAATTAAATATATAAGTTGTTATAGATGAATTAATGAGAGTTGAGAATGTGAAACTATGTGAGTTAATTAAGTATATTAATTGATGAGAGTTTGCAAAGTCATGTATTGGAGGGAGTTAGCTACATTAATAAATTAAATATAGTACTTTTAAATGTTTTGATGGTCAGAGTTGTAGATTTAGATTTTCCATGACAATCCTATAAAAAGGATTGATATTTTTTTATTGTAAATTCAACCTAAGTAGGAAAAAGAATACACACAAAAAGAGTTAATTTGAAGAGTCTTCCAAATATATGTCTTCTTTTTCTCCAAAATATTTATTTAATAATTATTTATTTAGGTGTGTCCATCACAAACTTCCAACACAACGTTATTAAAGCTTGAGTCTGGAGTTTGAAAAAAAATACAAAATGGTTTTTTGCGACTGTCAAACAACAATTTTGTTCCCTTTGAAGTGCTTCGACTTGCGAAAGAAAGTTATAAGATTTGGTGTATTCAAATGAAAGCTCTACTTCGTTCACAAGATGTGTGGGACATTGTTCATAATGGTTATGAAGAACCGTAACGTGATAAACCTCAATGAGCAACTTTGCAAAATACAAGAAAGGAAGACCAAAAGGCTCATCAAGCATCATTCATCTTGGAGCAACTATTGCACATCAAGCATGAATTTTTTGGAGAATACATAGAAAAGAATACATCGAGTCAAGAAGGTTCGTCTCCAAAAATTAATTGCGACAAAACGACAACAAGTATCGAGATACGTGGGTGACTTAAAGTCATCATTTCAAGATCAACTATTGTTGTAGGAGTTGAACCAAATTCCTCATGTATTCTGGATCTAGAATAGAATCTCAATTGTAACAACTTCTGTTTAAAAAAGTTTAATAAATAGAAGTAATTTCCATTCTTCTTTCTAGTTGCTTTCAACTTGTATAAATACAAATTAAATAAAAAATACATTGAAAACTTTTGGTTGTTGCCTTCAATAAAATCTCTATAAGAAATGCTTAGTGGATATATGCTCTGAAATTGCCGAACCACACTAAAACTCCTCTGTCTCACTCTTTAATCTTATCTTCATATCTCCATCAATAAACCAACAAAATTGACACAAAAAGGGAGAGAAATTAAATTGGTGCTTGCATGAAGAACTAGAGAGAAAGAGGAAGAAAACTCTAACCCACCGAATTCTGAAGGATACCCAAGGAAGACAAAAAAATAGTGGGGCAAGTGTCTTTTCATAGACTTTTGTCTGTCATGCTAGTAAGTGCACTTTTTCCAAGCTTTATTTTTCTAGTTTTTTTCTTACAACTGGTATCATAGCCACTGTTCTTGAAGTCTCAGTAATTCAAGAAAGATCAGTAAAGGTGTTGAAATTCTTAAAGTTCTCAAAATGGCCACTGCAAGATATGAAATAGAAAAGTTTAATGGAGGAGGAGACTTTACTCTTTGGGAAAAAAGAATCCAAGAAATTCTAAGTTCTCAAAAGGCATTAAAAGCAATTGAAGACCCATAAAAGTTACCAGCCACAATGACTGATGTAGACAAGCAGAACATGGAGGAAGCAGCTTATGGAACTCTAGTTCTTAATATCACAGAAAATGTGCTAAGGCAAGTGATTAATGAAGCTACAACATACGAACTATGGGAAAAACTAGAGGCCATATACGACAAAAAAGGATCTACCAAGTAAGCTCAATGTGAGGCAGGAGACTTTTTTCTTTTAAAATGAATCATACCAAGACTCTTAATGAGAACTTGGATGAATGCAAGAAGCTCACAAATGATGTCAACCAATCTGAAGAAAAACTTGGGGTTGAAAGCGAGGCTGCTATCTTGATAAATTCTTTATGCGATATATATAAGCAGGTAAAATTAGCCTTGAAGTACGAAAGAGAGACAGTTTCAGTGGATCCTGTCATTACTACTTTGAAGAGTAAAGAGCTGGAGCTACAACTAGAAGGAAAGAGTAATGGAGGGGCTGAATCCCTTTGTTCAAAAGGAAAGAATTAGTTTAAAAAGAATTACTTCAACAAGAACCACAAAAATCAAAGAGAAAGGCCTATTATGAAATGCTTTATTTGTCATAAAGATGGACATTTCAAGAAAAATTGCCTAGAAAAGGGGAAATACTATACAAGAGATGATAATCGAAAGTTCAAACCTTATGGAAGAGAAGTCACAAACGACATAAAGATCATAGAAGGGATAACTCAAGAGGCCTAGGGATCATGAAAGATATCAGAACATGCTGGAAAACAGCCTTATGAATACAATGAGGTGCTTGGTGTTGCAAATAAAAAAGACATGGAAGTTGAAACTAAGGAGGGAGACTGGGTTTTGGACTGAGGATGTACCTACCATATGACTTCCAAGAAGAACTGGTTTATTGATTACAAATCAGAGGAAGGAGACTCGGTTTAAATGAAAAACAACAATGAATGTGAGATCATTGGAAGAGGATCAGTGTTATTAAAGCTCACAGACAGCAAGGAGGTCTTCTTGAGAGAAGTAAGACATGTTTCAAAGTTGAAAAAAAACTTAATCTCCCTTGGAATGCTTGATGATCCGGGGTGTACATTATGGAGCCTAGAAGATCGAGATAAGGGGTCGAACAATCCTAATAGGAAAGAAGATTGATGGTCTTTATATAATGAAGAAGGTTGTTGAACCTAAATATGTCTTACTGTCAAAGGCAGAAAATAATACTAAAATGGAGTTGTGGCATAGAAGACTCTCACACGTTAGTGAGAAAGGGTTAAATGAACTCATAAAGCAAGACCTAATTCAAGCAAGAGGAATCAAAAGACTCGGTTTTTGTGACCATTGCATGGTTGAAAAGTCCAAGAGAATGAAATTCATAAAAGGAGAAGATACAACCAAGGTCATCCTTGACTATATTCATGGAGATCTATGGAGACCATCTAAAACAGCATCTTGGGGAGGCCCCAAGTATTTCTTTTCTCTTATAGATGACTATTCAAGAATAGTTCGGACTTACTTACTTAAATCAAAAGATCAAACCTTTGAATGCTTTAAAACATGGAAGATTAGAGTTGAAACTCAAACTGAAAGGAAAGTGAAATTTTTTAGAACTAATAATGGCTTAGTGTTTCTAAGCAATAACTTTAACTCTCTTTGTGATGAGTGCAGAATCACAAGGCACAGGTCAACAACTTACACCCCTCAACAGAATGGTGTTGTCAAAAGAATGAATAGAACTTTAATGGAAAGGGTGAGATGTATGTTGTCTGAAGCTAACATTACTGAAGAATTCTAGGCAGAGGCTTTAGCTACAACAATCTATACAATCAATAGAAGTTTTAGTATTTCTATCAACCTCAAGACCCCTGAAGAAATATGGAGAGGAACACATCCTGATCTATCAAATCTGAAAACTTTTGGTTGTACTGCCTATGTTCACTCTAAACAAAGTAAGGTGGAGCCTAGAACTCTGTAGTGTATTGTTATAGGATATCCTAAATGAGTAAAAGGGTATAAATGCTGGGATTTTAACTCCAAAAGAAGCTTGATAAGCAGAGATGTGATTTTCAGAGAAGATGAGCTCTACGTGACCAGTGAACAGAAAAGCAACCAGAAGTGAAGAACTAGATTCCTAGCACCTGTATTGAAGTCCAACCCAATCAGAAAGTCTTAGTAATTGTTGATGATAAGCCACAACCAACCGATGTTCCGAGAACCTCTAAAGATAGAACAAATGTAACGCTCCGGGTTTTCAACCTTGACCCAAAGTAGTTACTTAAGTAAAAACCTTTAAATCCATTTTAAAAGACGTAAATAAAACAAAACAAAGGTTTTCAAAATGATCAATCAATCAAATAATGGAAAAGAAAAGTACCTAAACGGGATCCCTAAAATAGTTTTCTAAACAAAAATCATTACAATAAGTAAAATAAACAGTTTAACCGTAAAGAAAACAAATGCCAAAAGTCGTAAGCGGAAGCAAAAAGGTCTTCTGGTCCTTCATGATACTGGCACTGGTTCTACTTGCCCCTCGTCGGTCTATTCTTACCTTTGCCTGAGATAAAACATAGAAAGGATGAGTATAAAATATACCCAGTACGAAAACCACTACAGATTCCACTTGGTGATTGTTAACTTCTCCTAAGGACTTGTACTATACGACATACAGTCGAGTGGTTGAGTACTGACAAATATGTCTGAACAGGTCTCCGTACAGACCTCGTTAACCGACCCTGTCAAAACAAACCGCCATACCGGTTTTCCCTCAGAACGGAATGTCGTCACACCCGTAGGCTTATTATCCGACCTTCAAAAACAAATTCGCCACACAGGCTTGTAACTGGCCATTGTCAGAATCAAGTCGCCGTACAGACTTGCAAACTGACTCATCGTTCTCCCACCAAGTACAAACTCATTACGTAAAGTTAACAGAAACCGTAACCAAATAAATCCAACCCAAAACATTATGATCACAGTAACCAAACAATTCTCATGTAGTAGGTAACACAGGTAAGCAGTATGACGAATCATGCATAATCCAAACAAAAAATATAAACCAAATACAAACCCAAAGCCAACACCATAATGCAGGCACACTAACCATCTTCCACACCTTATACGCCAAAGGCGTAGATTCGGTAGAAGTAATCCTTACCTCAAATTACAGAGATTCTCTTATTCGAACTAGCCTCCAATTGACCCTACACAAGAACTTTAATTAATAATTTCCTCCCAAAAGAAATATTAATTAATTTTAACCATCAATAGCCACTTCTAAATTCACTAACAAAGACAAAAACAAAGGCGATTGCACCACAAACAACTCCGATTAAATCTTCAAGTTGATCCTTCATCAATAAAGAAAAACCGAATTAATCCATGAAAAATTCTTAATTAAAACTCCATTGGACACTCTAAAACCCAATTTGAATTCTTCCCAAACCTTACCAACAAACCAACCAAGACAGTGGCAGCGGAGACAGGAAGTGACAGAAGGCTAAAAAAAATGGTGTAGCTGGGCTCATGGCTCTACAGCTCGGCTCGACGGCTTGGCTCGGCTCGACATTTAGATTTGGGCGTCAGACTCACTACGACCAGCAGCTCGTGACGAGGGGTGGCGCACTCGGCTGACGAAGGGCTTCAGACGCGCAGAAGGGAACCGGCTCGCGGAATGGAGATCAGCTCGAGCGCACGACTTGGTAGATCTGGACGACGCAGGTGGAAATCGGCTCAACTTCAACGAAGAAGGCGTCGGCTGAGTGTGAAGCGTGAGGCACGACGCGGCTTGGAAAGCAGACCGATGCGCGGTGAAGCTTAGCAACGAAATAGGGCGTGGCTCGGTGGAACAGCGTCGCAGAGGGAAGGCCCGACGCGATTGCACGTGGAGCGAAACAGAGGGGTGCGGCACGTGGGTGGAGGCCAGCTCGAGGGCAGACTTGACTCGTGTGGCTGACGGCGACGAGTGACGTTCTTTGACAAGGGTGGCAGCTAGGGTTTTTTTCCAGAAGGAAGAAGATGAAGATGGTGAAGATGAAGTGCATGGATACCAATGCACTTTAAATAAATAATAATAATAATAATATCATTATTATTATTACTATTATTATTATTTTTTTCTCCTTTTCCTTTTCCAAATTTTCAAAATTATCTTTCCTCCTTTAACACACTTTTATATCTCTTCATTAAAACCCACATTTTCCTCTTTCTTCCAATAAATTCTCTTTCCTGTTTCCAACAAAAATAAAAACTACAACAAATATAATTATTCCAACACCCACAACCAAAATTAAAAATCAAATTAAACATTCCAAAATTAAAATTTTCCAACATGAATAAGATAATTGATAAATAAAGTTTACAAATTACCTTTAAAATATGGGATGTTACAACAAACAGGCAACTTGAGAACCTAGAAGACTATCTTCTAACAAAAGATGGAGAAAAAAGAACCACTAGACCTCCATCTAGATTTGCAAGGGCTGATTGTATTACTAATCATTCTCTAAAGAATGATAATGAAGAACCAAATAGCTTTGAAGAAGTTGTAAACAGTTATGAGAACAATGAATGGCTTACAGCAATGAAGAGTGAAATTGCCTCTCTTCACAAGAATGAAACTTGGGAATTGACTGATAGACCTCTTAACAAAGGAGTAATCCCTTGTAAGTGGGTCTATAAGAAGAATTTCCCAGGAGAAAATAATGAAAAGGTCAAGTATAAAGCAAGGCTAGTTGCCAAAGGTTTTAAACAGAAAGAGGGAGTGGACTACATAGAAATTTTCTCTCCAGTTGTAAAACACACCTCAATCCGAGTTCTCTTCGCTATTGTTACTTGTTAAGACCTTGAGCTAGAATAAATGGATGTTACTACAGCCTTTTTACATGGAAGCCTAGAAGAAGAATTGTATATGGAACAACTCAAAGATTTTGAAGCTAATGGGAAGACAGGTCTAGTTTGTAAGCTAGCAAGATGCTTATATGGATGAAGCAGTCACCAAGGTGCTGGTATAAAAGATTTGATGAGTTTATTAACAATGTAGGCTTTACTAGAAGTCTGTATGACCTCTGCATCTACTACAAGAGACTTACTAATGGAAGCTCAATTTATTTGTTACCATACGGTGATGACATGCTTTTGGCAGGTAAAAAGCTAAATGAGTTGTGTAATACCCAACTTTTTATTTAAGTTGTTTGTTGTAAATGTATTAATAAAATAATCGGAGGGTATTTTAGTGATTTTTTGATAATGACATTTGAGTAATTTTATTTAAGAATTTGTAAAAAATTTAATTTTGTAGTTTGTTTAAAAATAAATTAATGTTTTAAGAAAAGAAAGAAAAAGGTAAAGGAAAATGGAAAAGAAATTGAAATTAATTTATTGTTTATTTAATTATTTATTTTATAATTATCTTTTAGTATTTAAAAAAAAGGGAAAATTCTTATTTCTTAACAAATGTGCTAAGAAGGATAAGGAAGAGATTGATTTTCACCAAATCTCTTCCAATTGGAGGTGTGTTCGGTGAAATTCAATTCTTAAGAGCACTTTAAATCATTTTGAAATGAACAGAAGAGAGAAATTGAAGGAAAGGTGAAGAGGAAACCCGAGAGAGAGAGAGAGAGAGAGACTGAAAATCTAGAATTTTTTTTTTAGTTGAACACCTTGAGAAAAAATGAGAAATTAAGCTTCAATTCTTAACCGAATTGAGTGAAATTTGTGTCTAAATTACTTAGAAAAGAGAAAGGAAGCTGAAGCACAGCTCAATTTGGAGAAATGTGGTCAAGAAGATCACTGAATTTGAAGGAAAAGAGCTCGGGCTGCTGGAAAACGTGAAAAACGAAGTCGAAACTTTGAAAATTAAATTCTCCGTCTACATGCCGAATTAAAATCTAGTTTTTGGAGGTAAGCTAGATTATTAGTTCATTTAAAGTTTTGTAAAAGAAATTGTGTTAATTTGGTATGTGTAGGAAGAAATTGAAGTTGCAATTCTCAGTTTTAAGCTCACCAGAAAACTAAGAAAGGTGACTTCCAGAAGCCAATTCAAGCTATCCACGAAGAGTTTGAAGCTAATTTCTTGAGGTAAGCAAATAGACTCATGTAGAAATCGTTTGGCATAGGTTAGAGCTTCTAATTGTCAGTAGATTTAGAGAATTGTCTCGCCGAAGTTAGATCAATGAAGTGGCCGGAAAACTGGAACTTTAATTTGAGTTTTCTGTGAAGAAGATGAAGATTATTATTATTATTATTAATTATATTATATATATGTATGTATGTATGTATGTATGTAATTATATATATAAATAATATTTTAGGAGAAAGAATTAGTTTAAAAAAGAAAATTAAGGAAAATTCGATTTTTCTCGAGTTTCGTGTCAAGTGATTTAAGGGTCGATTCTGAATTTATTTTTAGGAGATTTGGAGATCAGGAAAATTTATGAGCCAAGGATAGCCCGTCAAGTTTGTGAGTGATAGTATTATTTTAATATTTAATATTAAAATAATTACCAAAATACACGTTTTTCGAGAATTTGTAAAATTTTTAGAAAATTTCAGAAAAATCATGTTGTTCATATTTTTCGATGTACTTTCACGTGGTAAATTGCAGTCTCTGAATTCTACAAAAGCTCTAAATTGTAGCCACACCAGTTGGAGCCTTTGCTATCCTCTAAGTAATTGAGGTTTGGCTTGTTGGAGCCAATTTGGAATTTTTCTTTTGAAATTTTTGGAGAAAAAAGAAGAGAGGTTTTTTTTTTTTTCTGCAGACCTTCTGCAATTCTTCTTCTTCTTGTTATTATTATTATTATTATTATTATTAATTATATTATATATATGTATGTATGTATGTATGTATGTATTTATGTAATTATACTTATAAATAATATTTTAGGAGAAAGAATTAGTTTAAAAAAGAAAATTAAGGAAAATTCGGTTTTCCTCGAGTTTCGTGCCAAGTGATTTAAAAGTCGATTATGAATTTTTTTTTAGTACATTTAGAGATCGAAAAAATTTACGAGCCAGAGATAGACCGTCAAGTTTGTGAATGATAGTATTATTTTAATATTTAATATTAAAATAATTACTGAAATGCACGTTTTGCGAAAATTTGAAAAATTTTGAGAAAATTTTCGAAAAATCATGTTGTTCATATTTTTCGATATACTTTCACATGGTAAATTGCAGTCTCTGAATTCTACAAAATCTCTAAATTGTAGCCACACCAGTTGGAGCCTCTCCTATTCTCTAAGTAATTGAGGTTTGGCTTGTTGGAGCCAATTTGAAAATTTTCTTTTGGAATTTTTGGAGAAAAAAGAAGAGTGATTTATTTTTTTTTCTGCAGACCTTCTGCAATTCGTAGGTTCCAGAAACAAACTATTGCAGAAAAGTTATGTTCTTCCCCTTCTTTAGGATGAAGAACGAGAGGTTAGAGAAATATTTCGGAAAACGTGGAAGCATCCCACGTTCTCCAAAAAAAAATAAATCCCACTAGAGAGTTATTTAATTTTAATTAAATTAATTAATTAATTAAATCATATTTAATTAATATTTCATTTAAATCATATTTAAATGAATATCTATCATATAACATATAATCTTAATTAGTTTAATTAAATCTAGTTTAATTAAATCTAATTAAACTAAACTATTAATTAATTCTCTAATTAATTAATTTCTAAATTAAATATCTTATA
>JBBPDJ010000002.1:7515580-7547192 GCA_037974625.1 Cucumis cinereus | reverse complement strand
CAAGACAGAGGCAGAACATGAGGAGCATTTGAGGAAGGTTTTGGAGACTCTGAGATTGAATGAGCTTTATGCCAAGTATCTTTCCCTGGTCATGTTGTATCTAGAGAAGGAGTTTCAGTTGATCTCGCCAAGATTGAAGCAGTTACCAGTTGGCCTCGACCTTCTACTGTTATAGAGATTCGTAGTTTTCTGAGTTTAGTGGGTTATTACCGACGTTTTGTGGAGGATTTTTTCCGCATCGCTTCTCCTTTGACTCAGTTGACCAGAAAGGGAGTTCTGTTTCAGTCGAGCAAGGCTTGTGAGAGTAGTTTTCAGAAACTGAAGCAGAAACTTGTTACTGCACCTGTCCTCACAGTGCCAGATGGTTTAGGAGGCTTTGTGATCTATAGTGATGCCTCAAAGAAAGGGTTGGGGTGTGTGCTGATGTAGCACGGGAAGGTAGTTGCTTATGCATCTCGTCAGTTGAAAAATCGTGAGCAGAATTATCCCACACATGATCTTGAATTAGCAGCAGTGGTTTTCGCACTGAAGATTTGGAGACATTATCTGTATGGGGAAAAGACACAGATCTTGACCGACCACAAGAGTCTCAAATACTTCTTCACCCAAAAGGAGTTGAATATGAGGCAACGTAGGTGGCTGGAGTTGGTGAAGGACTATGATTGTTACATCTTATACCATCTAGGTAAGGCAAACGTTGTAGCTGATGTCTTGAGCAGAAAGGTGGCCCATTCAGCAGCTCTTATTACCAGGCAAATTCAGTTGCACCAGAATTTTGAGCGAGCCGAGATTGCAGTTGAAGTAGGGGAGGTAACCTCACAGTTGGCACAGTTGATGATGCAACCGATGTTGAGACAGAGAATTTATGAGGCTCAATGTAGTGACCAGTATCTGAGCTCGAAGCGCCACCTAGCAGAGGCAGGGAAAGCTGAGGGTTTTTCTGTATCTTCTGATGTTGATCTCCTATTTGAGAAACGTTTATGTGTTCCTATAGACAGTGAAGTTAAGAGAGACTTGTTGTCTGAAGCTCATAACTCTTCGTTTGCTATGCATCCTGGCAGTACCAAGATGTACCAGGACTTGAAGCGTTTTTACTGGTGGCCTAATATGAGAGATAGGTAGCGGATTTTGTTAGCAAATGTCTGGTGTGTCAGCAGGTGAAAGCACCAAGACAGAAGTCAGCGGGTTTGTTACAGCCTCTTGGAGCTCCAGAGTGGAAGTGGGAGAACATGTCGATGGATTTAATTACGGGGTTGCCTAGAACCCCGTAGGGTCATACTGTGATTTGGGTTATTGTGGATAGACTCACCAAATCAGCACACTTTATTCCAGGCAGACTTACGTATACAGCAAATAAGAGAGCTCAGTTGTACTTGAAGGAGGTGGTGAGGTTGCACGGAGTTCCTGTGTCGAATGTTTCTGACAGGGATGCCCGCTTCACCTCTAATTTCTGAAAAGGTCTCCAGAATGCCTTAGGTACCCGGTTGGACTTCAGTACTGCCTTTCACCGAAGACAGATTGTCAAACTGAGCGTTTAAACCAGACACTAGAGGACATGCTACGGGCTTGTGCACTAGAGTTTTTTGGGAATTGGGACTTTTACCTTCATTTGATGGAGTTCGCTTACAACAACAGTTACCAAGCTACTATTGGCAAGGCGCCGTTTGAAGCCTTGTATGGTAAGTGTTGTAGGTCTCCTATGTGCTGGGATGAGGTTGGTGAGCAAAAGTTAGTTGGTCCTGAGTTGGTGCAGTCTACGAATGAGGCTATTCAGCAGATCAGAGCCCGCATGATGACAGCTCAGAGTAGACAGAAAAGTTATGCAGATATGAGACGGAAAGACCTGGAATTCGAGGTGGGTGACAAGGTGTTCCTGAAGGTAGCACCTATGAGGGGAGTTTTGAGATTTGCAAAGAAGGAAAAGTTGAGTCCCCGCTTTATTGGGCCTTTTGAGATTCTAGAGAGGATTGGTTCCGTGGCGTACCAGGTAGCGCTACCACCTTTTCTCTCTGCAGTTCATGACGTTTTTCATGTTTCGATGTTGAGGAAGTATGTGGCTGACCCGTCGCATGTCATCAATTATGAGCCTCTGGAGTTCAATGAGAATTTGAGCTACGAGGAGCAACCAGTCGAGATTCTGGCAAAGGAGGAGAAGACGTTGCGCAACAGGAGCATTGCCTTGGTAAAGGTTTTATAGCAGAATCAACAAGTGGAAGAAGCTACGTGGGAGCGGGAGGATGACATGAGAGCTCGATACCCGGAGTTGTTCGAGGATTAGAGCTTTCAAGGACGAAAGCTTCTTGAGGAGGGAAGACTGTAACATCCCAAATTTTAAGGTAATTTGTAATTTAATTTTTTCAATTATCTTAGTATTTGGTTGATTAATTTTAATTTGGGATGTTTGTGTTGTTTTTATTTTTGGGTTTGTTGTTAAGATAATTGTTTTCGTTGTGGTTTGTTTTTATTGTTATTTGTGTTGGGAAAGGAAAGGGATTTTCAAGAAGGAAGAGAAAAGGTGGTTTTCTTTTTAGGAAAAAGAAAGCTTAAAAAAGGAAAAAAATAAATAAATAAATAACAAATGATATTATTATTATTATTATTATTATTTATTTATTTATTTAATTAGGTGCCTCGAGCCACGTGCATTTCATCTTCCCCATCTCTTCCAATTCATCTTCCTTGTTGAAACCCTAGTCGCCCCTTCATTGCGCACGCCGAGCAGCCAACAGAGTCCACGTCGAATGCCCCACCGATCGCCGTCGTCAGCAGCCAGCGCCTCCCGACTCTAGCCGCGCAGCCGCTTCGAGCCTCGACGCGTCGCGCCCCACTCAGCGGTCTGCTTCGCGTCAGCAGCCAACGCCTCCTGAACGCCCAGCCACGCTGATGCCCTGATCTATGGAAGCCGACGCCAGATCTGCCTCACAAAGTCGAGCGCTGTCATCCGCGTTGAAGCCCCACCATCTCCTCGTTGCAGGTCGAGCCGTCGTTGCAACACCTCAAGCTGTGCCTTTGTCTCGCGAACTAAGTGCAGTCGCGCTCGAGCTGACGTCCGTTTCACAGGCTAGATCTGCTTCCCAGCCGTCTCAGCCGCGCCGCAGCCAAGATCTACGAGCCGACGCCGCACGCCACGTTTCCATTCGTTAGCCGCGTGCGCCGTCGGTTGTCTCTCCGCCAGCCGTGTCTCTTCTTGTCGTGAAGTCGTGCTGCCCAGATCCGAAAGCCGCACCCTTGGTCGAGTCGAGTCGAGCTGTGAGCAAGTCGAGCCGTGAGCCGAGCCGAACTGTGAGCCGAGCCGAGCCGCTTTTTTTAGCCTTTTGTCACTTCCGTCACCGCTTCCACTACTGTTTGTTATTGTGTTTGGTAAGGCATAGGAAAAATTCTATTTGGGTTATTGATTACCCAATAAAGTTTTATTTGAAGTTATCTTGGATTAATTTGGGAGTTTCTTTATTGTTTGAAGGTTCAATTGAACTTTCAATCGGGAAAATTTGTGGTGCGCTCGTTTTGGCTTTTCGTCTTAAGTGGTGAGTTTGGAATTGGTTATTGAAGGATTAGATTTAATATTTCTTTTTGAAGAAGTTAGTAATTAAAGTTCTTGTGTGTTTAGGGTCTATTGGTGGCTACTCGTCTAGGAATTTTCTTTAATTTTGAGGTAAGGAATACTTCTACTGAATCCATTCCTTTGGCGAATGAGGGGTGGAAGATGGTTATTTTGTCCATACTTTGGTGTTAACTTCGGGTTCTTGTATTTTCGTTGTTTGGATTATGCATGACCTGTTGTGAGTTGAATAGTGTTATCTGATGTATGAGGATTAAAATTGTTGTGATTACTATGTTTATTGAATTAATTGTTGGATATGGTGTTTGTTAACTTTACCTAATGAGTTGTACTTGGTGGTGGAACGGTGTGGCAAGCCTGTGAGGCGTATTGTCGCGAGAGTCGGTTAACAAGCATGTGTGGCGTAATGTTCCGATAGGGTCAGTTAGCAAGCCTATGTGGCGTATTGCTCTAACAAGGCCAGTTAACGAGCATGTGTGGCGTATTGTTCTGGTAGGGTCGGTTAGCAAGTCTGTGTGGTGTATTGCTCCGACATGACCGTTCCTACTAAACCATTTGACTGTGTGTCGTAAAGTACGGGTTATTAGAGAGAGTTAACGGTCACCTAGTGGGATTAGTAGTGGGTTCCTTACTGAGTATATTATATACTCATTCTTTGTATGTTGTATTTCAGGCAATGGTAAGAAGGGACCGACGAGGGACAAGAAGAACCAGTGACCATACCGGAGAGAACCAGGAGACCTTTTTGCTTTCGCTTTACGTTATTTTGGCGTTTTTACGCTTAACTATTTTAGTTTTATTTTTCGTATTTATTTGGGTTAGAAAACTATTTTTTGGATCCCGTTTAGGTACTTTTCCTTTTTTCTTTTATGGGAAATTTTTTGTTTTGGAACTGGTTTAAAACTTTGTTTTTGATTAATTGAAAGCTGTTGTCGTGTTATACTTTTGTCTTTTAAGCTTGATTTTCACTGGTTTTAATTAAGTAACGGTCGGGTTTTGTTTGGAAATTCGGAGCGATACAGTATCCACTTTATTTATATTTCAAGTTTCCAAATTGCATATAAATAGTGATATTTGGTGGGTTTTTGGATAACACACATCGGTGAGAAATTTTAAATGTTAGGAGAAAGTGGAGAAATTTATAAAATTTCTTATTTTATTTATTTTAATATATTTTACTTCATTTTTTTCGATATTCGTATTTTTGTTGTGCTTTTTTGTTGGAATAAAATTAACGTATTATCTTATTTCCGTTTAACATTAATGAAATTTGTCCTCTCAATCTTATTATTATTATTTTTCATATCTAATTTTCCACTCTCTCTCTTGTTATTTTGTTAGTATTTATCATTTTGTTTTTAGCACAAGTGGTAGGATTCAAACCTTTCACTTTGTTTTAAATAGAAAACTCTCTATCATATGCCTGCCTGTTTGCTTTCCATATACATGTAAAAGTCAATTAATAATAAACATCGTTCTTTAACATATTTTTAATGCACAACTTAAATCTATCATCAAATCGCAGTGCAAAACTAATATATATTCTATCGGTTCTAATCTGTTATAGATTTCAAACAAATATATTTTTAATCTACTTTTTCATTGTTTTTCTCCAATTTTATTTTCTTCTATCTCTTTCATTGCTAACTCAACAAATATTCAATATTCAAACTAACTTTATTTGTTCAGAGCAAGCATTAGAACTACAAACAACCACCTAACTGCACTGCAACTAATATTTTATCATCCAAGTTTAAAAAAGTACTGTCATAAAAGTTTATAAGTAGGCTTCTATATAAGTGGTAAATTTCTACATGTTATGTGAAATTTCTATTCTTTATCGTCGATAAATATCATACAGTGTAAACCTATAAGACATAAACTATCATCATTAATAAAGTCCATTGGATGATACTTTAAATTTCAAATATCACTAATAAAGTCTATACATGGTACCTCAAATATCACTAATAAAGTTTATCCACCCTATCTTTTTTTGATAGACTCTATCTTTTATACAAGTCCTCAATTATATATTGCTATCGATGATAGATTTTGTTATTGTGATAGAAGTCTATTACACTGATATGAACATATTAATGATAAAAGTATGACTATCGATAACAAAATTTTTACTACAACTTGACGTTGATAGACTCTTCTTATGATACACTCTATCACTGATAAACTTTGAGAACTTAGTCTAAAATTTTACTTTACTTGCAAGCTGTTCTTTTGCATTGTGTTACATATGTTAATATTTTGGACATGATATCTATATTGCAACTACCCCTTTTAATTCTTTTCAAGTGTTTGTTGTAAAATAAAAAATCATAGTTTTTCGTAATTTAGAAGGGTAATTGCAATTGGTAGCACTTTTAGGGCTAATAACAAAGTGCGTACTAAAATAAATTTTTTCAGAGTTACAAATATGACAAAATCTATTAGTATCAAATTCTCCTATTAGTGGATGATACTATCATTGATAGACGTCAATTGACCATATAGTCAATCATTGATAAACTCTAAAAGCTTGTTCTAATTTTTTTTTATATGCTACTATTCTGATTTTGATTGCTAACGAAAATAAATTAATAAGTAAACTTATATATGAAGGTTAGACCAGCTTTTGATTCATGGGATGAGTCCATGAAGGGGATTAATGTTTTCATTGAGATAACCAAAGTCAACTTGAAAATTTGTGAAAGATAAATAATGATTGTTATATGTCCCACAAGGCTTAATTTATGGAGCAAAAGAACTTTGGTAAATGATAGTGTCAAATTTTGTTGTGTTTTAATTTGATAAATGAGGTTACTTTGGTCAAGCTTGATCTTCCAACTTCATAATTATGTTTTTGTCTGGCTTTGGCCCTCCCAGTAGTCAATCTGCCTTTCCACCAAAACTTCAAGTTTTGTTTTAAATGGTTTATTAGATAAATTTTTTTTTAAAAAAATAAAAACAAATGGAATACCTCATAAACACAAAGGTAATAGAATACCAACTAGTTATGATAGTACATAACAGGATACATACAATATACATACTTATAGATTAGTCTTTCAAAAAAAAAAAAAATTATTTTATTAAAATTATTATTTTGTGTTCAATAAATATTGGTGTTGAATGCAAATTTTTTGATCAATCACGACATTTCACGAGTTAAGAATGAAATTAAAATTATAAAATTTAGTACTAGTTACGAGTTACGTTTGACCTAAATTAAAATTGTAGACCAAAAGCTGATATATTCTAATAATGTGTCACCGGTCTTCGTTGCAACCATTACATTAAACAAAGGATCATTTTATTGTAGAGCCAAAATAAAAGTTCTTTAAAAATATTTCAAAATAAATTTGGTAAATTGCAAAAACCCTAAACCCTAAAGTATGGTTGTAGTTCCAATTACATTGTCTAATTTTCCTTAACAACAATTGGATCTCTAATTAAACTTAAAGTGTTAAAATTGGCCCCTAAAACTTACAATATTTGTAAAAATTGGACTAAAAATGATAAAAATTTAATCTTGAAACTTATATCATTAGTACAATTTATACCATTATGCAAGTTTTGAGGGTCCAATTTAAAATTTTGGATAAGTTTGAGGGTTTAATTTAAAATTTTAAAAACTTAAGGGTATAATTGGAACTATCACCACTACGAGAAAAATGACTTACAATGAGATTTTTAAACAGTGCAAATCAAAGAGGGGAGGGATGGAATGTTTCATCTATTCCCAAATTTTGCGTTTTTGGCCAGAAATGACCTATTTTTCGGATTGCATAAAATTCTTAACACATTTTTTGTTAATTTTTCCCCTTTTACGCTAATTCGAAAATAAAAAGGCAGCCCCTAATTTTTTCGATACCCACTACCCAAAAACCATCCCCTGCAGTCGCCTACCCTTACGGTCTTCCCTGTCGTCTCCGTCTGGCAGCCCCACGCACGATTCCGGTCAATTGTTAGCAACGGCACAACGGTTCTCCACTTCACTTCTTCCGTCTGACCACTTTCTCTTCGTCCACAACAACTTCATTTTTTTTTTGCCATCTAATATTAGGGGCCACAAAATTATTTGTGGTATTTCACTTGCTTCGCAGTGCATTCCGACAAACAATTCAACTTGCCAAACTAGTGCGGTAAATCTATTAAACTCTCATGTCCAAAAAGCATGTCTAGAAGTGTGCCTCAACACATAGCTTACAGTATGTTTAATGAAATGCCGAAATGAATCATTTGGTTGATTTTTCTTAATTTTTGTTTGTTCAAATTAGAAATGTGATTCCAAAGGAGATTTCATTATTTTTTTGTTCTTAAACTAGTGATGTCAAATATATAGTGTTTATAAAATAGGATTGCACAATGTAAAACATTGAGATTTCTGTTCTAATTTGTGCCATATATAATACTAGTTTGGATTTTGTAAACTGTATTGATGTTTTGAGAATAGATACCCTATTTCTTGCCCAAATGCATTGGAGTATGAAGCTTGTCAAAGTATGCATTTTTATATTTTATTGTACTATGGTTACTTGAAGCCGCCGCCTGGTGTCCCAAGCCGCGCTGCTACGCATCTTTCTGCCTCAGCCGACGACGCCATCTTCGTCGGAGTCACGTCGGAAGAGCGGCGTCTCTGCCTCGCGAAGCCGCGCCATCCATCTCTAGTTCGCACGCACAGCCGCTCGCGTCACAAGCCATCCGCGACGTCGCGCCAACTGCACTGCGCCCTGCCTTTCGTCGTGTAGCTGAAGTCGCGCGCCGTGCCTTTGCCAGCCGCATCGTACAGATCTGCAATCCGAGCCGCGAAGCCGAGCCGAGCCGAGCTGCCTTCCTGAGTCAAGTCGCCTTCTGTCGCTTCTTGTCACTGCTGTCGTTGGCTCTTTGTTGGTTTGTTTGGTAAGCTTTTGGAGGAAATTGATTTGGGTTTCAAAGTACCCAATGAAGTTTTATTTGAAGAGCTTACATGGATCAATTCGGTTTTTCTTTATTGTTTGAAGGTTCAAATTGAAGATTCAATCGGGGTTATTTGTGGTGCAATCGCCTTGGTTTTCATCTTGAGTGGTGAGTTTGGAATGGGTTAGTGAAGGGGTAGAATTAATATTTATTTTAGGCAGAAATTATTAAATAAAGTTCTTGTGTGTTTAGGGTCAATTGGAAACTACTTCGTCTAAGGAAATTCTTGTAATTTGAGGTAAGGAAAACTTCTACCGAATCCACGCCTTTGGCGTATAAGGTGTGAGAGACGGTTAGTGTGCCTGCATTATGGTGTTAACTTCGGGTTTTTGGTTTATATTTTGTATGGATTATGCATGGCCCATCTTATTACTTATCTGTGTTATCTGCTACATGAGAATTGTCTGTTATTGTGATCACAATGTTTTTTACTGGATTTATTTGGTTACGATTTCTGTTAACTTTACCTAATGAATTTTGTACTTGGTGGGAGAACGATGAGTTTGTTAGCAAGACTATGTGGCGATTTGCTCTGACAAGGCCAGTTACAAGCCTGTGTGGCGAATTTGTTTCTGAAGGTCGGATAATAAGCCTACGGGGCGAATTGTTCCAACTAATCTGTTCTAGAACGATGAGTCAGCTAGCAAGCCTGTGTGGTGAATTGCTCTGACAAGGCCAGTTACAAGCTTGTGTGGCGAATTTGTTCCTAAAGGTCGGTTAACAAGCCTGTGTGGCAAATTGTTCCGACGTTCCGTTCTGAGGGCAAGCCTATGTGGCGATTTGCTTTGACAGGGTCGATTAACAGGCATGTGTGGCGATCTGTTCCGACGTATTTGTCTGTACTCAACCATCCGACTGTGTGTCGTAAAGTACGAGTCATTAGGAGGAGTTAACGGTCGCCTAGTGGGGTCAGTAGTGGGTTCCTTACTAGGTATAATGTATACTCATCCTTTCTACGTTTTATTTCAGGCAAAGGTAAGAATGGACCGGCGAGGGGCAAGTAGAACCAGTGAACATATGAGGAAGGACCAAAAGACCTTTTGCTTCCGCTTATGACATTTTGACATTGTTTTCTTTACGGTTAAACTGTTTTACTTAACGTAAATATTTTGGTTTAGAAAACTATTTTAAGGATCCCGTTTAGGTACTTTTCTTTTTCTTTATTTTGGTTGATTGGTCGTTTTGATAACCTTTTAATATTTATTTTGATTAAATAAAAGTATCTGTTTTGTTTAATTTTTGTCTTTCAAATTGATTTTAATGGTTTTAGTTAAGTAACGACCTCGGGTTAAGGTTGAAAACCCAGGACGTTACATTTATTTTTGCGTAAAAAACAAGGCGAGTGTTCTATGTTGAAGATCTCAGTGATGCTCGTTGGTCAGTCGCTGTTAAGCCACAGGAAAAGGATTTTTCGGATAACATATATAATAATCAGAGACGATGAGAAGATTTCCATATGACACGAACCAACAAACAGAGACGATGAGAAGATTCCATACAATATGAATGATTGTTAAGGTACTTGGGTTAACACGTAGGCCATTGTTATCAATACGTATATGCATCGGACGGTGTGTGCTCCACGCCTTCCAAACGGGGAGGAGCGTCGTAAAAAAGAAAAATGAAGACAAAGACCTATGGAGATGAATGAGATCACAAAAGTGAGTAGCGAGGGACAAAAAAAGGTAGTTCAATATAACAACTACGGGCAACCCATTGGTGAAAGTGCGGCGAAGGTGAAGCGTTTTATTGGAAGCATCGTGCGATTCCATGTTTCCATCATAAAAGCTTCATGGAAGGAAGTACCGAAGAAGCTGAAGGATAAGATAACAATTTGTTTCTTACTTTTTTTCTTTCGGAAAAAATAAATCAACAAGCTCTTTACTAACCAGCAAGTCATGATGTTCTGCAATAGTGTGGGTTTGTAGTAACCCGGAGATCGAGAAAGAGTCTACTATAGAACATTAGTGTGTGCTTTCGTCAATTCAAGTCAGAACTCACCACCAAATACATTAAGTCGTTTAAGAATGATCAAGAGAAGTCGAAACATTCTCCCATTGAATATCATTTTATAGATCGAGCGTATTGGAATACGTTCGTCGCATCATGTTCGACCGAAGAATTGAGGTACGTATATTAAATCCTATTTTGCTTGGGTTCATTTACTTATGTACAATAATGGACTTTTTGTGGACAAACTCTTTCGTAGGTAATTAGCAGAAGGGTCGTGAGATGCGATAAAAGAATATATATAACCATTGGAGGTCATGATAGGGTTATGCGAACATGGTCGAAGAGATTGTATGTTATTTATGCTTTTGAACTTTAGTTAGATGTATTCAATTTCAAATTTCTAAGTAAATTTTCTTCGTTTTATGTAGAAATAAAGTTCTGAAAACTCTGCAATAGGAGACCGCTCCATTGTATGGAAGAAAGCTCGGATGAATACAGTAGGACAAATTTCAGATCAATACACTAAGGAAGTCACTGATTGTATAGCAAAAGTACTTTAATCCTCATCTCGAATTGTGTAGTAACTATATGACACAAAACTTTTGCTTTTGTAGGATGAACTAATGACTACACAAACATCTAAAGGTCCATCGACTAATTCTAGTGTCAACATACTATCATAAACAATTGAAGGAAAGGATCCATCTTGAAGGATTCGAGATGTTGGACGGTATGTGACGAAGATGAACTACTTTCACACGGCTAAAAAAGAAAGGAAGGGTAAAGAAGTAGACGAAGGTATGTATGCCCAAGAATGAGCCAGAATGACAGCAAGTATCTTGGAGTTGGAGGATGAACTGAGGCGACATAAGAGTCATCATGGTTCAACAAGAGATGTAGAATATATGAACGAGTCTAAAGTGAAAAGTGAAATGTCGTCTAAAAGTATGAATACTTCGGCGTCATGTCCATAACAAGAAATCGATGAGGGAGAACCTATAGAGAGGAACAACAATGTGGAAGAAGAGTGTGTGTCTGCAGTTAACGAGCGTCAGGCAAACTACTGAACGTTTTTTTTTCCAGTTTTTATACTTCTATAAGCTTTTAGAAATGACCTAACTATGAATTTGTATGTGGAGATGAGAAGGAAGATTTGGACGTAAAAGATGAGATTTTGAAGACCGTCAAGGTTAGTACCAATGACCTTCGTGTAATTTCCAATTTTGAGGAATGGTAATTGGTATGAAGGAATGTGAAATATGTATAATTTCTTTTGTAGGATGGGACTTCGTGTCTCCTGACAGTTGGAACTGTAGACAACGTGGTTGGTGCAGGAACCATTTTTTACTACGACATAGATGGTGATATGGTGAAAGTTTTAGTGAATGTTGTTCTTGATGGTCAGTGCGCTGTCTCTATACCCAAAAAAAAAAAAAAGGGATGCATGTACTGTTGTAGGAGGTAGAATCCCAATAATTATGGTCACGTGAATTGGTCATTTTGCAAGATGAAGAGGTAAACTCATTTCGATTAATGACTTCATTTTCACTAGATAATATGTATAACTTTGTAATGACTTCATTTTCACTAGATAAGATGTATAACTTTGTCTAACTATGAGATTTATGATAGAGAGAAGATGTGTTTACTCCATCAAATATACACATTAGTGGATTGACACCAATCCAAAATGCACCCGTAGCACTACAATGCTTGATTCGAGAACTCGAGTACATAGGCTCGAAAATACAAATAAATGTGTCTACTGAGTTATTCGGATGCAACGAAAATGTTGCATATTCTTAGAGGTGTTGTGGGACTTTTATAACGTGCGTCAGATATCGATGCCTCGTATTGATGCATACATTATGTAAGTTCCATGTGTGATTTGTTCAATAGCATTTTAGATGAAGCTGAAATTTGTTGTTTATGTCATGTTCATAGGTACCTCTACAAACTGCTTGAGAAGTCGAACAGATTAGAAGTATATAAGTTTTGTGATGTCGGATCAATCTCTTTGAGTATGAACAAAGAAACTTGTATACAACTTCTAAGCGCTAGTATGCTAGGGGACGAACCATAAGCAGGTTTTGATGTTTCCATATAATCCAAGTAATATTAACTACTTTATTCAACACATATAAACGTTTTTAGAAGATGTTTATTGTATGTATGTATTGACACATCTGTGAAACGTATACCAATCATTGGTGTTTAGTAGCAATAGACTATTTGGTGTAAAACTATTTAGGAGCAATAGACTATTTGGTGTAAAATTGTTTAGTAGCAATAAACGTATACCAATCAATTAATAATAAACATCGTTCTTTGACATATTTTTAATGCACAACTTAAATCTATCATCAAATCGCAGTGTAAAACTAATATATATTCTATCGCTTCTAATCTTTTATAGATTTCAAACAAATATATTTTTAATCTACTTTTTCATTGTTTTTCTTCAATTTTGTTTTCTTCTATCTCTTTCATTGCTAACTCAACAAATATTCAAACTAACTTAATTTTTTCAGAGCAAGCATTAGAACTACAAACTGCCACCTAATTGCACTGCAACTAATATTTTATCATACAAGTTTAAAAACGTACTGTCATAAAAGTTTATAAGTAGGCTTCTATATAAGTGATAAATTTCTACATGTTATGTGAAATTTCTATTTGCTATCGTAGATAAATATCAAACAGTGTAAACCTATAAGACATAAACTATCATCATTAATAAAGTCCATTGGATGATACTTTAAATTTCAAATATCACTAATAAAGTCATAAAACATTGAGATTTCTGTTCTTATTTGTGCCATATATAATACTAGTTTGGATGTAAACTGTATTGATGTTTTGAGAATAGATACCATATTTCTTGCCCAAATGAATTGGAGTATGAAGCTTTTCAAAGTATGCATTTTTATATTTTATTGTTCTATGGTTACTTGATATAGCTCCACTGTTTAGTTGCTAAATGGATTTGTTGAAATTGTTTTTAACCAAGTTGTAAGTTTGATGGTTATGTACTTGCTAGATTGTAAATTTTGCAATAGGTTTAGGTCATATCAGTCTTGTTTTTAAACTAGCATACATATTAATTAAGCAAATACCTTCATCCCCATCTTGGTAACTTTGAGCAAATTGGTTCGTCAATGCGTCACTATGTTTGGGTTGTACGTTCAGTTTAGGGAACTGTTTGTGACTATGTTTGTTGTAAACATGCGTGTCAAACTGATAGCTACTGAGTATTTATCAATGGACAAATCATGGATGCTGGAGTATAGGATGTCTAGGGAATATGAACTAGGAGTTGCAACTTTTATTGAAGTTGGTTTACGTAATGCCAACTGGTCCAATTCAATTAGTTGTCCATGTTTGAAGTGTGGAATCGTGTGTCAAATGAGATTTCAATAGTTAGATATCATTTATATGCTAATGAGATTGACCAAAGTTATAAAGTGTTGTTTTGGCACGGCGAAGATTTGATGGGGAAGAATCGTAACACTCGATGTGAGAACGGAAAGGAAGAAAACGTCAGGGACGACGATGATTTACTCAATGTATTGGATATGGTTCAAACTATGCATGATTACATTTCTGACGTGTCGAACATGTTTGACCCTATGTTTGATGATGCTAAGAATTCTTTATATCTTGGATGTAAATTTCAAAGTTATCAGCCTTAGTTAGATTATACAACCTAAAGGTTACGTTCAGATGGGATAATTCGAGTTTTTCTGAATTGTTAGTGGCCATTAGCGAGTTCTTACTTGAAAAGAATGAAATCGTGGTTTCCATGTACGAAGCAAAAAGAACATTTACTGCCTTAGGCTTGAGTTATCAAAAAATAGATGCATGTCCAAATGATTGTTTTCTATATAGAAAAGAGTATGAAAACTTCAGTAGTTGTCGAAAATGTAACTTGTCGAGATGAAAAAATTTAAGAACTCCACAAAAGTGATGAAGGAAGTTGCTTGTCAACAACTATAGTATTTTCCAATTGTTCCTAGATTTGTAACAATGTTCAAGAACTATGAAAATGTCAAGAATTTGTGTTGGCATGCAATTGTTAAGAAAGTCGATGGTATTTTGAGACATTCAATTGATACGTCATCTTGGAGGTTGATAGATCATTTATGGTCAAGTTTCGGGTCTGAACCAATAAATCTTAGACTTGGTTTGTCCACAGACAATATTAATCCGTATGGAGATTTAACAACCAAATATAGTTGTTGGCCAGTGATAGCTACAATATACAACCTTCCACCCTGAGTATGTATGAGGTGAAAGTATTTGATGTTAACAATGTTGATATCGGGTCCAAAACAACCAGAATATGATATCAATGTCTATCTAGCCCCTTTGATAGATGACCTAAAGCTTTTGTGGGGCGAAGGTGTTCAATGTTTTGATTCATATAAAGAATAATATTTTAATTTAAGAGTTGTTTTATTATGGACTGTCAACAACTTTTCTGCTTACGATAATCTCTCTGGATGTACTGTGAAAGGGTACAAGGCTTGTCCAATTTGTGCGAAGGACACTTCTTCAGTAAGACTACAACACGGGAAGAAAAATGTATGCTTGGAACATAGAAAATACTTACCAAGACAACACTCATACAAGAGAAAAAAAAACCTTTGGCATGAAAAAAGAGAATGAAATTCCTCCACACCCTCTATCAGGATATAAATTTACCATACGCTTAATGTATTAAACTATTCATGTGGAAAAGGGTCTAGTATAAGGGTGAATGACCAAACTACATCGACTATTGGAAGAGGAGATCCACACTGTCTTGATGTTATGCATATTGAAAAAAATGTATGCATGAATATAATTGGAACGTTGTTTGACCTACCGAGAAAGAGTAAGGATGGATTGAGCACTAGACTTGACTTAGTCGAAATGAACATTAGGCTCGAACTAGCCCTGTGACAGGCAAAAGTAGAACATACATACCTGCAGCATGTTATACGTTGTCAAGAGAGGATAAGTACAATATATGCAAGACTTTGGCGAATCTTAAGGTTCTAGAAGGGTATTCATCAAATCTAAGAAGTCTGGTTTCTTTGGATGATCTTAAGCTTTCAGGTCTTAAATCGAATGATTGTCATAGTCTAATACAACAATTGCTTTCAATTGCATTGCGTGGAGTATTACCGAAGAATTTGAGATATGCTAACAGTAGACTGTGTTTTTTTTTTTCAATGTTATTTGTTCGAAGACCTTGAAAGTACCAGAGTTAGATAAATAGCAGCAGGAAGGTGTTGAAACATTATGTTTACTTGAAAAGTACTTTCCATCTTTGTTCTTCACTAATATGGTACATGTAGCGGTTCATCTTGTGCGAGAGGTAAAACTTTGTGGACCAATCTACCTACAGTGGATGTATCAATTTGAAATATATATGAAGGTGCTAAAAAGTTATGTTTGTAATAGAACTCGCCCTGAAGGATCCATCAGGCACACATATGTGAGGGAGCTGTTGAATTCCGCTCTCACTTTCTATATGGACTAGGCCTAGTTGGACTTGATCGTTCAAATATCGAGAGGAACACACGATTGACAGGTCTTTATCAGTTGGATCACTACTTACACCAACCGCACAACTATTGAAACAGACGCATTTTCACATTCTCGACAACTTTGATGAAGTATAGTCTTATAGAGAGTTAGAAGAATTTCATGCATAAAAACTTTTTTGTTTTTTCAGACTCTTTAGTTATTAATTTCATTTCGAGTGTCATTTTGTAGACGACATGTGGATTCTTAAAAAGTACAACCCCTCGAAGAGCGAAAAATGGAAAGTGGTTGCGTGATGAGCACAATCGTACATTCTCTAACTAGATACGTGATCAGGTACTGATATCTCATTATGGTATATGCTATACTCACTTTTTTCCAATTGTTGAAGATGGACTAAGCGAATGTTATCCATAATATATAGATGATGACTGAAATTAATGAAGGAAAGATCGTTTCACATGGTCCACATCTTGTTTTGACAACATTTGAGGCATACAACACCAAGGGGTGTTCTTTCAGCAGTAAGTCCCGTGACTACACCTTGACAATTCAGAACAGTGGTGTTATGTTGGTTGCAAGTACAATGTAAGTTGCTAATGCTAAAGACAAAAATCTTATAGTGTTTGACTTGTCATTCTAAGGTGTCATTTAGGATATTTGGGAAGTCAGTTATAACACTTTTAAGGTTCCATTGTTTAAAGTGATTGGATTAATACTAGCCACAACGTTCGCTTGAAGACCTCAAATTCACATTAGTAGACCTTAGTCGTATTGGCCATTCTTCAGACTCATTTATTTTGGCGTCAGAAACAAGACAAGTGTTCTATGTTGAAGATCTCAGTGATACTCGTTGGTCAGTCGTTGTTAAGCACAGGAAAAGGATTTTTTAGATAACATATATAATAATTAGCTAGAAGATACTTCACTACACTGTCCGACGACTTCCGTATGACACGAACCAACAAACAGAGATGATGAGAAGATTCCATACATTATGAATGATTGTGAAGGTACTTGGGTTAACGCATAGGCCATTGTTATTCATACGTATATGCAATTTCTATTACTTTAGTTTAATTCATTTCCATTCGTGTCCATCATTCATCTACCTATAAATGCATGTATTTATTTATTTATATATTGCAGCCTGCTTTGCTTCAAAAGGGAAATGATGAAAACTATGTTTTCTTTACAATTTGCTCATCAACTTTGTATAAGCAGATTTCTTTTTGCAAGTATTACTGAGATGATTATTGTTCTTTGCGTTGACTAAATTGAGGTTATCTTTTTACATTTTTCAACACATAAAGCTGTAACAAGTAATCGTCATTTCATTGGTTTGTTAGACTACACTGATACCCATGAAAAATACACAGGTTAATGCATCGGACGATGTGTGTTCCACGCCTTCCAAACAGGGAGGAGCGTCTTAAAAGAGAAAGATGAAGACAAAGACCAATGGAGATGAACGAGATCACAAAAGTGAGTAGCGAGAGACAAAAAAGGGTAGTTCAATATAACAACTACGGGCAACCCATTGGTGAAAGTGCGGCGAAGGTGAAGCATTTTATTGGAAGCATCGTGCGGTTCCATGTTCCCATCATAAACACTTCATGGAAGGAGGTATCGAAGGAGCTGAAGGATAAGATAACAATTTGTTTTTTACTTTTTTTCTTTCGAAAAAAATAAATCAATAAGCTCTTTACTAACCAGCAAGTCATGGTGTTCTGCAATAGTGTGGGTTTGTACTAACCCGGAGATCGAGAAAGAGTCTACTACAGAACACTAGTGTGTGCTTTCGTCAATTCAAGTCAGAACTCACCACCAAATACATTAAGCCGTTTAAGAATGATCGAGAGAAGTTGAAACATTCTCCCATTGAATACCATTTTATAGATCTGAGAAAAAGCCTTATAAACCGTCTGTAGAAACCCGCATGACCTAGAAAACTCCTCAATTTTTTTGACATCAGAAGGGGCAGTCGAAGTTGCAATCACATCAACCTTAGTCAAGTCTACCACCAACAAATTTTTGAAATTTTATGACACAATACAATACTTTCATCACGATGAAGTGACATTTTTTCCAATTCTGAACGAGGTTAGTTTCCTTGCATTGTTTCAATATTGCCTACAAATTGCACAGATAACTCTGATAAGAATGTTCGAAGATAGAAAAGTTGTTCATAAAAATTTCCACTGAATCCTCCAAAAAGTTCCAAAATATGGTAATCGTGCACCTCTAAAATGTTTCTGGTGCATTACACAGTCCAAATGGCATAGGGCAAAAAGCAAATGTGTCATAAGAACAAGTGAACATGTGATTTTCTCTTAGTCGTCTGGTGCAATCACAATCTGGTTATATCCTAAATAACAATCTAAAAGGCAAATTCATTCTTTACCAACTCATCCAACATCTGATCAATGAATAAATTGAAAAGTGATCTTTCTTAGTGGCCGCATTATGTTTTCTATAATCCATGAAAATCCACCACCTTGTTACCATTCTTGTAAGGATTAACTCGTTGTTACTATTTGTAACAACAAAAATGTCTTCCTTCTTTTGAATGGATTGAATAGAACTAAGCAATCGTTGTCTGCGATTGCATAAATCACTCTCGCATCTAACAATTTTTTTATTACCTCTTTCATGGTTGGGCTCAATCATCTCTGACACTAAACCACATCTGCACACCCTTTGATAGCACCATAAAAGTGTTACGTTTTCTAAGTTAAAATTCTGCAGATAGTCATATATGCATCAATTCCATTATTTTGTCAGAAATATTGATCCAGGGAAGCTAAGGAGTCCAATGGAGTAAAAACAACTTAGTTATAAGCTAAAAGGAAGATAAAACGGGTTAAACGAAGATCAGGGGGTAAAATCATAATTGCAGCAAACCCGATGCTACCTACAGCACCGCAACGTTGTTCCATGATACCTTAGACCCGAGAGCACGATTTTTACACATCATTGGGGTGCCCAACTCAACGTTTGAATGACTTGATCAATCATGAGAGCATGAAACTTTCTTTAAGTTCTAATAACACTAAACATAGCTTTTTAAACAAGATTGTTTGGAAATTCTTGAATTGATTTTAATCATGTCTTTCCATTTAATATTTTTTTGAATTATTCAATTTGAATGAATTACTTAATCATTCTTAAGATAGAGGCTTTTCCTTGCTTTTGAATGTCACAACATTGAAAACTAAGATCTTAATGAAAACATAAAAAATGCATGAAAACCGCTAGGATGAAAATGCATTTGATAAGTTTAGTATGAATCTTGATGCAAATTCTTGTTCATTAATTGATGTTAATTAGTTTTTTGAACTAATTAGTTGTGGATTGATGTTATTTGCAAAGTTAGTATTTGTTCAGCGATAGAAAGATTGACTATAAATACACATTCCTACTTTTAATATTGATTGAGAGAAACCAATATCATTTGTGCCTAAAAATTTATAAAACCAAAAAGATAGACTTGCTCTGTTTACTTTGCATTGCTTCCATAAAAACCCCTCTTCACATTTAGAATTCTTGATTCCTTGATTAAAGATTTGTTATCCTAAACAAAGTTCCTTTGGGTTCGACCTCTAGGTTTCTCTTTACTACGTTTACTAGTTTCTTGCTAAGTTTGGGTTTACATATTATCTTTGTTTGTTTTTTTTAGAGATCTTCAACCCTTTTCCTTTCTAACGACGTCACTTTTATCCACCCAATACCCTTCCCCTAATCTTATCCTGTGCATGCAATCTGAAGGGCTAATACCTCTAATGTCTGCCAATAACCATCCCAATGCTTTGTTGTGACGCTTCAACACATCTAGCAAAGACTCTTCATCCAATGTGGCCAGCTTGACAGAAATAATAAAAGGCACGGTGTTGTTGCCTCCCAAATATGCATACTTGAGATTCGATGGCAATGTCTTAAGCTCAAGTTTTGGTGGTACTTCAAATGAAGCTCTTGCCTTTTCTTCACTTTTGTCATTCTTATTCAATGGTTCACACTTTCTTATAAATTTTGTTATCGCATTCCTCAAACATATTTCGTTCATCATAATTCAAGTCTAGGGCACTAACTGTCTAACAAGTTTCAATACGTTCTAGATACTCAACGCATAAAAAACGTTGAACTTGACCTCTTGATCATCAACTCTCATAGTTAGCTCACCTTGGTGAACATCAATCAAATCCTTCGAGTGGATAAAAATAGTATTTCCAAAAGAATAGACACATATCTATCCTCTTCATGATAATCTAAGATGATGAAGTCTACGGAAAAGATAAACTTGTCAACCTGGACCAATATGTCCTCTATCTTTCTTTTAATGTGGGCTATTGAACGATCAACTAATTAAACAAAAACAGTTGCTGGTCTCATCGCACCTATCCCCAACTTTTTTAACACAGACAGCAACATCAAGTTGATGTTTTGCTCTGAAATCACATAGGACGCGACCAAGACCAATTCCTCCAATAGAACAAGAAATACTGAAACTGCTTGAACAAGAAATACTGAAATTGCTTGATTGTTTCATCTTTTCTGAAATTCCCTTATTGAAAAATGCAATGGTCTCTTATACTAGAGTAACAATCTCAAATTCATGCGGCATTTTCTTCTTAGACAAGATGTCTTTATGAAATGTTACAGAAAAAAGAATTTGCTTCAATGCCTCAACAAAAGCAATGTTTATGTGAAGCTGCTTGAGAACATCTACAAAGCTTCGAAATTGATTTTCATTATTCTTCTTCTTTAGGCGACGAGTAAAAAGAGGTTATGGACATACATCAGATGTCACCACTTTGTATGTAGATGCAATCAAGTTAGAAAACCTACTTTCCTCGTTCTTACCATTTGTTGTTCCATTGGTTGTACCGATGTGGTCAACGGAGAAGTAACAATAACTAGTGCATGTGAAGTCTGTGAAGTTTGTTAGTCTAGTTTGTCGTGAATAGTCTTTCCACTTCTTAATGTCCCTGTTTGACATTGTTCCTTATTCCCATTTCCTGCATTCTTGGAGACTTCTATATTACTCGACAAAGGTCCTTCAGGCCTAACTTTCAATTCTTCTGCTAACTATCCTACTTGTATTTAAAGGTTCTGGATGGAATGTTTGACTTTGTAACAATGTGTCATTCTTTTGCATGTATTGCTTGATAAGATCCTCTAAAGAAGCAGAGGTAGAACTCGACGCATGGGTAGGTTAATTTTGGCCATGGTGTTGCTTTTGATACCCTTGATGGAACCCTGGAGGTTCATTTTGATTGATAATGTCCACCGCCCTATTTGTCATTCTGCTAATTTTCTCAACTAAAAATCAGATGACTTTTCTATTCAGGATTGTAGGTGTTGGAGAACGGGTCATGTTTTGTGAAATAGACGGATTTTGAATTGCAAACACTTATCATAGTAGTGTTGCTCGTTGTATTCTGAGTAACTTGCTCTGTCAAGGTTGTTAACTACTTTAACCTGACCACTTCTTACAACATTCTAGTTTAATGTCATAAACTGTAACAAAGCTACCATTGTAGCTAATTGTTGTTGTAAAGCAGTAATTGCCTTTTCCTCTACTTCCCCTGATTCATTTATTTTTCTTCCTGATCTTGATCTGTAGCCATCATCCTTCGATTCCTTGGTGTTTCTTAAAACTCTGTCTAATATATCCTTTGCCTTTGTATAGGTCTTGTCCATTAAACCCCTAATTCTAGTTGTTATCACATTGGTTGTTTTTAATAGTTTTTCTTGAGTTCATTGTAGAAAATTTTCATTTGAATGCTTTTTAGTATGGCATAATGCGCGCAGTTCTTGATAATTCTTTTAAAGTGATACTACGCATTACGTAATGTTTTCCAATTTCTTTCTCAAAATTTCCAATATCTCTTTTTCTTTTTGCATTTTATGTTGGTGGAAAATGTCTCTTCATAAACTTTTCCACCATCTGATCTCAGAAGGTGACATCCCTTGCATCCAATCTATGTGCCCATTTTCTAGCATCATCTTTCAAAGTGAAAGAAAACAGTGTAAGTCTGATTTCATCTTAACTAACATTTGGAAAAGAGAAAGTGTTGCAAATCTCAAGAAAACTTTTCAAATGCTCATGTGGATATTCTCCATGATATCCTATGAATTGGTCTGCGGTCTGAATCATTTGTGACATCACTAGTTTAATTTCAAATGTAGCTCCTACGAAGGGTGGCCACATAATTCCTGGAGTAAAATCATAAAAGTTTGGAGAAGATAATCTCTAAGGTTTATTAATGTCATGACCAATTAATATCGAATGCTCTAATTCTCTTCCCTCATTATCATTGTTCGTTGGAACTCAGTTATTCGTCATAACTAGAGTGTTAAGATCCAAATTCCTCCAGTTCTGTTGGTTGTTGTTATCTCCTATATAATAAAAATAATTAACAAGATTTCTCAATCTTTTCCCTTGCTTTCTTCTAATCTTTTGTCGAAAGATACACTCAATTTTAGGGTGAAATACAAGCTCAGATGATGAGCCTTCACTTATATATTGTTTGAAAAACTCTTTGCATGAGTTTGAATACACCTTCAACCGAAGACCTGCAAAAGAACAACTCGAAAATTCAATTTGTAACACAAAAAAATCCTCCGCAACGACACCAAAATCTTGTTCGTTTATAAATGTGCGATGGTGAAAATTCAATGGATCATACATAGTATGCTGTGGGAGTGACCTAAGCCTATTGTGTATTATGCCTTTAAATGCGATGAATGTGGATTTGAATTACAAGTTTTTTTTTATCGAAGTCCTAGTGTAAACTTAAATAGGTTTCTTAGTGAGTCCAGGGTCGAACATAGGAAATTACTGTTTTAAATATGAATTCTTAATTTAAACTCATCCAAAGGAAATAAATTAAAGTTAAGATATTTGATAAGCATTTTACAAATATACTGTACTGTTTATACTTCTGCCTTGATGAAATGGTGGTGGTTATGCGTGTGGATGTTGTGTTAGTCAATCACGTACAAAACAAGAGTGGAATGTAAGAAAGCTATGAATTAAACTGGGTTAAGAAGGTTTTCTAACATTTTTGTTAAACCATACATAAATAAAGGTTATGCATCCAAACACTAATTAAGACAAGATACCTTTCAGTACCTTACTACCACAAATATTCTATTTCTAAATGTAAATGTTGTATTCATACGTGACAGACTTGAGTTTATTTCTAAGATTATTTCTATCTTAGTTTAACTTAGTCTTAACCACTTACTCTTTCAAGCAGTTAATTACATGCACTTAGACAACCCTTTCGATTAACTCAAGCATGAATTTTTAACTCAGGTTAAACAAACTAAATCTTATTCGTGCATGTTTTTAGAGAAAAAATAGTCTATCCTCCTAAGTTTGGGATAATTTAGGTACTCATGAAATAGGTAAATTACATGGATGAATAAAAAGTAAAAATTTGTGTGCTCATATTCATCAATGGAAGAAGTTTCCAATCTCCAATTCAAGAGTACAAAACACAATTCAAACAATAATGGACGACAAAAATGTGTAAATAATGAGTCACATATGACAGCTCCTTGCTTCTTAAACCTTTTGGCAAGTGAATGTATAACTTTTCGTCTAATCGCTCTTTAGAGAATTTCTCACCAAGAGAAAAAGATTAATTACCAATGTCCCGTACCCGAATATTACAATCTAACAGTTTCATCATCTAATATCTTAAGAGATTCAAACTTTGACGTAAGAATTTGTAGACGAGACCTCTTTACTTTTGAAGTTCCTTCATGTGCAACTACGAGAATTTGCCAATCTTCCTTAGCAGATATACATGTGTTTATAAGTCTGAAGACATTCCTATCAACGCCATTGAAAATAGCATTTAAATCACGAGAATTTTCAGGAGCAGCATTATCTTCATCTTCAATTGAAATGTTTTCCACGTTTTGTTGTCCATGGATTTAAGAAAAGCAACCATTCTAGCTTTCCAATACGCATAGTTTGATCCATCTAGAACATGGAGTCTAGTTGTTGAACAATCTTCTCCAATCGCATCCATGATAGAGTAACGAAAACTCGCTCTTATACCAATTGAGAAACAATAGTTCTATTAACCAGGATATATATATAGTTAGTATCGAAGCTAGTAACACCGACGATAACTCAAGGTACAAAAGTAAACAAAGAGGCCAGTAGAACACCAAAAAACTTGGTAACCAATTTCAGTGGATACCACCTACGTCTGGGGGGCTATATGCCCAATTAAGAACAATGATTCACTATTTAACAAGAATCTTCCAAGTGTACAACTCAACAATGATAAACTATCTTGTTCTAAACATAATTCACTTAGTTTATTCAAGATGGATTTTAGACTTCTCCTAAAATCATACTATTTAAAGTTTTTCTGCATATCTTTAATCGATAGGCTCCCTTGAAAGAATACTTAAGATACGGGAATGGTTAGGCTCCCCCTAACTCATAAAATTCTTGTCACCATTGTTTTCACAGAGTAAATAACTAATTATGCAATAGTATACTCTATAGCGTTCTTCATTGAAAATATTAAAGCTTGAATATCGTACCTTCTTCTGTAACTCATTCTACTGTTGTAGATCTCTTTTTCCATAGATCACAAAAGGTGAATATATATATATATATATACACACATTAACCAATTAATTATTTCCAAACAAGATGTTAATATATCTCAACCACTTTTTGGAGAGAATCAAATATTTCAAATATCTTCAAATAAAATAATAAAAAATAAGGAACATAATCTGTGAGGTGGACCAATCAAGAAACAAACTTTCTAGCCAACCAACTCTAACAATATCCAACATTTTATTATATTAGCTAAGAGACAATAATCGTTCTACTAAAAAAACAACACAATCATCAACTTTGTACAAGAACAAGACATTTATTAGGGATATTTTGTATAATTCTAATACAAAGCAAGAAAAACTTTTCCTTCTTTCAAAAGTCAATAAGATATATTTAAAACAATAAACATATATAAAAGAAAAATTAATTACTCTTGATAAAAAAAAAACAACAATATCTTGAATCTGATATCCGAGCACTTTTAACGACCTATGTTGAATTTGTATTTTTCATACATACATTATTTATGATTTTAACCTTAGGATTTAGAAAAGTACACAATATATTTAAACTTTCTAACTTGGAAGGCGCATTTGATATGTATTTTGAATTCCCTTCAATTAAATAATGGTTTTCTTTTTCTAGCTATAGATGTAATTAACATATTATTAATGGTACCACATAAATGTGTGTGTTAATTTATTTATTTGTCACTTCCAAGATAAATACTACATAGTGTATTAGTATATTATTATCTCCATTTACTTAATGTACTTTTAGTAAAATATGTATATATATATATAAAGGGAGAGATAATGTAAAGAATTGAGGTAGGGAACAAAGGAAGGTATTGAGGGTAAGGTTAGGCAGACAAAAAGCTGGAAAGAGCAGAAAATAGAGATATAGGTAAAAGTGAATTGCATGTGCATGTATGTATTTTCACTAACTTTACAACCCTAAAAATTTACCTTCAATAAAAAGCAAACTTGTGAATCTGTCTTTTCCTCTCCACCAGCCGCCCCCTTCACAACCGTTGCTTCTGAATTGCAAAATCTACATTCTCTCTTTACTATTTGTTTTATACAAATTCAAATTTATTTTTCACTCTATCTTGTCTATATCAAACCTTATGAATTTGTTAGCCACGTTGTGATCATCTTTTTTATCCAATAATTTCTAATCCCAAAGTGGAAAACTCTTAGACTAAGTTGGCCCAGACTACTCAACCTCACACCACACTCAATAGGACATGCATACTTAAAGAAATAATCTTTTAACTCTGACAAAAAGAAAGGTGTCCGGTCTCCGTCATGGTCGAGGCCAACCCTAGTAAATAATCTAACTGGGCACATTTCTCGCACACTTCAACTTTGTATATATCAAAGGATAATCTCAATGCAACTCCAAAATTCTATGGAGAAGGTTCAAAGTGAATTACACCTAGAACTACATCATAAGGACAGAAGTAACTTCATTCGAATATACAAACTCTCTACTGGCTACAAAACAACACTTATTATATAAGCATTGGAATATGTGTCGCAAGCAACATACTAGTGTACAGATCTTTCCATCTTGTATGTTAATATTTTTCAAATTTATCGTTGGTGTTACATAAAGATTAAGATACATTCTTTTGTTCGTCTAAATTTTGATATCAACAACATACATCTTATAATATGACTATATGAATTATATTTATAAACTCTGCATCATCTAAATGGTTATTAAAAGGTAAGTCACATTTCTACCATAATTTTTTAGTAAGATACTTTTTTGTCTTTGGAATTCAAATTTTTAGTTTCTATCAAAAGTCACTCAAGTCAAGAAACTTAAAATATGTGCCGTCTGTTGATATCAACACTAAAAAAATCTCATATCAAATAACATATCAAAACTAAATTCAAAACTTGAATACTCAAAAAGAGTGTATTTTTACCTTATAAAATTCTACCATCTTCCCCTTGAAATAATTAATTGGCAATACACAAAATCCTCACCAAAACCAAGGGAGAAAAAAAAAAGGCAAAAAAGAGGAAGGCATAAATGGCTAGATTTCAAACAAACAACAGCCTGCTGTTCCTTAAAGCAACAAAGTTAAAGAAACAAAAGAGAGAGACAGGAAAAATAAACACAAATTAAATAAAGAAAAGAAAGTAAAGTAGTTAAAACAAAATCCCAAAAAGAAGAAGAGGCAATATATATGGGAATCTTTTCTACCTCTTAAGAATAATGTTAAAAGTGAAACCCCACAAACCCCATCTCTCTTTGAAACTACTCCTTTTCATGCACTTTTTTTCTCTTTATCTTTCCTCTTTTTTCCCCCTTCTCCCAAACCAAAAGGATTTTCTGTCATATTTGTCCAATCTCTTTCTCTCATTCACATTTTCTTCTTTGTTAAGTGTTGTTGTTTAGTAGAGAGGAACTAAAATGGAAGTGAAAGTTTTTGAAATGGACAAAATGGAGTTTTGGCCATTGCAACATCCTTTGGAACCTGATGATGAAGATCATCCTGTCATTTGCCCAATGCCCAACACTACTTCCCTTCTTGATGTAACACTCTCTTTAAATACCTCTCTTTCATTTATTATTTCCTTCTTTGAAATATTATTCAATGTGGTTGGAAGTTTTAACTGTTTCCCATACATCCAACAATTTTAGATCGTTATAGGATGGTCTCATTGAATAATTTTAAATATGAGTTTTCTTCTTTTTCCTTTCTATTTCTTTTCTAATCATGACATGATAGCAGATATGTTCTAATTCACTGTTAGTTGATTTATTTGTGTGCATGGATTGTTGTTTATGTTTAAAACATTAATCTTGTTTTACAACTTTTAGGAATTTGTATTTGTGTAGTTTTTATTCTTAAAATACTTCATAATGTAATTGTCAACTTCTCCAACTCATCTAATTAGATGTTAATTTTGTTAGTGCAGAAGTTGCATGCATCAAATTTGTATTATTTAGTTTTGTTGGGTTACCAATTTCATTTAACTTATTTCTTCTCAATTTTTTAAAACGATTTGCATCTTGGATTTAATTTTTTGTCAAATTTAAAATAACAAAAGACAACCTTTTAAAAACACTTCAATTTTAAATTTTTAAAATCTAAGTTAGTTTTTAAAAACAGTGGTAAAATGTTAATAACAAAAGCAAAACTTTTAGGGATGGAGTGAGTGTTTATAGATTCAATCTTCAAAAATTGAAAAACCTACCAAACAAATGGTGCAGTTATATATTTTTTTTTCCAATTTAGGAATTTAAATATGTAAAACTATTAAAGCTTTAAAGCTTTAGAGCTTAATGAATTATATAACTACGTGATTGAATGTTTAGAAATCGAAATTATGATAAAAACCCTAGTTATTAAGACTCAGTTGGACAACAAATTCATTTCTAGTTTTCTTTAAGCCTTTTGTTTGTCTAATCACTATTTGAATAATATGATGTTTACCTTTCTAAATAGTAAGCTTTGAATTCCTATTCAAATTCCAAAAATAAAACAAGACTTAGGAAACGAAAAGAAACAGTTTTAAGATTTTGGAATTTTTTTTTTTCAAATTTAGCAAAAATTGAAATGCTTTAAAATTTCAGTCCCAAATAAAATTTAAATCTTATTGGCTCAGCCTTTGTCCGAGTCTGTTTACATTTATTTATTAATTTATTATTATTTTTTTTTTTTGGAACATGATTGTGATATGTTTGAAATTGAGGACAGGAAGGAACAATGCATAACGGCAAAAGGACACCAGAAAGCTGGAGGAAAAGAACAGAAGTGTCAAGAGAAGTAAAGCTACAGGCGGAGGCAAGGCCAGTGCGGAAGCGGCACCACCGCACCCTCAGCCGACCCGACCACCTGATGGCGGGAATGTCGCCTCGGCCGACCACCCCAAATTTGACCATCTTCCAAATGCTCCAGCAATTGGATAAATTTGAGTCATAGCTTCACAGTTGTCACACAAAAAGTTTAATGCAGCACACAAGTTATATATGGTTAGAAGTATGGGGGCATGGAAGATTGTTGAGATGCAAATATTTTTGTTCAAAATATAATGTTTAGTTTTTATATATATAATTACTTATGTGGTTGAGATATATTGGAAGAAATATGTTGTTGTTTTAACATAAATATAAATTTTGTATTTTGGTAAAGTTAAAGTTATGGCGTTGTGGAGTCCAGGTGTGTGTTAAAGTAATGTATGGAGTATGGTATGAAAGGAAAAAAGTAAATTTGGTTAGGAGGGGAAGTGTTGAATGGGACTTGGCAGACATTGGAGAGTCAAATAAATAATGCAAACCCATAAACATATGTATATAGGCCAATAATTACCTATGCATCCCTTTCCAGAAAAACTATTACATTACAGATTTTCATTGGATGTTATATGGATTATTTTTTCATATATTTACACAATAAATTAAAGAAGCAGGTTAAATTGCCCACTTTTTTTTTTTTTTTTAATTTAGCCATGTGACATTAATTATTGTTTGTGCCACACTTTTTTATCCCTTTATTGTTTCAATTTAATTGTTTTTTTTTATTATTCAGAAGATCCATGTTTTTTTTTTTTTTTTATTTCTCTAAAATGAAGGAATGTATATTTTTTATTTTATTTTACATATTTTCCCTTTTTTTAAAAATTTCAACCCAACGACAAAATTTAAAAAAGTAATAACAAAATCATGAAATATTGATAAATATAGCAACGTTTCATTGTCTATCTCTGATTGACAATGATAAACATTTATATTTTGTTGTATGTGTAAATATTTTTAGCAATTTTATGCTTTAAAACAATGTCATATAATATAACCTCAAAACTAAGGGTGTTTAAAAAACTTGTTAATCCCACCAAATTAGATTATCCAACTCAAGTTGAGTTTGGTTAGATTTAATTTTAGGTTGGGTTGTGTTGCAAAAGTTTTTTTAAAATTATATTTCGAGTTGGGTTGGGTTATAAAATTTAGTAATCAGGTCAACCCGATCCATTTCGATTTTATTATTATTATTATTATATAGAATGAATTTGAACGTAGACTTAAATTTTACATGAACTTAGGTTTCATGTATTTGAAGATAAACACTTGGACTTTACATAAAATGTTTGTTGTATGATTGATTGTAAATATTTTAAAAGTTGATTTAACATATTTAGGTCATTGTACATAAATATAACATTTTGTTCGCTGCAAAACTTCAACTTTTAGTAGAGAAGAAAATAATGAAAAAACAGAATAATATGTATAAATAAATATGACATTTGTGTCCAAACTTACAAATATATAAAATAAATATATAAATTTCAACGGGAACAAAAATGAGGAAAAAAAATATAACAAATAAACTTGGATCCATCTAGCAAATCAATCTCATTATGACCATATATAGTTCCATCGACATTTAGCTAAGAACCCTAAGATCAAAACTATTGGAGCATGTTAGATCAACTTTTATTTATTTATTTATTTTTTAGCTACAACTTGTTTATCAACTGCTTTGCAATATATATCATTATCATCTTAGTAAATGTTTATAACTTATGTTCGTATCGTAGATGTTTCCCATGATCGAGTAGAATTAATATTTTTCAGCTAACATATGAACAGAAATAAGCCATGGTTAGTAGAAAATATTGAATTCATTTCAATTAAAACTTGGAATAGAAAAAGAATGTGACATAAAGGGATGAAATATTTCTTTTTGATTCTTTGGAGAAACACTTGTCCAAAAAGGAGAAAAGGTTAACACATATGCTTACTTTTGGAAACATTCTTGATTTATTTTAAGAAAAGGTGTACCATTCTAAACGTTGCTTCCATCCATGATTGTCGATTTGCATCAAGTTTTAAAATTTAGGAGTTTCAAAAATAGCAACAAAAAAGAAAACATTCTAAAAGTGAGAAATTTAGAAATAGTTTATTGAAAATCAACAAATATAGATAGCAATAAAATAATAGAGCATATGATTTTCATTTCTAATCACTTCAATTTACTGTTGTTGGTGTATCAATGGGTATAGGACATATTTGACATACTTTATATGATTGGTGTATCAATTTATTGATATAATTATATTTTATATATTAATCACCAACTTATATATTTTATATTCGGTAGTCATCTATATATGTTGAAATGTCTTTAATTCATTTTGTGGTGCTACGAACAACCTAGTACGGAAGACTCGCTAAGCTTTAGAGAAGTGCAATATACAAACTCAACGACTTAGTAGTATCGTATTGTATTAAAAAAACATTCTCTCTAATATCTCTTTTCTAGTGGAAATAGCTAACACACTGATAGTGAACGACGTATATCTATGTGTCCATCTTTACGTTCTTCGTATTGCTTTGTTGTTGTTTTCGTAACAAACTGGTATTAGAGCCTATTCGTTGAGGTTTTTCAAAATTGTGCATTTGTTCGATAATTAAGGATGTCTAGTGTAAACGTGACAATGGACAAATTTAGTATGAGGAACAGTTTCGGTTTATGGCAGTTCAAGATGCGATCCCTGCTTAAGCAATAGGGGCTATAGGTGTCGTTGACTAGTAAGTCGAAGAAGGCAGTCGTGAATGACAAATAATGGCAAAATCTTGAGGAGAAGACGCATTTGACGATCATGCTGTGTTTGGCTGATGATGTCATCTTCGAGGTCATAGATGAAGAAATTGTCGTTGATTTGTGGTTGATGTTGGAGAGTCTCTATATAATGTGAAATAGTAAATTGGTCCAATTTACTGTATTTAATTAGTTATATCGGTAGTTTTAGCTAAATATGTAACTCAAGATGAATAGGACAAGAATAGAGAACACACATAATTGTTTACCCAGTTCAATGGATACCCCTTACGTTTGGGGGCACTTATGCCTTAGAAAAACAATGCTTCAATATAAACAAGAGTTTGTATGTTTACAATCAAGTGAGATAATGCTGTTTAAATCTAAACACTCAGCTTAGAAAAACTATAACAGACTTTAAGTAACACTTTCAAACAATGCTACTTATGTATCTCTA
>JBBPDJ010000002.1:7484208-7498828 GCA_037974625.1 Cucumis cinereus | reverse complement strand
ACAATGTGTGCTTGAATTTGTCTATGTCACTTTATAAGTCATTTTGATGTGAATGCATTTGTATGAATTTCTTGTTTCAATCATTTATTAGTCAAGAGTTTGTTAATTTGTTTAATTGGGACCACTTAGTTAAAAAGTTTCATTAATTTGTAAAAACCCTATTCACCCCCCCTCCAGGGTTGCCATACCGATCCTACAGCTAGGTCGCAGGGGATGCAGTGGAATGTCGGGACCGTTAGGGGCTGAATCTGAATTTCGAGTTTTGGTCCGAATCTTGGGCCTGAGGCGTTACAGTTCACTACAAACCCAAAATAGTAAGAAGAAAGAATGAAGAGAGAATGAAGAATTTACAATGGCAGCGGTGATAAGACCTAGAGTTATGGTGAAGAGAAATAAAGTAGATGAAGGAATGTGAGGAAGAAGATTGAGGAAAAATAGTGACCCATTATTTTCGCCATTGATGAAATTGTGAAGTTTGTTTGTGGGTGTTCTATGAATAGAGTAAAGTGACAGAGATGGTGAGGTTGTGGGGAACAAATACAAGGTATGTGTGATCTATGAACAAAGTAAAATGGTGTGTGTTCTATGAACAAATACAAGGTATTTGTTTAGTCCATATGCACATTGTTTTTTAGGTATTTGTTTAGTCCATATGCACACATAAGATACTGTATTTGTTGTTTTTGTTACACTTTTTAGGATACTGTATTTGTTACACTTTCAAGGATACTGTATTTGTTACACTTTCTAGGATACTGTATTTGTTACACCTTCTAGGATATTGTATTTGTTACACCTTCTACGATACTGTATTTGTTACACCTTCTAGGATACTGTATTTGCTATTATCGCAAATGATATTATATTTGCGATCGCAAATGCAAGGTATTTATAGGACGTTATGTAACGCCCCGAATTTTTACCCTCAACCCGAGGTCGTTACTTAAATTAAAAACTCATAATCTTAACAACAACAAAAATACAGCGGAAGCGTTTTTCAACAACAACAACAACACAGCGGAAGCCTTTGTCAATAAATTCCCCAAACACATGGTCACTAGTCCTTCCTGTCCGTCGCCGCTTTCCTCATACTTACCTGAAAAGGGTGAGTATAAAAATATACAGTAAGGAACTCACTATTGTGCCCATTAGGTTAAATGTTAACTTTCTATTAAACTGTACTCTACAGTCTTAGTCCTAAAGGCAACTAACGTCCTACATACCGAGTACATGGCTAATAGATAAAGTTAACAGCTACCATAGTCCTAAAGTATACAATCTTAGTCCAAAACATTCATAAACACTCATATTAAGTTTAGTTCAGAAAGGAGAACCACAAATACCCCACACCTTTAACATGTTTTACTGTCATTCCATAACAAACCACAAAGACATAACGTCACACAACCCTATTGGTTTGTCCATAGTAACCTGTCCTAACAGATCATCCCATAGCCATTCAGTTCACCTCAACATAGATAACCCATCACCAACAGCTAACTCAGGAGTTAGTCCATTCAGTTAACTCAACTCATAACCATCACCATATAATTTAGTATCAAGCACTTTATCATTTAACTAAACATGTTATGTAAGCGTTCCACACCGTTAAACTTGACATACGAATTATGCATTGATACTTAATAACCCGCTTATCACATAAACCATAAACATCCAGTTGTTGGGTCCACTAGGTGACCGTTAACTCCCCCTAATGACTTGTACTTTACGACACACAGTCAGGTGGTTGAGTAAAGACAGACATGTCGGAATAAATCGCCACACAGGCTTGTTAACCGATCCTGTCAGAGCAAATCGCCACCCAGTAATAATTTTTTATAACTATCACGTTTTTCGATGCAACCCTTAATTAATAAATAATATTATTATTATTTATTAATAAATAATAATAATATTTTATTATTATTATTATTATTGTCTTTTCCAAATTCCACCAAATCAAATATATTTTTTTTTCCAAATAAAATAAATCTTTTTCTTTTCCTATTCCAAATCAATCAAATCTTCCTCTCTCCTCTCTCAATTATCTTTTAACAAAAAATAATTAAATATATATACCCATATATATATTTAATTTCTTAACCAAAATAATTAACATCTCAAAACAAATTAGATCCCAAAATAAATCCAACTTATTATTTTAAGATAATTAACCTAAAATTATCTCAATTTTTTTGGATGATACATGTTATCACGTTGAAAATTGGTTGTCCAATTTTAAATTTACTGTACACTTACTAGGATAATTGTTTTTAAATGTTTGTGGTTTATAGGTTTTTTTAAAAATATAATTTATTTTGAAAATATTATATTTTTTATAATTTCTAGATTTTTTAATAATAATTATTTATAGGATATATGGTTAAGATTTGATAGGTATGATTTGAATTTTAGAAATATTAGAATTTAAAAATATTTGTTTTTTAATAATAGTAAAATATGGGTTGTTAGGATTTGAATTTTAGATAATTGGAATTAGTTAGGAATATTTTGGTCAATCATTAATTCATAATTAATAATTTTAAAATTTAATTTGCTATTTTTATAATTTGATTTTTTTTTTACTATTTTTCAAAATGAAACCTTGTATTTTGCTATTTTTCTTGTTGCAAAAAAAAAAAAAAAAAAAAAACTCGACATTTTGGCATCAGGAATAGAATATGTGACCTTAAAAACTAAATAGTATAAAGTCATATATTTTCATCAAAACTTTAAAAAATTGCAACGAAAAAAATAGGTAAAATGCACTTTTGGTCTCTAAGGTTTGTTAAAGTTGATGTCTATTTGGTCCTCGGAGTTTCAAAATGAACACTTTAGTCTCGAGGTTTTGAAAATAGTTCTAAATGATCCATGAGATCTTTTAAAAAGTTAGGTTACTAACGGAAAAATAACGTGGTTGTTAGATGATGACTTAGCCAGCTGATTTAATATATTTATATTATTTTCTTTTAATAATAATATAATGGTTCTGCTTGGATCTTAATACATTTAAGTTATTCTCCATCTATTGTATAGTTGAGAACAATGGTTCTGCTTGGATACTTGATTTAGGTGCCACTTATCACATTTGCACTTCCTTACGAAAGATGAGTTTATGGCAGCTAGGGGTGTTAAAAAAAATCGATAACCCGATCAAATCGGATTACTCAACCCAAACCGTAATAGTTGGGTTGGGTTACATTTTATTTTGGGTTGGGATGAGTTGTCAAATTTTTTTAAAAATATATTTTGGGTTGGGATGAGTTATAGGATTTAGTGTCCCGATCAACCCGACCAACCCAGTTTTATATTATTATTATTTTATTATTATTATTATTATTATATATATATATAATATAATATAATATAAATTTAAATAGACTTAAACTTTTGAATGTTTTTTATTCCTATTTTGAATGAATTTGAATGTAAACTTGGATTTTACATGAACTTAGGTTAGATGTATTGAAATTAAACGCTTGGACTTTACATAGAATGCTTGTTGTTTGTTTGATTATAAATTTTTTAAAAATTGATGTAACATATTTAGAGCATTTTGTTTATTGCAAAAAATTAAATTTTAAGGAAAAATGAAAGAATGAAAAACTAGTCAAAATTGTGAAAGAAAAAAAAACAACCCGGTGACTCAACCCAAAAATGATGGGTTGGGTTGAGTTGGGTTGACCCTTTCACATTAAACCGATAAGGTTCAATTTTTGCTAACTCGAGAACCTTGAATTGGTCCATAATTTACCTTCAATCCAGCTTATGTACACTTCTACTGACAGCAGCTAGAGGCTAATGAAGGGACTCTAAGAGTTGGAACATGAGAGGTCATCTCAACTTTGGTAGTGGAAGACATAAAGTTATACTTCTTCGAGAAACAATACATATTATTAGATTATGTATCATGGTTTGGAGAATGAAAAGAAATTTGATTTTTGCATCTCGTTTACTTGAACATGGGTATTCAATTTCCTTTTGTATTAATAAAGGGTTCATAAAAAAACAGGGTGTTGATATTTGCTCTGCAAAAAATGGAGAATAACTTATATATAATAAGACCAATTGAGTCTAAAACAATTTTAAATCATGAGATATTTAGAATTGATGAGACACAACTAAAAAGGCAAAGAGTTTCTCATAGTTTCTATCTTTGACACTTAAGACTTGGTCACATAATCTCAATAGAATTGAGAGATTAGTTAAGAGTGGACATTTAAGTCAGTTAGAAGACAACTCTTTGCCTCCATGTAAGTCATGTGTTGAGGGTAAGATGACCAAAACATCTTTTACTAGAAAAGGTCTTAGAGCAAAAGAACCCATAGTGCTCGTTGATTTAGACTTTTGACCGATGAATGTCAGAGCACAAGAAGGTTATGAATATCTCATTAGTTTTATTAATGATTATTTAAGGTATGACTACATTTACCTAATGCATCATAAGTCCAAAGCCCTTGAAAAGCATAAGGAGTATAAGTCGGAGATTGAGAACCTTTTAGATAAAACAATCAAGACATTCTAATAGGATCGAGGTGGAGAGTATAGGGATATGAGATTCTAAGACTTTTTTATAGAACATGAAATCCAGTCTCAACTCTTTGCACCTGTTACGACTCAGCAGAATGATGTATCAGAAAGGAGAAACAGAATCTTGTTAGACATAGTTCAATCAATGATGAGTTATTGTCAGTTACCTGATTCGTTTTGGGGACATGCAATAGAGATTGCTATCTATGTTTTTAACAATGTTCCCTTTAAAAGTGTTTTTGAAACACCTTATGAGCTATTGAGAAAGACGAAAGATAGTTTCAAATATAAAAAAATGAACCAAAATATTACAAATATAGCAAAATGTCGTTATCTATTAGTGATAATATTGTCATCTATAACTAATAGACATTGATAGAAATGGATTCTATCAATGTCCAAACTGTGATATTTTACTACATCTAAAAATATTTTAAACGATCTTTTAAACTTACACCTACTTGTAAAAGTTTAGTTACAGATGGGAAATATTTAGAAAATTTAAGAACCAAACATTTTTTTATTATTTGGTGACTAAAATCGATCAAAAAAAAAAAAAAAAGGTGAAAAAGGTGGTTTTGAGTTTTGAGATAAGGGTTTGACTTTTTATTTAAAAACATTTGAACTTTTTATTCTACTTTATTATAATTTTATAATACCGCCGCCCTAAACCCTTCTCTCTCACCCTTTACGCCACCATCTCCCGTCCTCTTCGATCCGTCGATCACTGTCGCTGCCGCCACCACCACGCGCCGCCACCCTTACTCTTTGGCAAGACCATTCGCCAGTTGGTATGGCTTTTCGTTCGTTTCCTTCTCTTCGTTTTCCTTCGTCCCTTCTCTTTCTCCCTCACGTTCGCCTTTTTCTCTAGCGCAGCATCCACTGCCACCGCTCCTCCCGTGCCCGTTGGACTCCGATCGCTGCTCACGTGTCCAGCCGCCACCACCGCTGATTTTGTACTTTGGGCGAAACCTGCATTTTGGGTTTAAGTGGTCTTGCGAATCTCGGGTAAGAATCATAAGTTTGGTTTAGAATCAATTACTTTCTTTTTCATTCGATAGATTATAACATTTGATCTCCATTAGTTATGATTGGAAGTGATATTTATGTACGTTTTCTGTTTATGATGTAATACAATAGTTATAAATTGGTGCCGATTCCCAATATGCCTCCTCAGAAAAGGAGGAACTTCGAAAGTTTCTCTTCAAAGATGGCTAGGCTGAAGAAGCAGGAGAGTGTAGAAAATTTAGATGAACTGAAAAATGTAGAAGATGTTTGTACGAATTCCAGTTTGTTGGATGTGATGAATGAGAAGCCTCAAGAGTCTCGGGTAATATTTGTTCTGGATAATGCTCCTTTGCACAAGGGTCTTGTTGGGAAGGTACATGCATTTCTAAATTAAATTGCTTTTTTCCTCTTATTACATGGAACTATATATATTTGCAAACACTTGATGAAAAATGAGTGTTATCATAGAAAGTCTTGTCGTTAGGAATTAGAATGCATCTATTTTAGTAACGTGTGACTCTATTTATCAATTGTTTTTTATTTTATAACCTTTAGAAGTGGAAGATTCTTGATTCATGGAGAGATCAACAGTTCCTTCTCAAGCATAAGAAGAATCTTAAAGACTTTTGTCCTGAAAATGTGCGTCAGGTATGTCTGTTGATGAAGAGAAATTAAACTTTCGTCTTAAATTAAAAATGTTCATGCAATGTTGCTTGTTATAATCTACTTTTTGTTCCTCTCCACATTTCAAAATTTATCTTGCTCTATGTTTAATAATTCACTGAGAAGCTTTCACAATCCATAATATGCATTACTACTTTATAATCTAGAATATATATAAAAATAACATTTATTTTTTGTCAACCATACAAAAAATTGTTGTTGTAAAAATTGGTAAATAATGTTACAAAAGAACTAATACCAACTGTGTTAACTAGGACCTTTCTTTCATTTTTTCTCAATGAAAGTGGTTGTTTAAAAATATGAAAAAAAAAAAAAAACTATGGTCGACCAAGAATCCATTCAAAAATTCTGATAGAGAGCTTGACCAAAGGAACACCATGAGAAGAATCTGGACTACCCTTCAAAATGCTATTAGAGAACAGAAACCGTATACTAAGTTACAGCCTTGAGAAAAACCGTATATAGGTGATGCAAATGATAAGCAATGGACAAACAAATCTAGCCAAAAGAGAAGAAATTCCTAGTTGAAAGATCTACCAAAGGTTCTTTCAAGGATCATAAGTTTAGCTAAGTCATAAGTTTCTAAAAAAGTTGAACATTTAAAAAATCTATGAAGTATGAATAGTGTGTTAAAGCTTTAACCCAACCAATCTTCCAAAAGCAACAAAAATAAAAGAAAAGAAAAACGAATAAATTAAAAATGAAAAAACCTGAAGGACAAGAAAACCAGACCTCTGTGATACACAAACAACCAGGTAGCCATCAACCCCGTCCTCTGCATATAGCCTTAAAGACAAGCATTTGCTTTTGTTTCTCCAGATGCAAGGTCAGTGGATAAGGATTTTGTCGAAAAGGAGGCCAACAAGAGTTCAGATCATTCCACATCTCCTTAAATTGTAGCTTCTCTTCTATTAGATGGTGTAAATTGAAGGGGAAAGATTGGCTTTAGGGGAGCATCACCAATCCAGTGATCAACCCAAAACATATTAGTTGTTGTGTGGAGTTCCCCATTTTGCAACGGTAGCAACTATTCTCATTAAAAAGAGTAATGACTATAACTAATTTTCCCATGCTTCAAAATGTTATTCCCAGGTCCTTTAAATGAGTGAATTATAGTAACTACACTCAGATTGAGACCAAGGTGAGTTGTGCCAAATTTTGCCCCAATAATCCTTCTCCATAAAGCATTCCTCTCCTTATGAAACCACCATAGCTATTTAGGAAAGCACCAATTCAATGCTTCAAGCCAATGGTGAAAGGAAGTCAAGTGCAGAGTCCTGTTTGGCTTTTCTCTTCCCTGTGTTTTCCCTTCAAGAACCCCAACACAAACACTAATATAATGAATGTGGCAGGACAGGCTGTTCATAGGCTTCAATTTTCTTTTTGTCACTGAAAGATAGTGAGTTTTTGAAAGGCCAATCATGTCACTCAAAGCTGGTAGTAATAACTAACGTTTGTGAAAAACAAACTAATGTATTATTTTTCTCTAAAGAATAAAGCAGTTTTCATGAAAAAATATTGTTAAAACTTTAGAAACGCAGAAGATTTGGCTTATTGCAATCAATGACACACATAAAACTGTAAAAAAATGCTTGCATAGGGTGTTTTTTATTCAGCAGCGTTCTGACTTGGTAATGGTATTTGATATAACGCATCTCCTTTCATGATTATCATAAAGCTTGCTCATGGAGCTTTGATATTCTAGGTTGTGTTGTGTTTATTATGTTAAGATTCTTCTACTTGAAACTCAGAAAAATCCCAACAATGGTGAGAGGCGACACTCTAATATATTTTATTGAATAGTAAAATAAGAGTCTCACTAGATACTAAGCAACCAACGATCAAACAAGAAAGAAAATGATACGGATTCCAGCTCCTTCGAGAAGGCTTGCCTCTTCTCCCTCAAAAGCTCTCAGCAGCTTCTTACCACAATAAATTCCAGCCCATCTAAAGTCAATATTAGAAAAATGCAATCTCGTTTCCGTTTGAGACCCGACTTTAGTCACCTTTGTTCCTTTAATCCGCTACTTCGTGAGGTTTGACGGTTGCAGTTTCTAGTTTCTCCTATAGATTATTTGATGAAGTTGAGCTCAAGATTGTCTCCAACAGTCTCATCATTAAACTTCTTTAGCAACCCTTGGTTTTATCAAGTTTTTCTTTTTTGATAAGATTATCTTCGTGAAGTTTTTCAGAAAGGGTTGGTTGTTATTTCATTGGTTCTTCACTGCTTAATGATTTGTTGAGCAACATATGTTAGTATCGCTGTTTCGGTAAAGTTGTTTGTTCACTTTCATCCTTTCCTGCCAAGCGAAAGTATTTTTTCCTCTTGTTGAAAAACTCCAAGTTTCTTTGCAGTTTGTTGTTGTGGTTTTTGTTAGCAAGTCTCCTCAGGTTCAAGACCGATTTACCACAATAAAACCTACTTTTGGCAAAACCCAAAACATTCCTTAAATACCCACATAATAAGTGGGTCCCTCAGCCGTTTTCTCCTTCTCCAATATTTCCTCCCAAAGTTGTCTTCTGTGCAATGCCAATCTTACCCTTGCGTTTGTATGTGTGGATAATTGGGGGCGGGGCCTAACTTATTATTATTATTGTTGTTATTGTTAATGTTAATGTAAATACTGATTATAACAGTAATAACTGTTTGAAATGTCCAGCCTCTCCTTGACATTTTTGACAGCCGAGTTAATAAAGCTGGAAAAGTAGGGGCTGTTTATGTCAAAATTGACGATGGAGTACTCTTCGAAATCAAGCCACATGCTCGTATTCCAAGAACATATAATCGCTTTTGTGGACTGATTTGTAAGTAACATCCGTTCGTCTATTTACAAGTAATAAAGATTGGTTAATCATTTGATTTGTTCAATGCTTGCAGTGGACTTGCTAAAGAAGAGATGTATTCGCACTGAAGATACAAACGAAGTACTTTTTCGTATTCTTAACGAACCGTTATCTCAACATTTGCCTAGCAACTCTCGTATTATTGGCAAGTATTATACTTTCATGAGCTATTTTCTAATGCAAATGATTTACTAATATGAAAAGAACACTTGAAATATGGGAATTGCAGGTGTCTCTAATGGTTTGGAAAAGTTGGTTGACATACAGAACTATGTTTCTACTACTTGTGATGATAAGAATCTTGTTTTTGTGGTATGTAATATTATATGCTTTTCGTTTCGATTTCAAGTCTTGGAGTATATTCAAAGTAAAATTTGAAACATGAGAGGTTCTTGTATGTATATTAGGTCAGCGCGACGGATCATAAGAAAATTAATATATGTGCGGATGACATGATATCAGGTAAATTCTACAATTCTATATGTATAGGATTAATGCGGGAACAAGAATTCAATTTAAATTTTTATTTTTCAATTATTTGTTGGGTGAATTGGAATTGCTAATAGCTTCTTTTGTGTGTGTGTGTGTGTGTGTGGTGCAGTTTCACATTATCCACTGGTGTCCATGAGTTGTGTAGGTATGATTTGTGAAGCATTGGAGCATAAATGGATCGTCGAGCCTCCTTCACATAATTGAATACAACATTCAGAATCTACTTCCTTATATTTATTTTATTTTATTTTACTACTATAATATTAGAAGATATAATAGTGGGATATAACATAGTATATTAATTATAGTTTAGTTTATTAATTTTATGAACAAGTTGTTTAAGTTGGTAAAAAAGATTTATTTTTGAAAGTTTAAAAAAACAAAGGAGAAAGAAAACTTTGCAAAATATAGGTAGGAAAACGAGGGTTAAAGAGATTGATAATCGTTTTTATTTGGTTAAAATGCCAAAATGGTTGTTTAGTTTGATTTTTGTTTACTTTCAAATAAATTTGGAATGATCTTAAATTCTATCATTCGAATTTAATCTTTCTCAAATTTGGTTAAGTAGTGATATTTATTTCATGCAATCCCCTTTGTTAATGTTACAAGAGTTGTAAGTGTTTATGAACAATTTGATTCAAACTGTTCATATGAAAACATGCGAGTGAGGTATTCTATACGGGGAGTTTGTATAAGACTGGATGGAGAAATGATTAATTTCTCTTTATAACACTGTTAACTGAAGAGATTGACATTTTAAAGGATTACCGTGTAACTTGGTTTGAATTCTGAGTGAGTTATGAACCTTACCATCTTGAGAACTCGATTTAAACTCAAATAGGAAGTTGGGAACATAGCTTAACAAGATGAAATTCACTCATTGCCACCTTTAGGGTGAGTAGATGAATTGTTCAAAGGTTGATTTCGAGGTCTTGAACAACTAGACCTCACTCTCTCACTGGCCTAAGAGGGATTTAATTTATAGTTGGATTATAAACTGGTTGTTCATTAAAAAGACCAAGGATACTTAAGTAGTAAGGGGTAATTATAGGAGATAAATTGGTAATTTTGACCTAACTGTAATTACTAGCTATTCATGAAAGTCTACTTATTAGTAATAGTTACATCCATGAATACAAAAACATATCCACAGTATGAAGGGTGCAATTGTGGGTTTTTAGTGGGGTGACCCACAATTAATAAATGTTGATTAATTTAATTAAAGAGTTTAATTCATTCATTCATATCATTGAAGCTTTTAGTCTGTAGGTTCACTAGATCTCCTTGTTAGCTCACTAAGGGTAAAACAATGATCATCCAAGTTTTTATTATTTTGAATTATTCATATTAAAGAAGGAAATCTGTAACGCTCCGAGTTTTCAACCTTGATCCAAGGTTGTTACTTAAGTAAAACCCTTTAAATCCATTTTAAAAGACGTAAATAAAACGAAACAAAAACTTTTATTTAATCCAAAGTAAACAATAAAAGGTTTTCAAAACGATCAATCAATCAAATAATGGAAAAGAAGAGAAAAGTACCTAGACGGGATCTCTAAAATAGTTTTCTAAACCAAAATCATTACAATAAGTAATAACAAACAGTTTAACCGTAAAGAAAACAAATGTCAAAAGTCGTAAGCGGAAGCAAAGAGGTCTTCTGGTCTTTCCTGATATGGTCACTGGTTCTACTTGCTCCTTGCCGGTCCATTCTTACCTTTGCCTGAAATAAAACATAGAAAGGATGAGTATAAATATACCCAGTAAGGACACCACTACAGATTCCACTAGGTGACCATTAACTTCCCCTAATGACTTGTACTTTACGACACACAATCGGGTGGTTGAGTACTGACAAATATGTCGGAACAGGTCTCTGTACAGGCCTCGTTAACCGACCATGTCAAAGTAAATCGCCAATAGGCTTGCCCTCAGAACGGAACGTCGGAACACACGTAGGCTTATTATCCGACTTTCTGAAACAAATTCGCCACACAAGCTTGTAACTGGCCTTGTCAGAATCAAGTCGCCGTACCGGCTTGCAAACTGACTCATAGTTCTCCCACCAAGTACAAACTCATTAGGTAAAGTTAACAGAAATCGTAACCAATTAAATCCAGACCAAAACATTGTGATCACAATAACCAAACAATTCTCATGCAACAGATAATACATGTATGCAGTATGACGAATCATGCATAATCCATACAAAAGATATAAACCAAATAAAAATCCGAAGCCAACACCATAATGCAGGCACACTAACCATATTCCACACCGCCAAAGGCGTAGATTCGATAGAAGTAATCCTTACCTCAAATTACAAGAAATTCTCCTAGACGAAAATAGCCTCCAATTGACCCTAAACACACAAGAACATTAATTAATAATCCTTCCCAAAAGAAATATTAATTCTACCTCTTCAGTAACCAATTCCAAACTCACCACTCAAGATGAAAACCAAGGCGATTGCACCACAAATAACCCCGATTGAATCTTCAAGTTGATCCTTCATCAATAAAGAAAACCGAATTAATCCAAGAAAAATTCTTAATTAAACTCCATTGGTACTCTAAAACCCAATTTGAATTCTTTCCAAACCTTAACAACAAACCAACATAGAGCAGTGACAGCGGTGATAGGAAGCGACAGAAGGCTCAAGAAAACGGCTCTGCTCGGCTCGTCTCGGCCCGGCAGCTCGACTTGGCGTTCAGAATTGGGCGCCAAACTCACTACGATTGACGGCTCACGGCTTGGCTTGGGAAGCCGGACCTGACGCGAGGGAAACCGACTCGCGGAATGCTCGGCTGCACGCTGGACGAAGCGGCGTTGGCTAGTGGGATGCAGATTCGGCGCGCATGACTGGAGACGCTGGCGTCGAGGGTGGGATGGCACGACGCGGCTGCTCGAGCTTTTCTATGCGCGACTGCACGTGGAGCGAAATAGAGGGGGGCGCGGCACGCGGGTGGAGTCCGGCTCTCGGTGGCGTGAAAGTTACAGCCGACGGCGTGACGTTGCTGGTGGCGCTTGACAGAGAAGGGAAGAGAGTTGCGGCGGCGGCTAGGGTTTGGGAATGGGGAAGAAAATGGTCGCGACTAGGGTTTTTTCCAAAATGAAGAAGATGAAGGAGATGAAAACCCTAACTTTTAGTTTAAAAGAAAAAGAAATAATAATAAATTAATATTATATTATTATATCTTTTCCTTTTCCTTCCAAAATTAAAACCAAACTTCTCTCTCAATTAAAACTTCTTTCTCTTTCCTCCTTTAATTCCAATTTCCTCTCTCTTCTTTAAAACCCACATTTTATTTTCTCCAACCAAAAATAAATCAAAATCAAAACAAATAATTAACCAAAATTTAAATCCAACATAACATCCCAAAATTAAAATTTACCAACAAACAAAAAGATAATTGACAAATAAAATTTCAAATTACCTTAAAAATTTGGGATGTTACAGTCTTCCCTCCTTAAGAAGCTTTTGTCCTTGAAAGCTCTAATCCTCGAACAACTCCGGGTATCGAGCTCTCATGTCGTCCTCCCGCTCCCACGTGGCTTCTTTCACTAGCTGATTCCGCCTTAAAACCTTTACCAAGGCAATGTTCCTGTTGCGCAACGTCTTCACCTCCTTTGCCCGAATCTCCATTGGTTGCTCCTCGTAGGTCAAATTCTCATTGAACTTCAGGGGCTCATAATCGATGATATGCGACGGGTTAGCCACATACTTCTGCAACATCAAACCATGGAAAACGTCATGAATTGCAGAGAGGGATGGTGGTAGCGCTAACCCGTACGCCACAGAGCCAATTCTCTCCAGAATCTCAAAAGGCACAATAAAGCGGGGACTCAACTTCTCCTTTGCAAATCTCAAAACACCCCTCATAGGTGCCACCTTCAAGAACACCTTATCTCCCACCTCGAATTCCAGGTCTTTCCGTCCCACATCTACATAACTTTTCTGTCTACTCTGAGTTGTCTTCATGCAGGCTCTAATTTACTAAGCAGCTTCATTAGTAGACTGCACTAATTCAGGACTAACCAATCTCTGCTCACCAACCTCATCCCAGCACACAGGAGACCTACAACACTTACCATACAAGGCTTCAAACGGCGCCATGCCAATGGTAGCCTGGTAACTGTTGTTGTAAGCGAATTCCATCAAATGAAGATAAGAATCCCAACTCCCAAAAAACTCTAGAGCACAAGCTCTCAGCATATTCTCCAGTGTCTGGTTCAAACGCTCAGTTTGACCATCTGTCTGTGGGTGAAAAGCTGTACTGAAATTCAACCGGGTACCTAAGGCATTCTGGAGACCTTTTCAAAAATTAGAGGTGAAACAGACATCCCTATCTGAAACAATCGACACAGAAATTCCATGCAACCTTACCACCTCCTTCAAATACAACTGAGCCCACTTATTTACTGAGTACGTAGACTTCCCTGGAACAAAGTGTGCTGACTTGGTGAGTCTATCTACAATAACCCAAATTATAGTATGGCCCTTCAGGGTCTTAGGCAACCCTGTGATGAACTCCATCGATATGTTCTCCCACTTCCACTCTGGAACTTCAAGAGGTTGTAACAAACCCGCTGGCTTCTGTCTTGGTGCTTTCACCTACTGACACACCAGACATTTGCTAACAAAGTCTACTACCTCTCTTTTCATATTAGACCACCAGTAAAAACGTTTCAAGTCCTGGTACATCTTGGCACTACCAGGATGCATAACAAAAGGAGAGTTATGTGCTTCAGACAACAAGTCTCTTTTAACTTCGTTGTCAACTGGAACACATAAGCGTTTCTCAAACAGGAGACCATCGTCGGAAGAAACAGAGAAACCCTCAGTTTGACCTCCCTCTGCTAAATGGCGCTTCAAACTCAGATACTGGTCACCACCCTGAGCCTCAATAATCCTCTGTCTTAACGTCGGTTGCACCATCAATTGTGCCAACTTTGAGGTTACCTCTCCCACTGCAACTACAATTTTTGCTCGCTCAAAATCCTGGTGCAACTGAGTTTGCCTGGTAATAAGAGCTGCTGAATGGGCTACCTTTCTGCTCAAGGC
>JBBPDJ010000002.1:7461150-7484108 GCA_037974625.1 Cucumis cinereus | reverse complement strand
TAATGAAGAACTTCTTGGTCCAGAAGTACCATATCTTAGTGCAATTGGTGCACTTATGTATCTTGCTAATAATACAAGACCAAATATTGCATTTTCAGTAAATTTATTGGCTAGATACAGTTTTTTTCCAACAAAAATACATTGGAATGGAATTAAACATATACTTTGTTATCTTCGAGGAATGATCAATATGGGTTTGTTTTATTCAAATAAATCAAATTTTGACTTGATCAGATAAAGCTAGGTCTCAAATAGGTTATTTATTCACATGTGGAGAAACTGCTATATCATGGCGATTAGTGAAACAGACCATAACAACCACTTCCTCAAATTATGCTAAAATTCCTACATTACACGAGACGAGTCGAGAATGTATATGGCTAAGATCAATGACTCAGCACATTCGTGGAACATGTGGCTTGTCTTCTAGTGAAAATCTTCCAACGACACTATAAGAAGACAACACGACAAGTATAGCTCAAATCAAAGGAGGTTATATTAAAGGTGATAGAACAAAGCATATTTCACGAAAGCTTTTCTACACTCATGATCTTGAAGAAAATAGCGACATCACAGTAAAACAAATTTGTTCAAAGGACAATCTAGCAGACTTATTTACAAAATCGTTACATACTGCAACCTTTGAAAAATTGCCGCACAACATTGGAATGCGGCAACTCAAAAATCTCACGTGATGTTTCCATGAGGGGGAGTAAATTGTATATATGTAAGTTATATGAAATGTGTACTCTTTTTCCTTCACTATGATTTTTTTCCATTGGATTTTTTCCTACTAAGGTTTTAATGAGGCATATTTCATATATGTAATGGGCATCTAAGGAGGAGTATTATAAATATTACAAATAATATAGATGGCCCATTATAATGCTTAGTGTCCAAAATGCCCGTGACATTTTTCCATTAACACATATGTTAACCATGCGTCATCTATTCCTCATGGTTAGTGTATATGTAAGTCACCTCATGCATGTCCAATTGCCTATAAATAGTGGCTTTTGGTGGCATTTGTTAGACACAAACACATTGGTGAGAAATCCAAATGAATGGGAGAAAGTGGAGAATCTTGAGTGAAAAATTTTGAAAAATATTATGTTATTTTCTTATTTTCTTTATTTGTTATTTTATTTTAATATTATTTTTTCAATATCTATGTTTCCTTTGTGCTTCTTTTTTCACAACAAAAATCATAATTTCATATTTCTCTTTGTTATTTGCTATTTGCTATTAAAAAAAAAGCATGTCGAAACTTGCAAATTTAAGCTTTTGCAAGTGCCTCTAAAAAGTTGAGAAGTGTACCTTTTTAATTCCTAAGTTTTGAAAAAATATGTTCCATTTTGAAGTTTTCACCTTTGGAGTTCTTTTGAATCAAATACATTTGGTCTCTTACTTTTCAAAATATACCTTAAACCTAGTTTTAAGAACTCCAAATAAAATGATACATTAGACACCAAATAGACACATCCTTAAAAACTCAAAGACTAAAAACCAATCATTTGATTTTTTTATCTATTTTCTAAAAATGTTTTGAAACACCAACCTAAGTTATAAAAATCTAAAAGTAGTAATAAAAAATCTATAAACGACCAACTATAAACAAAAAACTGAGAGATAACAAAGATAAAAAGAATGAAATTGTTATAACACGAGGCCAAAATTGTTTGCAAATCAGGCATAAAAGAGCGTAATAATCCCAGCATAAAACATGAGGATCGGACAAATAAAAATGAACAAACACTATGCATACAACATGAGAACTCCCTAAGCCAAGAAATAGAACGAGGAACACAGAATCCGTAAGTCTCCAGCTAAAAGATCATTGCGTGTATTCTTTTAATTGTCATCTCTGGTAATACACTAGTTGATCAACTATCCACAAAACACAAAAATGGATCAAATATGAACATAGTTTAATCAGTGTTTATACATGTGAAACCAGTACAGATATGAATTCAAAGAGAATACTTGAATCCACTCAGATTCATTCAACGAGGGAAATGACAAGCGCAACAGCCATTCCGAGCACAAGTGAAGTCAATTGAAATACAGTTGTTCTTATAGTTGATTTGCTGTTACTATTCATTTCGGCTAGTACTCCAGCAACCGCGATGTATATGAAACCACCCGCAGTAAACCCCTGAGGATGTTCAAATCGTCTTGATAAGAATCAGTTCTAAATGAACACAATACAGAGTTTCTGCAGTTATTTCTTACCTCAATCAACGATGAGTGTCCCGGATCTGTCCCCATTAGCAATGCCTATGGAAGTCATAGAAGAATGATAATTGAATTGTGTATTCATGTTTATAGAAAGTTTAAGATGTGCGTGCAAAATGGTACTTACAATTGCAGTTCCGGCAAGAGCAACGAGTGCAGAGAGGAAGTTGAAGAAAAGAGCTTTGGCAACACTGAAACCGGATCTTACCAAAATACCAAAATCCCCAATCTGTACTGAAAGCAAACAATCAAAATCTAAATAAACACATTAAACGGGCAATGAAACAATGTAAAGAAGATGACATGTTGCCTCATAAGAAAATACTGACAGAAAAGGGACTCAAGTCCACAAATCATGGGTGCTGCCACCTCCATGCTGTTTGGTTCTTTAATAGAAGACTAATAATGCTGATTACTAGGCGCTGTGCAAAGCGCACTTGTGACTGGTGACTAGTGGAACAGTGCATTGCATAGTTATATAATTTACTAACAAGCCTCACGAGATAGAAGCAGATAGTTCAACCAGCTACTGTAGTTCAATTGGAGGAAGTATGTAGCAGAGTTTTCGTTTTCATTCGTACCTCTATTCAAAAAATAAAATTAAAAATAGGCATAAACAAGTAGACGATTTAACTATACCACTACAATAAGATTCATGCAGACATGTAGACCTTCCAATTTTACAAACTTCTCTTGGGGCGATTTACCATCACCCAACAGGATGATTAGTATGAAGTACATGATGGAGCTACTGTAAAGGTATCTTCTGGATTATGAGACTACTAATCATTAGTATGTTAAGGGACAGGCAAAGAAAGGAAAAATAAATATAGAATCTAAAATCTATTATTTAAAGGAGGAAACTTTCTCAAAACTGAGATATGAAAAAAGTAACTTCCAGGGTTGAAGATAGGCGCCTTTGTTCAAAGAAAAAAGGAAAATAGAGAAGACAATCTAATCATGTATATGTAATGTTAACTTAAAAGTATATGGGAGCATGGCTTGATTTGATGATTTGGCCAGAGGATATTATAATTTTCAGCTACCGAACTGATCCAATGAAATGCCTGATAGTCCAATAATGAAAGTCAAAGAAAGAAGATGAACCTCTTGCGGGAGTTCATGTGCAAGCAAAAACACAGTTCTAGACCATCCACCAACAGATCCGTATAGTAAGAAAGCACTTCCTAAGGCCATCCCATCGGTGAAATTGTGCTGCAACGCCAACAAAAACCCTCAAACAAACATCAAGAATCTCCTAGCACAGAATTAAATTGAAGTTCAATCATTCTTAAAATAAAAAACTAAAATGGAAATTGAAAATGGGAAGAATTTAGGTAACTGAGAACATACAACACCATCAGAGAATAGATTGAGATAACCAAACACTAAGTTTGATGGTGTTTTAGCTGGAAATTCTTCTGAGGAATTGACATCAGAAGTGGGGCCATTAGCAGCAACTAGATCTTCCTTATCATCTCTGGAAGCAGATTTTCCATTTCTCTGCATAAATCTAGCAAGTCAGAGAAGATATATCAAATACTCCTGTACTCTCGTCTAGTGTCCTCCATGTAATTAGTAGTTTAACCAAACATCTATGTAGTAACATTTGAGAATTTTAAACTATAAGCATAGTAACATTCCACAATTTATGAACAATGAAATCTCCTTGGCCAATGTAGACATGGGAAGTAAATATTGTCAAGATGTCGACTAAAATTGATATGAAAATCTTGCAAGACAATAGCTGAAACTATAAAAATCTGAAAAAATGGGCTTCATTAAAAAGAAATGAAAATACAAAAAAAGGAGGCTCAATTGCCAAAAATGGTTGGAAAATTGATGGTAATAAGAGCTTCTTTATTCTCTCACTGTAAAGTAGGAAACAAGGTGTAACAGGTGTTCTTTTATTTTTTGGTTAAAATATAAGTATGGAGTTGAAATCTAAAAACTGCAACTTTTAATAGAAAAATAAATGATTATACGGCTCTTTTAAAGAAAACAACAGCTTCAATGTCTAGGAAATTTCTACAGAACACAAGACCAGATTGTTCCTTAAAAAGATCGATCACAAGTTGGTGATTTTTTTAATGTCCCACAAAATCTAGTACCAAAAACTGAACAGCTTACCTTCCGAGGAACGGATTTCTGTGGAGTACGCTGATCTTCTTTTGAGTCATCTGGCACTCCATCCAACAACTTAGCTCTGCCCTTTTTATCAGTGGTGTCATGAGAATCACTATCGTCCTTCAATTTTTTATTCTTATGGTGGTGGTGGTGACCATGGCTCCATTGATTTCCTCCCTCAGAATTAGCTTCTACATACCTCACTATCTTCTCTACCAGAAGAAAAAGCACGATTCCAGCTGCAACACCAATGCAGTATTGTAGTTACAAAATGTTTTACGCCTAGATTTCATTTTTAAAAGATCATCAGCCAAATCTGTAACCAAGAATGTAGAAGATGACATCGAAAAACACAAAGTTTTTACTACTTTTGATGCATTTTTACATAACATCTAATAAGATGAATTTTAACTCATCTTTTTCTTTTTCTTAGGACAAAGACTTTAATAACATTACCACACAAACTAAAATCTATAAATATGAAATCAGACAGTTTCAATCATGATTGGTAAGAAGACATAGAAGTCTTATGAATAGGACCACACTGTAACTTTCTTATCAAGGAAAAACACTTTGCCTGACATGTTTTGTTTTTCTTTAAGAAAACATTGTTTAGATAGGTAGCCACCATGAGATTTGAACCCATACCCAAAATGGCTTTTACTATTTTCATATGCCAAGAACTACTGTACTACTATATTAATATATTGTAGTTTCTTTGTGAAAGCATCGTTTTATAGGCTTCATGATACCCTTGTTGAACACACATTTAAACATTTCCACTTAGTTTTTAGAAAAGAAACAATTTCACTGATAAATGAATTGATGAGGGAAAAGCCTACAACACCTTTTATTGAATAACAAGAAATTTCTCCAATGAGAAATTAACGAAGAAGAGGGTGATCAAATGTTTGAATCGTAATAAACTAAGAAAACCAATCATAATCCTAATCAATCAAGAAAACTAACCCAAATCCTAATCAATTAATGATTTGACCACGATACCATAATTTACTCTATTCTACTATAACAAAAGTTCTATTAAGAGCAAGCCATAAAGTCTTATTCACATCATGAAAATGGTGCCCACCAAAATTAAAGTGAGAAGATAAAAAATGTAGTTAGGCAAGGTTAGGGACCAACAATGTTGTGATATCCAGGAGCAAAAGAACAATGAGCAAATAGGTGATCAAGAGTGTCTGAAATTGCACAACATATAACACACCAAGAAGGAAAAGAGGTGAAGTATGAAATTCTCCATTGTATACCATTAGTTGTGTTTATGGCTCTAAGGCTAGGTTCCCTAAGAAATATTTTAATCTTCTTTGGATACATATCTTCTCAAATCGCCAGAGCATAGAATATTCCACAAACACTCACTAGTATCCACAAGATCGTCCCCAAGAGATTTGACGATAAAAGTGTCGGAAGGATCAGGAGGCCAATTCCAGTAATTGTTGACGTTTCTTAACCTAATTAAAGAGAAAGATTGACCCATTCAGATGTTTCCAAATCAATTAAGATTCCGATAAAGGCTCAAATCCCAGGCAGCAGTAGGATTCTTTGGATACACATCTTCTCAAATCGTCGAACTATAGATTATTCAACAAACACTCATTAGTATCCACAAGATCATCCCTACGAGATTTGACGATAAAAGTACTGGAAGAATCAGGAGGCCAATACTTGAATTTTCAAGGTTTCTTAACCTAATTAAAGAGAGAGATTGGCCCATCCAGATGTTTCCAAATCAATTAAGATTCCGACAAAGGCTCAAATCCCAGGCAGCCGTAGCAATCCAAATGTCAACAACTATGGTATTTGACTAAGAAGTAAGCTGGTAAAGACGAGAAAAGGTAATATCAATAGCTCCAATGTTCAACCAAGAGTCATTACAAAATGAAATCGACCAAACATTACCGGGACATGGCAAGCATGGAACACAACAAGATTTAGAGTTGAGCAAATACGATGCCAAGGTGACTTATATGATCCCCTTAGAATGAGACTAAGCCAAACACAATCAAACTCAAAGATGCAATTTAGCACATGATGGCCCCGACATTCTCCTACATCCCTTGCGACCTGGCCACGCTATCCACTTGTCTAATTTTCAATTCTTGTAAGCATTTATTAACCATACTTTCATATCCTCAGGATCCATCTCATTCGGATGTAATATTGGATCTGTAGACAATTAATTTGAGAGAGTATTTTTTATTCACTTAGAGTCACAGTATAGATACATATATATAGAGAATGCAAAAACCCTAGATGGTATGTATAATTACGATTAAGGGCCTATATAATATAAATATATATTATAACACTCCCCCTCAAGCTGAAGCAAATATGTCAATCATGTCCAACTTGTTACATAGATAGCTTATTCTTGCTCCAGTGCAGCTTTGGTAAGAATGTTTCCTAATTGTTCTCCAGTCTTCACATACCTTGTGGACACCAACCCTTCTTGTATTTTCTCACGAATAAAATGACAATTCATTTCAATATGTTTAGTTCGTTCATGGAACACAGAGTTAGATCCAATGTGAAATGCAGCTTGATTATCACACCATAATTTAGCTGGCACTGTAACACTGAAGCATATCTCAGATAATAGTTGTTGTATCCACACTATTCCACAAACAGATTGTGCAATAGCCCTATATTCTAACTCAACCCTTGAACGAGTAACAACATTTTGTTTCTTACTCTTCCATGATACCAAGTTACCTCCTACAAAGACACAATATCCAGAAGTCGATCTCCTATCCTCTCGAGATCCAGCCCAATCAGCATCAAAAAAACATTCAACTCTTGTATGTCCATGATCTTTATATATGATCTCACGTTCAGGAGTAGCTTTCTGATAACATAGAATTTGTTCTACTGCAGCCCAATGATCCACTGTAGGAGAAGACATGAACTGACTAACAACACTTACAGAATAAGCAATGTCTGGTTGTGTCACTGTTAAATAGTTCAACTTCCCAACTAATCTTCTATATCTCTCAGGATTTTTAAATAATTCTCCTTCTTTAGCAAATTGCTGATTTGGTATCATTGGAGTACTGCTTGGTTTGGCTCCTAGTTTTCCTGTCTCAGACAACAAATCAAGTACATATTATTGTTGAGACAAATAAATAACTTTCTTGCTTCCCACCACTTCAATACTCAAAAAATATTTCAACTGTCCCAAATCTTTCGTATGAAATTGATCCTGAAGAAAAGTTTTGATAAACGATATACCCGACGCATCATTTCCAGTAATAACAATATCATTGTTATAATTCTATTATTGTGAAGATCCTTGTTGTATTTTTTCCTTTTTCTAGTTTTGCTGCACTTTCCTTCTTTGATCACCATTGTATCTTGTATATATAATTCTTTAGTGAATGCAATAACGTACTCTGATTTTCTCTCAAACCTAGATGTTTTACATGGTATCAGAGCATTAGAGAAAATTAAGGTTTGAGAATTTAGTACCCTTTTTCATGTTACATTAGGGTTTTTGTGGAGGGGTGGGTTTGTAGTTTTTCCACCGTCGTCGTCATCGGACTGTTTGCCGCCCGTCAGCCGCCGCCGCCGGAAGTTTGTTATTCGACACCGCCCAGATTAAAAGGGAGCCCAGCCGCTGATCTACAAAACCCCAATTTTTTGAAGTCGTCCGACCAGCTCATGAGGTTCATGCAGTATCCACGTGTCGGCGCATGCAGGCGCGTGAGCTGCAAGTTTCTGTTCGTTTTTCGTGGGTTTCGTCGGAGCTATTTCCTCTCTTCGGTGGTGTGTTTGTTTGGGCATTCGTGTGGTTCACTCAAGGAAAGAAAAAATAAATAAGTAAATCCTTCTTTCCGTAAACTAGGGTTTACTCCATATTTCTGCACTTTTGAGGTAATGGCTGACAAGAAAACAGTAGTCACGTCGTAGATGATTCCTATGTCAAAAGTAACCGAAAACAAGTTAAATCGATCAAACTACTATTTATGGAGATCGAATGTTCGTCACTTTGTTAGGAGAATTGAGATGGATGAACACATCAAGGAAGAGCCACCAACCGATACTACCAAAAAGATATGGTGGTGAGATGATTCAAGAATGCTTCTACAAATCAAGAATTCTATTGACCGTGAAATCGTTGAGCTAGTAAATCACTGCGAATCAGTCAAAGAACTACTGGAATATCTGGATTTTCTTTATTCTGGGAAAGCAAACATTAATAGAGTGGTTTATGTTTGCAAGACCCTATATCAACCTGAACAAGAGAAAAGTCTCTCACGAGTTACTTTATGGAGGTCAAAAATACCTATGCAGAATTCAATGCCTTGATGCCAATTAGCACTGATCCAAAAGTTATCATGGCTCAACATGAGCAGTTGTTCATCATAAGTTTCTTAGTTGGTCTTGCACCTAAATATGAGATGGCCAAAGATCAAGTTCTGTCAAGCTCAAAAATCTCATCGTTGGAAGAAGCCTATACTCGAATACTTCGCACAAAGAAGCCACAAACAGTTATGTCATTTGATTCTAGCAATGTTTTGATTGGACGCACAAATGACTATAGAGGTAATAAAGGGTTTGATCGAATAGCTCCAAAGGTTATCCGAATCACCAACAAACAAATTCAAGAGATGTTGTTTGCTATTACTGTCATGAGCCTGGCTATACCAGACGCGAATGTAGAAGATTGTTGAATAGGGGTCAAAGGGTGCCATCTGCAAATGTTGCTTCTACTTCTAATAATCCTGACAAGTCAATTACAATTTCTTCAGAGGAATTTGCTAAGTTTCAAAAGTATCAGGAGTCATTGACAGCATCATCTTCTACTCCAATTACTGACATCCCGGAGATAGGTAACATCTCTAAATGCCTCCTTTCCTCTACTTTGAAATGGGTCATTGACTCTGGTGCTACAGACCATATGACAGGTAACCCCAGTTTATTCTCTACATTGTGTCCATCTTCGTCTTCGCCTAATGTCACTATGGCTGATGGAACCTCGACTCCTATTAAAGGATCAAGAACCGTCCATCTTACTAAATCAATTTCTTTGTCCTCAGTTTTAAATTTACCACAATTCTCTTTTAATTTGATTTCGGACAGTAATTTGAAAAAAAATCATGGTTTTTTTAAAAATATTATAATATGTTAACTTGAAATTGAAATAAACTATTATTTTAATCTTAAATTCAATTATTAGAAAATTCAATTATCCACTAATTGAAAAAAACATTAGTTTAAAACAAAAAAGGAGAAAATGATAGTTTAAAAAAAATAACCTAATAATAAAAATAATTTAGAAAAACCTCCAAATGAGAATATATTTTAAAAAATATTAATATAATTAAACTAAGTACCTTTGAATGACTTAGAAAAAAGTCTTTCAAAAATTCATTTTTATTTAAATATTTTTTATAAAAACTTCTTAAAATAAAAAAAACACAAATGGGTTTCAATTTTTTTTTTTTTTTAAGTATTTATACATATAAGTTTATTTAATTTGTTATATCTTTAAAATATTTTTATTAAATTTTTCAAGGCTGATTGGTGGCGACCGAAGGTTGGTTGGCGGTGGTCGCCGAAGTTGGTAGTTAGAAGTTAGCCGGTAGAGTCACTAGAGGTGGTGGTGGTGATTGGTCGACAACGATGACCGGAGGTGGTGGTCGGAGATTGGCCGGCGACGATCACCTAAGGTGGTGGTCGGAGATTGGCCGACAACGATCACTGAAGGTGGTGGTCGGAGATTGGCCGGCGATGATCACTGGAGGTCGTGTCGGAAAGTTGGTCGACGAACTTTCCAACCCTTGAAACAAATATCCCTAGGGTTGAATAATAGTAAAAGCATGTGGGTTATTTTAATCCTAATCCTAATCTCCAACTAAAATAATCCTTCCCACAAATATGGAGTGGACTATTATAGCCCACTCCACTCCACCCCACTCCATGCCCCAAACATACCCTTAGAGTCACAGTACAGATACACATATATAGAGAATGTAGAAACCCTAGATGGTATGGACAATTACGATTAAGGGTCTATATAATATAAATATATATTATAACAAGATCATTCATAGACATCTTCTAAACTCGAGCATTGCATGTCGACCACCTAATGTCTTGGTTCATCCCTGCACCACATTTTACGACAGTAGGTTCCACTCTGATACTATCTGTAATGTCCCAGACCCAGATTCAAATCAAGATTTGAAATCCAGATGGTCTCGACATTCATCTGCATCTCCTACGATTTGGCCACATATCTTCTTGTCTTAAACTACTTCCAAGAGTGAAAATTATCCACACCAACCAACACGGGACCTTTTAACATGATTTATCCTCTCACATGCTTCTTAGGAAATTCCTCAGAAGGTCACCCAACATTGTTCCAAACACACTTAACTTTGAAGTTCTTATGATTAAGCCACAGAAAAGGAATATGCATTTTGTTGGTATAGGTAGTAGCTATCAATTCTTTTAAGTTGTTTTAACAATACTTTCATATTCTCAAAATATCTTTCATTCGAATGTAATCTCGGTTCATTCATGTACCCCTCCTAAATTTGAGAGTAACAATCCCAACTTTAACCCACCACATCCACCAAACTCTCGAGCTTCTCATCATCAAAATTGAGCCTCGATTTGACATTTGCTCCAATCAATCTTAAAACCATATTGACAGTAATCTTCAAAGAACGACACAGTATGATTCAAGACTAAGAATGAAACTTCACTTATAGAGTTCAAGAAAAAAGGGTCACAGGTGAATTGAAAGCGAGAAAGTGCCACATTTTTCTTTCCAGTCTCAAAAGGATCGATGATTTTTCCTTCAACACTGCTAGAAACGAGTCACCTAGAACATCCACATCAAGCAGGAAAAGAAAGGGGGATAAAAAGCCTCCCCATCTAAGACCTCTCAACACCAAAACTTTTCCCCTAGGGTAACCATCAACGAGGAAGGAATAACTAACGTTTCTCATAGCCTTTTCAAAATCAATTTTAAAAAGTGTTCCTTTCCTTTTACTTCTCTAATCCTTAATAGCCTAAATAACTCCAAGTCAAATATAGAAACAAAACTAACTTCAAAGTTCCAAAGTTCAAAATACGTAAGAAAAAAACATCAACTAACCTCAAAAAAAGGAAGGAAAACAGTAAAAACAGAAGAGCTTTGTTTCTAAAACTTTGAAAAAAAAAAAAAAAAAAAAAAAAAAAAAAAGGACCAACCTATAGCTCAATACAAAGTTGCTCATGTTCCCTCTCCAAGACTCTTTGTTTAAACAAAATACGACACTTTTCATTCGGTAAGACTATGAAAAGAGACTTACGCTAAGAGATACAAGCTCCAAGAGGAACAAAAATGAAGAAGAGAGAAAATAAAAAGACAGAAGAAATCACCAACAAAGTAAACATAAAGAGACAAGAAGCAGAAAGATTAAAACTAAAAACGAACAATAAACCCAGCCCAGCTACAATATTATCTGAACGGAAAGAGCAATGAAAACATCATGAGAGAAATATACAGATAAAAGTTAACAAATGGTCAAGATTGAAAGAAAATGAGAAGTCACGGCTTTGATAAGGGACATGTGAGAGAGAGAGAGAGATGGATGCTTTATATGATATTTCGAATCTCGTTATATTAAAAATTTTGTCCCAGATATCAAAGTATCTCAAATCAATCAAATCTTTTCATTTTCCTTTTTTTTTTTATGCAGTATCTTTCTTTTACAATGAGAAACATTCAACCCTCCACAAAATCTTCTCCTCCTACACCAGCAGCAACGCTGCAAACCTAAACCCAAAAATAGCATTTTGCACTTCAATTTTTTTAGGTTTTCTAATTCTTAAGTCACATGATTCAGTATCTCGAATTGTATGAAACATGGAAATTTTTATTTAAAAACACAATTTGATTTCTTTGCCCTTCATTTTGACTTGAATCCGACAATATAAGTCATGTACCCTATGATTCCAATAACACTCAGCCCCACATCTACATAATAAGGCAAGTTTATCTACAAGAACTAACAAAATGAAGAATGAAACTGGGGTTTATAAATCAACGCAATGTATGAAACTAACCAAGGACAGATATTCCTACAGAAAGATCTTCCAGAGTATGTGCATGTGAATGTGAATGCTCGTCTTCTGAATGAGAATGACCATGATGATCAGCGTGTGAATGAGAGTGGTTGCCACCACCTGTCATGAAAAAAACAATCCCATATAAGTCTTGATCAAGCATATAAATTTATTACTGAATCATGGTTCTTCTCATCATAATAAAGACCATATGTTTCCGTTTTTTACAACAGACAACTTTGCTTCGCAATCTCAGTAAGATCAAAAGAAAGAGAAGATAGGACATTCTCTCATCAAAACTAGCGTTGTTATGAAAAAGCTATCATTACAGACTACATATTGATCAAATTTACTGCCTAAGAACAAGAAAAAGGCTATTGTCAGTTTCCTTCAACATTTATCTTTAATATGCACCTAATCTTTCAGAAATCAAAACAAGGACTCACAATAGGTGATCATAATATTCGTCCAAAGGACATTACATTTCTGCTTGAAGGCATGTTGTGCAAATTTTATGCATCAAGAAATTTGAATATCATAAGGAAAGCACCTTTGAAACTAAAGCTCCTACTCCTAGTACCACCACATGTCTTTTGCAGAATAAAAGATCCTGATCTTCATAGCCTCTCTTTCAAAGTGAATAATGTTGACCCTAAATGGCCAAATCAGGGGGTCTTTATTGTAATTAAATATTACATTTATTACAAAAATACGAAAGGGGGAAGGCAAGATATCTTTACAAATCTACTAAAAAATCAAAATTAATACAAAAAAATCTCTAATCAGCACTGAGTGAAGGAGAATAATCACAAAAGTTCTTAACTAAGGCATACCAAGAAGATACCACAAGCCATAACAGTTCCTAAAAAGGGATATCATTCTCCTTTCAAATTTTAAAATTCACCGGTTATTCTATGGAAAGAAAAAGCCCATAAAAACAGTGATATTCTTGGTCACTTGTTATTCTTTTTTTTTTTTTTAATAACACAACAAAATGTTCATTCAATATTAAAAAGTTGCAACAAGCGTACCAATGACCCCAAAAAGGATATGACAAGAAAGCTTTCCAGTCACCACATACACCATTACTTGAAAATTTGCAAACAGCTCTCACACACACACCAAGAAGAAGCCACCTTCAACTTAATCAAATCCAACAAAATTCTACCAAACCATAAAACATATCTTCAAACATCCTATTTCTTTCATCTGAAATACCCCAAAGTTGTGCTTTAGTCAGGCTAGTCCACAAAACCTTTGCTTTCTTTTCAATCTCCAAAGAAGCATAACAGGTTATTGTTAACATTTGCATCAGAAATCTAAAAACCATGAACACATATACTACTGACACTGACAACGTGTGACACATCAATTTCTGAAAAACTGCCCAACATTAACCGTTCTCAATAACTGTCAAACACTATCCTAACAAAATAACTGTCCAACATTATCCATTCTAATCATCACTTGAAGATGAAATTCATTTTTACCCTTCTTGGAATATACTTTCGTAATTGAAGGTTTAACAGTAGCATGCTCAGGTCAACTCCCTTCCAGATAATCTGGGTGGTCGACCACTCTTCTTAATGAGATCATCAACCTCCTTACTTACGCCCCCACTGGTCACCCCTTCATTGAATGGCAAAAGATCCATGTGGATGCACTAGATTAGAGCCTTTTGTGGAGCATGTGGACAGAAAGGAAAGATCGTCTCTTCAATGAAAAAGGAAGCCCTTTTGATAGGTTTAGGGTTTAGGGCCAGAAAGAAAAGATCGTCTCTTCAATGACAAAGGAAGCTCTTTTGATAGGTTTTTGAACATGTTTTCATTCTTGCTATGACTTGGTGCAAATGTACATCTTTCTATAGCTCATATAGTCTTTCCTCTCTTTTAATCGATTGGAGAAAATTTTGTAAATTCTTTGTTTTGGGCTTCTTGCCCCTTTTAGTAAATTTCATACCTCAATGAAATTTGTTTCTTATCAAAAATAAAATAAAAATAAATCCACCCTTCCAGATACTCATGTCAAGACTACACCATATTTTCTCAAACCTATGGCCCATGGAAAGGAGCTCAATATCAGTACATGCTACACCAAAACAACCCAACATTCTCTTTGAAATTCCATCCCCAAAGAGAAGCACTCCTTAACTCCAACCAACACATGTATTATCCAGGGGTAGCTCAGCAAGTCTCATGAAGCCCACAGTCAATAGAAAACCAACACTTGCCTGCATTTCCCCTTTGGCACACAAAGCACATGTTCATGCAAGTGGCAAGAAGTTACTCGCATCTTGAGACTCACAGAAGAAGTCACGTGAACCAAACTATTTCATACTACTGTGTATCCACATTTTATTGCCTAAAAGTCAAAACCCAACCTCGACTGTTGGGATTGTTATACCAGGCATCCAAATGTGCCAATTGCCAAGTATCCAATTATTGATAAGGAAGAATTGGATACCAAGAAGATACCACAAGCCATAACAGGGAGGAAAACCCTAGTATAGGAAGAAAAACCCTAGTACAGGGAGAAAATTCAAGATAGAAGTCTTTCTTATTATTTTCTAATAATCCAAAAAATACAAGGGGGAATAACATATAGCTACAATAAGCCCTAACAAACAAGGAAATAAAACTAGGGTACAATAAATTACAAAAATACCCTTAAGGCTATAAACAATCAACTAGCCCATTATTTCCAACACCAATATTTGTACAAAATAGTTTTTTGGGTATTTTATTCATGCATGGTAGCATGTCCTCCATATTTAAGAATTATATGCATGCAAAGTAGGTTTGCAATATCTGATAGAAGGTAGTACAACATCCTAAAATGAAATCAGACATTACATTAACTAATGAATAGATTATTAATGCATGTTCTACTAATACTTGCACTGTACAAGAATTCCATGCATACTTCCACATTTTTGTACGTATTGACATCCAAATGAATAGTAGGAAACAAAACAATAGCATGAATCAAAAGTATGTTATTAGGGAAGTCATACCAAATGCATGAGGCAACTGGTGAAGAAAAGCATCCCCTAACATAGCCCCTGCCTGCAACAGAATAACTTTAGTTCATATGAGCACCATTTTGGAACCTAGAAAATATAGACATCTGACTAATTCTGGGGTAGAAGAATCGATTAGAACATTTTTCTGTCCTCTATTTTCCTTCCAGATTTTTGTAAATACTAGTCTATATACTGCTAGGCATATTTCTAAAACTTAATTTTATGTGTTCAAGTCTTTCTAGGCTAGGCTAGTATGGTGTTGAATGTGAAGAAAATTCCTTCTAGTTCTAAAAAATAAAAAACAGAAAAAAATACATAATTGGCAGAAGCACATCAGGAACCTTTTCATATTTCACACGCTGTAAATAATTTGAAATTTGAAACTACAAGAACTAGAAACAGAAAAGAAGAAAAAAATTGCCCTGGAAGTTAAACTACCACTTTCCATACCGTGTAAATGAACTTCAAATATTGGAAAATCCTACTATTATCATGTCCATATATGACCAATGTGAATATGAAAACCCAGACCCATGCTTCTACCCGGATAACAGAAATATTTGCATCATTTAAGCATAGCTCATTTTAAAACCAAATACATACAAATGTCATTGGAATCGGACATCAAAAAATCAACTTATAAGGAACAAAAAATTCCTATCATGAATAAGAGGCATAGAGAATCTAACCCCAAATAAAGCCAAGGAATCAACAACAGCTTTGGATGGTTTGCCTCGAACTGCAATAATTCAACATTTGAGTTGTTACAATGCCACGGGCATTTTTTACCAATAGAACACCAAAAAGTCAATTATGTAAGCCGGAAGATAAGAAATGACATGTACATCTACGTATAACAAAGAATGACTCACCAAAAATTACTGGCAAGAGTATTAGGCAAATAAGAGATGCCATGCTAATCAACAATGAGCAGCCCAATGCACGAATCCAAAGACCTACGAAAAAAAATTACAAAAAAGAACATCACTGGAGAGAGAGAATGGCACATGAATCAGTTCAGTTGCAATCCCGCCGAAGGACCAGATAAGAACAAAACAACATCAATGAAAATAGATGGCCTTTTATCAGAAATAAACAGGAAGTAAATTACAACAGCTCATATACATTAGTTCGTGAAATTAGAAGGCTCCTTAGAGCTACGGACAACCCCCTTGGTTCTAACTTCTAACAAGTACAGCATAACTGCCTGACTGCATAACTTCCATTTCCTAAATGATTTTTAAGCTCTGCCACTGATATATTCATCGAATCCCCAATGTTTACCCAAGTAAGTAATTCGCAGTCCTATACATCATGCTCCAGTCTCTGTTACCATAAATACGACCTCTAATTCCAACAAACATAATTGAGAAACTATGTATCTTCCCCAATTAAAAAAGCACAATAAAATTAGACATTTCCGGAGGAGCAGCAACACACAATAAAGCATTACGCAAAAAAAATCAAACAGAAAACAGATCCTATTTTGGGGATTACCCAAACCAGATAAGTCGGAAGATCCAACACTCTTATGATCATGCTCGACATAGGGCCGTCCAAACCCATAAATCCTCATATCCTCCTCCTCCGCCAGCTCCTCCGGTAGCAGCTTGGATGTAACAGACAAATCGTCGTCGTGGTGGTGGTGTCCATGGGAATGAGTACACTGATGATGCCCATGGGAACCATGAGCATAGCTGAGATCCAAAAACAGGGAGAAGACAAGTGCAGAAGCAAAAATAAAGGGGAAAAAGCAGGAGTTGGGCATTTTGTGGAGGGAATAAAGAAGAATCCGGGTATGGCGGAGGATTAGGTGAAGGTTAGGATTGAAATTGAGAGAGATGAAGAAGGATTAAGAGGATTTGCAGGTGCCTTGAATGGTGATGTAGCAAACGGCCACTAAGAACAGAAGGATTATCCCGACTATGATGCCGAAGGTCACTACATCCATTTTTCCTTTTTTTTTTTCTTTTCTTTCCTCTTTTGTTTATTATATTTGAAAATTGTTGTGTGGGACTTGGAGTTAGTACTGAGTGTTTTAACGGCGGTCTGAAAAATAAAGCCCATACGCTATGTTGACGCCACTCTTTCTTTTGTGTTTTCCTCTAGGGTCATTTTGATTAATGGCAAATTACAAAAAACATTTGATTTGTAGCAAATTACATGTGGCTCACGTGTATCACCATTTTTTAAGTACGAAAATATCCTCATTGCAACTGCAGTGTAATTATTTCGTTATTTGCGTTTATGATATCGTAATTAGTTGCTAAAAATGTGTCTCATTGTCAATGCAGTGTAATTATTTCGAATTGTGCATTTATGAAACTGTAATTAATTTATATGTGTTATATCGTCAACTATCAAATTGTAACTGTCTCCTCATAGTTCAGGATTTCAAGGTTAGTTTAAATCTTTGACCAACTTTACTGGTATTTCTTTATTTTAAACCCACATATTATATTAATAAAATATAAATTTGTTATGCATTTTGTTAAATCTTGGGATTTAATATTATTTTGAAAATTAAAATAAAAATGATTTGTGTTAATATATTTTGTTTTCCAAATTTGAATTTTTAATTCATACTTGCTTTCTTCATCCAACAATATTTTGTCATGGATAACCACATATTAACTAACATGAGTTTGAAGTCCATAATAGGACCAAACAGTTTTTGGTAAACATCCTCACCCACAAACAGACATAATGTTTATCATGCTCCCATGCTTGTTGTGCCTTGTCTTTTCGAAGCCTTGGATTGGAATCATACAGACATAGTGTTTATCATGTTTCCAATTCAATTTTATTATATAGCAAGGAGACGCGACCTATTGGTAATATGCAACAAATTTTCAGTCTATATAGTTCAAATGAGGACTCCACATGTTCTTCTCAAGTCAAACGTCCATCTAGAAGACCAAGCAAAAAGAGGATCCTATCGTGCTTAGAGAATAGGAAGATAGTACGATGTTCTCATTGTGGGGGCATGAGTCACAATTCAAGGGCATGTACAAATCCAATACCTAGTTGAGTTTGAGTTTTTATTTGTTTTTTGCACTTTTAATTCGTATTTTTCGTTTGATATTTCTAGATATTTTGTGACAACTATTTATGAACTTTGTTAGTTTTAATTATGTTTATTATATATATACTTCATATTCTCTCGCCTTTTATATTTGAATAATAATTACACTGTAATTATCAAAGTCGTAATGTCTGTATATTTTTTTGTGTCAATATATTGCTTTCTAAATTTAGTTTACTCATTCAATTTTTGTGTTTTGCTTAGTGTAAGTACAAGTGATAACAATTTCTTGTTTAATCTTGTTTTATCATGTCCTTTGTATTTCCATTGGTGCTGGCTAATTTGTTTCTCAGTATTTTTTAATAAATTTTACTTCTTCTTAATATTTAACATTGTCTACATACACACATAAAAGTAGTTCAGTTCCATTAATTCATACGATGGTTGAATGAAATTAAAATTAAAAAGTCATTGCATTAATTATATTTAAAAAGTCATTTAACCATAAACACGATGTCATTGAAAAGCATTAATTAAAGTCTGGTGTGCTAATATCACTGAAGAATTAAAGTACCAATCAACATTAATTATAGAGTTGCAACGCTAAACAAAAGTAAAAAAATAAAGTTCTGAAGTTTTAATTCCAAAACAAATAAGTTCATCCAATATAAACATAAGTTAATCCAACAAATAAGTTCATATATTTTCTATGCCTAACTCAAGTGAAGATCAAATGATGGTGCATTTTCATCTACATTTTCTTTCAATCATGTCTGCAATATCCTTTGTGTCAATATAATGCTTTCTAAAATTAGTTTTCTCATTCAATTTCTAAGTTAAATTCAATTAATTCATATAATGGTTAAAATGAATTAAAATTTTAAGAATCATTCCATTAATTACATTTAAGAAAAGGAAAAAATGTGAATTTTAAAGATATATATATATAGTTTGGAAAAGAAAAGGAAACAATAACAACAACAACAACAACAACAATAATAATAAGTTATTAATATGGTACCTTTATTAAAATTCCAAAGACGAATAAAATCCCTCTAATTTAGGGATGAAAAAAAAATCATTTCATATCTACATATCTCACCTCAACTTCACTACCATAAGACGAATAAAATTCATCATCAGTAGAATTTTTCGTCTCCTTCAATTCATCAATCTTCTCCACCACCTCTTTCAATCCCCACCGTTGATCTTCCTCCTCTTCATTGCAATTCATTTTGATCCTTAACAACCACACCAATTTTTTTTGTTCTTCCTCGTCTTTATCATATCCCCATCGAATACCTCTGTCGTCTACTCCTCCCTCACCGTTGACTTCACTCACGCCGCCAGATCTTCGTTCCTCGCACCTCCTCCCTGTTAGAAGCTTCATGATCAGAATTCCAAGGCTCCACATGCCAGTCTTTCTGGAGACTCGGGGGTGTCAGATGTACTCTGATAACTAGTGAGTTTGGTTAGTGAGTTTTGAGTATATTTTTAATATGAGTTTTTGGATAACCATTAAAGAATGAAAATGGACCATTGAAGATGGAAGATCGAAGATAGAGTATTTGAGAAGAAGAGTTTGAGTGTGGAAGATGAAGGATTTTTCGGCCTAGAAGTTGAAGGTAATCTGTGATGTTTCAAAATTATTTGAAGATGAAGGATTTTTGGTGTAGTTATTAAAGTGTAATTATATTTATTGTAATCGTAGAAAGTAGGTGGTTGTCTATATGATTAGGGGTATCATTGAATTTTATTAATTTAATTTTATTTTATTTTTAATTCGTTTTTCCATTTTTGCAATATAAAAGTCAATTTGCCATTTTTCCAAATGGAAACTACAAAAATGCTATTATTCTTGTTGACCCTTTTTTCTTTGATTAAATTTAGGACTTGTTAAGATTTGGTTAGATAAATTTAAAATTTTAGGTCCATATTCTAAACTTATAGTTTTTTTTTTCTTTCAAAAAAGCAAGTTGCATAAATGATATCTAAGTAAAAAATAGAATAATTACATATATAGTACAATAATGTGTAAAATACTAAAAAGTCCACGATCAACAACGATTCCAAAGGTTTCTTTTCAATTTCTCAAAATTGAAATCTATCAGTTATAATAGTCATCACAAATGGTTGTCATCGTTGATAGTTATCCTCACTAATAGCTTTCAATTTGAGAAATGTGTTATCAGTTTCTATCATCGATAGCGGTAGGGGTTGAAACGATTTGGTTCGGTTAGGTTTTGGGGTTAAAGCGAGATGAACTGATTTTTTTAAAAAGACTTATATACAAAACTGAGCCACACCGTTTGTGTGGTTCGGTTGTTTGATTCGGTTCGATTCGGTTTCATAATCGGTTTCTTTCTCTTTTTTTCATTTTCTGTTTTTTGTTTTTTTTTCCTTTGCTTTTTATTTCTTCCTTCTTTCCACTTCTTTTTGTCTATGACATATTTTTTTTTCTCATTCTTTATTTTACAAATTTTTCAAAACATAATTTAAATATCATTTCACAGTAAAATGTTTTTTTTTTTTTAAACACAATAAAAAGATTTAAAAGTATAAAGTAGTAAGTACACATTACAACATAAAAATTCTAAATGACTGCAATAAAAACAATTACACAACAATCAACATAGAGTTCTACAAAGTATGAAAGAAAGTTCAAATTACACAGCATAGAAATTTCAAACAACAATCTTCAAAGTTTTAAGTTACATAAAAGCAAATAACAAGGCAAACACATAATTTTTCATTTGTCTTTCACATCTTTGTGACATCATCCTCCTTCTCCTTCTCCTTGTTCCTTGCCTTCATTGTACGAAGACTAAGAAAAAAATGATAAACTTGTTAGTTGTTACCATAATCAATACATAAATAAATATGCTAAAAAATATAAATATAAATACATACCTCCCTCTTCTTCTATAATTTTCTTCAAGTATTGTCGTAAATCATTTTTCTGAATGCAACCAATTGTGTGCACATACAAGTGCCTCAATTGAGGTTGGAGATAACGAGATATGAAAAGGATCAATTATTCTTCCACTAGTGCTGAATATAGACTCATAAGCAACTGTGGATATCATATTTGCTAAAAGATTTTGTGCAATTTTGATAAGAACCTTATATCTAGAAGAAGTCATCTTCCCAGTCTAAGATATCAAAGTTATCGTCAAGTTAACACAAAGTTCCAATAAGTAAATATCAACTTTTGAATCCACACTTTGCAAATCATCTTCATTTATATCTTCCAAATCAAAAAGGAAAACCTTTGAAACACTTGTAGGTGTACTAGTAGCTGTAGATGAAGCAACTTTAGTGGTACATGAAGATTGATCCTTATTAGCAACTGACAGTATCAAAGTATCACTACTATAGAAAAGGATTTACTTGAGAGTGAAAAACTATCAAGTAAGGGATTACTTGATGGTTTTAAATCCGTCAAGTAATCCAGTGTCAAGAATAAGCATTTTTTCTTGACAATGAAAAACTGTCAAGAATTAAAGTTTATTTGACAGTTATCCACTGTCAAGAATAAAGCTTTACTTGACAGTTTTTCACTGTCAAGTAATCTAGTGTCAAGAATAAGAAAAAGTTTAATTTTGACGGTTTTCTACTGTCAAGAATTCGTTACTTTTGACGGTTTATCACTGTCAAGTAAACCCTTTACAACTGTCAAGTTTTAGACTATACTTGACAATGTTTCACCGTCAAGTTAATTTTGTAATTTTTTTTTTAAAAATTAATATTGATTGTACCATGTATTTGCACCTTTTTTGCCCCTATTTGCAGTCCAAAAACTATATATATACAATTTAAAGATAAGAACCAAGCGCATACATTCATTGCATTTTACATATCCAACTTTTGAATCAAATTGAGAAAGTAATAAACCACATAACTAAACTTTAAATTTTGGATATAGTATTCTACTACACATAAGAGCAAATGTAATCTACTAATTAACATCTAATATATTCTCTACATTAACTTCAAAACTTCAAAACTTCAAACTTCAAACTTTAAACAAACCCTCCCCCCACCACACTGACCCAAAACATAATGTAAATCAACCATTATAACATCATTCTTAATCAACCAATAATATATACACAAAGAAACTTAATCTTAACTAACCCCCTCCCCCCTCCACCACCACCTAAATCAAGCATTATTATACCATCATTCTTAGTCAACCAACAAGTACACAAATCAACCATTATAACAAATGTTACATGTCAAAACCTTCAAACATATTCACAAAGCAACTTAAACTTTAACTAAACCCTTCCCCCCCCCCCCCCCCCCATCCTACCACCACCAAGCCAAACATGCATCCACCTAAATCAAACATTATACCATCATTCGTGTATCTCCAATAAGTACACAAATCAACCATTATAACAAATGTTACACGTCAAAACCTTCAAACAAATTCACAAAGCAACTTAAACCTTAACTAACATCATC
>JBBPDJ010000002.1:7434695-7461050 GCA_037974625.1 Cucumis cinereus | reverse complement strand
AAAAATAAAATCTTCAGTTACAATCCATCTAGATTTTCTTAAGGGTATTTTGGGATTATTGAAAAGTTGGAACAACCCTTATTCTCGAATTTGCTATAAATCTTATGATTTTCGTTTTTTGCTATAAATTAAAATGACCCTCCAAATTTTGCCATTTACTCCAATTCCTCAAAACTATTCAAAATTATGAAAGAAAAAAAATCCAATGACCCAACCCAAAAATTAAGGGTTGGGTTGACCCTTTCACATTAAATCTATAGAGTTCAATTTTTGCCAACCCGAGAACCTCAGGTTGGTCCATAATTTACCTCCAATCTGGTCCAACCCGACTTATGTACACCCCTATTAGTTGCTTGTCACTTTGAGACGATCAAAAGCAGATGTCGAAGATCGATCTCTCTTTGACGTGGTGATGCTTAGCCTTTGGAAAATTGAAACTTGAGTGAAAGTGAACGTTGTACATTGATTTTCTATTTTGGTCGCGACCATACCCAATCTTTGAAAGATTGAAGATCGAGTAGTTGAGGACTTAATACGATCAAGGATAGAAGTTCTTTGTTATCTTTTGATTCGTTAACTTCCTCAATATTAATATGATATAACCTTGTACAGTTCATTTGACTAGAACCATTTTTTATTACTGCAACATGATTTGATTGAGTTGTTTCTTCAAAATCTTAGCTCTATTTTTTCCTCTCGAACTAATTTTAGAATTAGCTCTTTCAAAATGAAGCATTTTCTTACTGGGTGACCAATGACTCGATGATGCTTACAATAGTTTGGATCACTGATTTTTTGTATCTCTTTTGGTCGTTTAGACTCAGGAAGTTGAATTAGTCGTGCTTTTAACAATTGTTCTAATATATTAGGAACGTCAACATTAGGAAAATGATAGACTTTTTCTTGTCCTTCCTTCAGAGTTGAGCGTATTTTATATTCTTCTTGGCGACTTTGAGTCTTCTTGTCTTTTTTTGTGAATGAGGACTTAATAGGGGTAATATTAACAACCATGGACTCTTTTGGGGTCATATCAATATCATTTTCTTCATTTTCAATGTTTGAGACTAAAATGTTTTCGTCTCCTCGACTAGCAATACTGAACTCCATATCATGGGCTCGAGTTGCTAGTTCTTCAAAGGTGCGAGGTTTTATACCTTGTGCAAAGTAGTCCCCAATGCTTTCCTTGGATGCACATCTCAATGACAGATAGTTTAGTGAGACCATCTTTGCAATCCAAACTTGCAGCTCTCTAGCGATTTATTTAATCGATGACAAGTTCGCCTTCTCGTTGCTTAGTGTAGGTGAGCTGGAACACACTGACTATTTGTCTTGTGCTGTAGAAGCAATTTAGAAATTTTTTTCGAGTTGTTCCTAGCTGTCAATTGACTCAGACTCCAAGTTAGACCAATCAAAAGCACTTTCTTTCAACGTTCAAACAAATTGTTTGACTAATAAGTCCCCTCGTCTACCAACATTTTCACATGTTTCGATGAAATGAGTGACATGCTGTCTTGGATTATCCTTCCCATCAAATTGTTGAAACTTAGATGGCTGGTACTCTTGGCTGGCATTGCTAAATTATCAATTCTTTTTTGTATGGTTTAGAATACAAGAGAGAACTTTGAGAAGAACCACTATATTGAGCTCAGAAGGAATTTGTGATCATATCTTGCAATTGTTGTACTGACAACAAATCAATTGAAGTTGGTTGTTGTTGTTGTCTTTCTTGCAAGATTGTCATCACTTTGTCGTTATCCTTGGCAATAGGTGTTTGACTTAATTCAGCAACATCACAACTTTCAACGCTTCTTTAGAGACGCGATTTCATAATCTCTTTCTTCGATTGCCTTCTTTAGAATGCTCACCTTCTTTTCTAGTTCAACCATTCTTTCTTCATTTATACTCACGTCTGTCATCATTACTGACATTATATTGGGTTCTGAAGCTTCTTTGCTTGATTGTTTAGAAGATGAAATGACTTCATTAGATAGTAAATTCTCCTTGATAACAATCATGCTATTTGATGATTTCGATAGTTTCTCACATATATTTCTTGTGATTTCAATGGTTGAATGCTTTTCAGATTGATCAATCTCTTTAAAGCGACTACAAGTAATTTGTCTCATGTAAGCATCACTTGAAGTTTTGGAAGTTTTGTCTTTAGATGACATTTGATTGTATATGAGAGAAAGAGATGAAAGGTAGAAAGGTCCCACTGGGCATGCCAAACTGTTCACACTAGATTTGCAGAGAAATTTTATTCGTGGAATTTGAACTTTGTATTTGTATTAATTTCAATATAGTGAGTACAATATGCAATACATGATCCTTAGATCCTTTCTCTCGAAAAATAAACTTTAACTTTTTGTACTTGTTGATCTTCTTGAATAATCAATCTTTGGGCTTGGGCTTGATGTTCTTCTTGGATGATCGACCTTTGAGCTTGATAATTTTCCTAGATGGTCGATTTTTGTGCTTGTTGATCTTTTGAAGAATCATCCTTCAAACTTATTAATCTTTCTTGGATGACCGGTCTTTAGGTTTGATGATCTGTTTGGATCTACCTTACAACTTCGAGAGAGCTATATTATTAAGATCTTAATAGTTTTGATCATATGAATTTTAGATCATAAAAGCTCTAGAGCTTTGGTCTCCAGAATTTGAGAACTTCAAATTTTCAGTTTTCAGAACATGAGTGCTTCAATCTTTTGGAATTCAAGGAAAATTTAATCTTCCAAGTCTTCCATTTTTTCAGTAGGTGATAATCTTAAGATTGATAAAAACTTTAACACCTTAAGAGCTTCAAAGGTGAAATCTTCAAATCTCCAGTGCTTCAACACTTCGTTGTCAATTTTCCCTTCCTCTAATGAAAGAGCAAGGTCTCTATTTATAGAGGTTTTTCATGGGCTTTAAGTGAACTTGGACTTGGGCTCAATGTCTTCTTTGACCCAAATTTCTACCATGGGCATATTGGGTTAAGCCTGAGCCATTTTAATTACTCGACCCAATCCATTTATAGTTTTCATGAAGGGCTTGAGTTTTTGTTGTGATAACGTGGCAAAATTTAATTGATTGAAATTTATCATTCTACAAAATGTCTACTATTTATATTATAATTATATAATTTTGTGTTTCGTTGAATTTTATGCATTATAATGAAAATATCGATACACCCCCCATGTCGATATGAAACCAATGGAAACAAATGGAAATTTAAAACTATGGTCCTACCATTTGAATTCAATATTTACGATTAATATTTAAAAAAAGAAATATATATCATCAAAGAATTATGTTTAACAAAAAAAAAGAGTAAATTTATGTAAAAATTTATGTTTCTAACCATTTTAGATCACGTGCATTACAACGTGTCCTCGTTCATCAAACGCTTTACTTAAAGACTTTTGTTGAAAAAAAAAGTTAATTATTCATCTTGGTTGGTACTATTCTCTACTTTGTATGGATTTGAAAGCTACAATGCAATTCAGTTCCTCCCTGACAGAAACGTCTACAAATAAGCCAAAAGGATACCACAAAATAACAACAGAACTTACATTTCATGATTAAGAATTGTTCTGTTCTCAAGCCTTTTGTACTTCTCTAGCAATCAGTCTCTAAAACGTGAAGTAGAATGTCTCTGGCTTGTTGTACAATATCTTCTTCTTTGAATAGCGTTACAAAATGGACTGCAATTATACGAGTTCGTCGAATTACAAATTAGTTTCTATAGTTCATGGCACTAGATTGCTCTTAACACAACCCAAGTGCTTCACTCAACAACAAACAACAGAGTAAATTAAACTACCACTAGGTCCTATATTGCATTACATTTGATCATCACTGATTCGCTACTAAGATTCTCTGATCTAAGAGAAATGAATAAAGTGACGATGATAGATTCACTAAGGGGCCGTTTGAGTCCCAACTTCAATTGGGTGGAGTGATCTATTATAGTCCCCTCACTATTTGGGCTTCCCATTATACTCCAGTTAGTGTTTCCAATTATAATGACCCATAATTAACTACAATATTACTATTTCAAATCCTTGTTTACTAAAATGTTTATTGTTTCCTATCCATCCTCTCTAAGTATGGACTCCAAACACAAATTTTTATAATCCAAACTGAAATAGTTTGCATCCCAAACATAGACTATTATAATTTAGATACTATAATAACCAACTAAGTGTCCCAAATGCTCTATAAGTGATTCACCATCAGGATTCTCCAAATCTAAGGAAAAGGAAGAAGAAAGTGATGGTAGATTCAATATGTTTGCCGTCATAGTTTGGAACATTCCACACTGAATTGAAATATAGAGTAAAGAGCTTTAGATCTAGCTCAGACAAGTCGGAAATCTTGAATTTCAAACTCATGCAAAAGAGACACATCAATCAAAGTTCATCTTAGATAGCCAATGAGATAAGAATTTTATTTCCTCCCTCAATTCCATGAAAATGGACATTTTATTTGATTTTGAGCCTTTCACCCTTCTCATACCATTTATTAGCTATCAGTATGCAAAGTATATGGAACATTGAAAAGAAGCCAAGAAAAACGAAAAAATCATTGTGCGTGAATTTGATGTGGCTTAAATGTTTAAACATGTTTAACTAAATAGTCTTGAATTATTATTCTAATATTTTCTTTTGGTTGAGTGCTAGTGTAATACAGTGTGGAACTCTATGTTGGGGACAATGGATTCCTAGATTTCTCCACAATGATAAGATTCCACTTCGGACATAAACTTTTATGACTTTGCTTTTGGTTTTACCCAAAAGGCCTCGTATCATTGAAGATAGTAGTCCTCCCTTAATAAACCCATGATCATTCTCTTGTTTAACACTGTTATTTAACTGATGTAGGACTTTGATCGCATTCCTAACAAACCCCTCTCGCACAAAAGACAACTAAGTCTTCCTTCAAAAAGTCATCTGATCTTCGAATTACACTTAAGCACATTGCTAACTCAACCACAAAGTAGTCATCTATCCAAACTATACTTGAGCACACTTCCCGTTTGAAGACTCAACCACGAGCAGATACTCTGACCATGACTACACCTTTTGAGGATCGCACTTCTTTGTTTGATTCTCAAGGATTCCATTGAAGGTCGTGGCTCTAATACCAATGTGTTAGGGATAATGAACCTCCAAATATCTCCACAATGGTATGATATTATCCATTTTGGGAATAAACCCTCATTGCTTTGCCTTTGGTTCTACTCAAAAGGCCTAATGTTAGGACCTAAATCCGAATGGAAAGAAAGTGGGCTCTGATACCACTTGTGAGTAGAAAATGAGCACTCAATCCGAATAGAAAGAAAGTGGGCTTTGATACCACTTGTCACGGGCGGTGTAGCGTAGGTGCGCGGCGTGCGCTTAGAGGTATGTGGAAGCGTGCGACGAATTGGGTGTGCGCCTGGCACTGAATGCCTATGCGATGACAAGGGGGCACCTTGACTAGCTTCACTAATTCGGCCCAACAAAGACCTTTGTAGGTTAGGCTCTTCACACCAAATGGATAATTCCTTAGAGTGGGAAATGACAACTCACATGTAAAAAAGGAAAGAAGAGGAAGAAGATAAGTGTGGAAAACTACTATATTGAATTATTATAAAAACCACACTTACAAGGAACTTTACAAGACCTTTCTCTCTCAGGAGATCGCTTAAAGAGAATACACTCACTAACACTCCAATTTGTGAAAATGAATGTATGTGTCCTTTGACAACCCCGAAGGTCCACATATTTATAGTGAGGTAGGGAGCATTCTCCCGTTAGTTGCCCGTGTCGCCTACCTTAGTGGGTCGCATGGTGCCATGAAGGGGAAGACTGACTTTGACGGTTGGTGACCATCAAAGACTTGGTCGATGGACTTGGAGAAGACCGAGTCAAGACATGCCACGACCCTACCAAATGGCGGGTAGGTGGGTGAGACAAGCGTCAAGTGCCTCGGCCTTGGGGGAGGCCAAACAGGACATGCGCCCATATTGGAAGGCACAAGGCGCGACACCACAGACAACACAAAGGAAGATGTGCTAACCTCCACGCATGTCGTGGACGCTTGACGATCAGTTGAACAAGCACGCGCGAAGAACACGCACTGAGTCGTTTCCAACTATCTTGCATGCAGCACCATTTGTCATGCTAACATTCCCACCATCTATTTGTTGATACGTTGAGAACCACTCTCTATTTAGGCACATATGATAAAATGCCCCAAAATCAAGAACCCACACATTATCAAATTGTGAATGTTGATTCACAACTAAAGCTAGGTCTCCTTCAGAATCAATCTCAACTTCTTGGGGATCAACCTCAACTTGTTGAACTTGTGCAACAGAGACAGATGCTTTCTTCTTATCAATCTTTTCCTTCTTTTCTTGATACGCTTTTACCTTAGGACATTTTGTTTTCCAATGCTCCTTTTTACAGTTGTTACATACATCGTTTGACTTAGGTCCCTTGGACTTCGAGGATTTATGAGTCTGATATGACTTTTGCTTACCAAAATTTCTATGCCCATTGTTCCTGTAGCAACAAACCCAAATGTTTGACTTTCTGTCATCGAGCTTACTGCATTCTGACGATCCTCTCTCATCAACAACGTGACTTGGTATCTTCAAAGGTCAGAGTTTCTTTCCCTCCAATATAAGAGTCAACGAAAGTCTCATACGATGGGGGCAAAGACGTCAAAAAAATTAAGGCAGCATCCTCATCATCAACCTTAACTTCTACGCTACGCAGATCTAACAGTATTTTATTCAACTAATCAAGATAATCTTGAAGAGACGTACATTCCTGCATACATAGATGATACAAACGTTTCTTCATAAACAACTTCTTGGTTAAAGATTTCATCGTATGGACTCTCCAACTTCAACCACAAACAACGGTTGTTTCTTCATCGACGACCTCAATGATTATGTCATCAACCAAACACAAGATAATCGTTGAATGCACCTTCTTCTCAAGAGTCTGCCATTCTTCATCATTTGCGGTTGCCTTATTCAACTTACTAGTCAATGGCGCCCACAGCCCTTGCTGCTTAAGAAGGGATCGCATCTTGATCTATCAGACTGCCATAAACCAAAATCGTTCCTCCTAGTGAATTTGTTGATTTCACGTTTACACCAATGAATTTGTTGATTTGATGATTTTCGAAAAACCTAACGAGTAGGCTCTAATACCATTTTGTTACAAAATCAACAATTAACAATACGAAGAATGTAAAGATCGACACACAAATATGCGTGGTTCACTAATAGTGTGTTAGCTACGTCCACGAACAGAGGGAGAACAAATAGAATGTTTCAGAATACAATATGACGCCACTAGGTTAGAGAGTTTATATATTGCACTTCTCTAAACCCTAGGGACAAAAACGTAAATAATTGCATATGCTCAATTATGAAAAATTGATTTCATTAGCAAGACCCTAGTACTAGGTTGTTCGTAGCGCCACGTAATGAATTCAAGGCATTCCAACAGTCACATGCAGATGTTTGGGGTTTCTTCTGAACTACCCCTGGTGGAGTTACTTTACACCGGGCTCTGTATCACAAGAACATCTACCCTTCGATCATCCACACTCATTGTCATGGCTTATTTAACCGATGTGGAACTTTGATCGCATTTCCAACACTCTAATAGGCAATTGGAGTGGGGAGCAAGTTTCCAAGTCAAAATACCCCACAAACATAGACGGAAGACTTGGGCAAACAACAAAATTGGCAAAGTCAAAAAACGTGGTGCTAAAGTCTCATTCTCAAGACATAGGTTTACTAAATATAGATAGTATGACCTATGTTCACCAACCTCCTAGAAATGTAGAGAAGTTAGTTGTGAAATGTAGTATAAAATGGAAGAGCACCAATTTGTATAAGCATCTTGTTAAAGGAAATTAGGTTTTATAGGGTCTATTCCTAGTTAATTTTTCCATATTTGTATTTTTCCTTTATTAGTATTTTGGTCTCTACTTATTCATCAATGCAATATGTATCTAAGCTCTAACTTCTAGATTTTGTTTCATTGAACCCTAGCCGCCACAACCTTGTTTCATTGAACCCTAACCGTCACAACCTTGTTTCATTGAACCGACCTCTGCCTCGGTCGATTTAACTAGCCATCGGCAGAGGTAGGCCCACATGTGCATCTGCTACTTCGCTCTTTGTTACCGATTAGATCCATCGCCGCCTCCCGTTGACAAATCCATCGCACACCATCGCTTAGCCATGCTAGAATCGTCGAGACCCTCGACCCAAATCCACTTAGATCTGCCGCTGTTGAATTCTCAGTCCGACTTGCACAAAAACAAATTCGCACCAGCTCTTCGTTGCGGCTGACAATGTTGCGCCATTCTGCCCAAATAGCTCTGGTCGCTGCTTCATCCTATCAGATCTATTCACACGAGTCACCTCTTAAATCTATGTTCAGAAATCTAAATCTCAAATCCACGTTTTTTAAGGTTGGTTCATTTATGTCTCGGTTTAGTCATGCTAGTTTTGTCAATTTAGTCATAAATTTTCACTCAATTTGGTGGTTCAAGTGGTCCAAGTGTGGTTTATTTGCAATTATATCAAATTTTTGGGAAAAAATGTGGATATATTTCGTTTTCAAATTAGTCATTCATGGGTTTTCTTATCGACCTCTCTATGAGGATCTTTGTTCTTGCTCAAAAGTTCATGTTTCGTTCTTTGTAGGTTTTGTTATAGATCTCTATATGAGGATCTATGTTTCTATCCTAGAAGTTCTTGGTTCCGTTCTTCGTGGGTTTGTGTTTCTAGCATATAAGTTTTTGTTTTCATTCTTCGTGAGTTTTTGGTTCTATCCCAGATCTACTAATTTGATTCGGAAGTTTTCTTCACAAACTCAAGTTTTTCGTCATTCTACCACTTTGAGTTTGAGGGAGGGTGTTAAAGAAAATTAGGGTTTATTGAGTTTATTCCTATTTAATATTTTCCATATTTGTATTTTTCCTCTATTAGTATTTTGGTCTCTATTTATTCACCAACGTAATAAGTTATTATGTAACTTTGATTTTTTCAATAAATTATATAAAATTATCACATCTCACTAACACAATCATTCTAGTGCAGTATGCCCTAAGAGAAAAGGAACAACTTGGTGAATCCTACCGTTGGCGTTGGCTAATTGTGTGGCTGTTTGTTCGTTGTGCTTGCAGTCTTCTAAGAGTAGTCTCAAGGAACACGGGCATAACCAGGCTAACTAGGGTATGAGTAAGCTTTTATATATATACGGTCAAAGTTCAATTCATGCTTAACAAAAAGGAGAGATGAATTGTAAATGCAACTTACCCCAGGGAACAATTGGAAATTCCCATTCTTGAATTGGAACAGTGATGAGATATGAAGCAACCTACCACATATTGGGGAGAGAGAGTTAATGAATAATTAGAAACGTTTTAATTTCATTCCTAAAAAAGGCATACCAAGATGGCAGCAGCTAAAGAACAAGGAGACCTGTAAAACACAGATGTCTCCTCTTTTTCATAAAGAAGATCCATTACATCCATGCATGCTTCCCAGTTCACAAGCTCTCCAACTTTTGCTACTTCCCTGAATTTAGTACCAGCAAGAGACAAACTAAAAGGAAGCCAAGAACAATCTAATGGCAATTATCCGAGACTAAAATGACAGTCTCACTTGAGAGAGTTAGCAAAAGATCTTACTTGAATTGATTAAGGAGTTCCTCAAGAAATATAAAAGTGATATTTTGAGTACCAATCTCGAAATTTAATATCTATAGAAGACAAACATGTATCATCAGAACTGAACCAGAATGAGGTGAAAAACATCTTTGGTTTATGAGAAATACCCGCATGAATATGACCTCCTACAGAATATCAGAATCAGCAATTAGGGAATATGACTGCAAGAGCAAGAAATTTGTAAAACCACTTTGGTGATAACAACTTACTGCATCCAAGAAATCCCGAGTCATAAAATGTTGTTCGTTGATCATCTTATCCCCAAAAGCCTTCAGAAGTTTTATAGAAAGAGGATGAGAAGTGTGCAACTGCAAAATATTTAGTATAGTTGAATTATGTGAAGAAGTAAGGCAACCATCTTGAGAAAGAGGAGAAAGAAGAACCCACTTTGCTAGATATCCATAGGGAAACAAGTGCAAATAACTGCAAATTGCTTTCTGTGATTGGTTGCAGAAGCCAATGTCTTGAGTCATTGCTGCTAGTGAACCTTTTGAAGTGATAGCAATACTTAAAAGGTGAGTGTGAGTTTGGGATGGCTTTTGGCAGGTTGAAAAGTTGAATGAAAAGTGATTAAATTTTCGTAGCATTTCGTTAACAATCAAAAGTGATCTTGAAAAGTCTAAAACACTGAAAAACACTTGAAAAGTGCTTTCAGAAGAAGCACTTAATTAATAGTTCTTCCAAACGAGCTTAGAAAAGCACCAAAACACCATTTTTTAAACTTCATAAAACTCACTCCTAAGATGGTGCAAATTTTCATACGACAAAGGCTAGACAAAATTATGACTAGATTAGCAGCAATCTTCGTAAAAGCAAAGACAGGGGGCACTGGAAGAGAGAGTGGTAACAAATATATAATTTCTCCGATTGTTAATCAGCTGGAAATGATAACAATCCGAATCCTATTTCAAACACCAGAAACATTCATGACATTAAGCCAACAACACCAGTAAAATCGAACTAAAACTGAAAAAGTATTGGTCGACCCATTCAACTAGGATGCTGGTTATTCATTTAGATGGTTACAAAATTGAATGCATTAAGAACTAAAAAGAAGTAACAATTACCCAGAAATGGATGGGTAGAATCTATCAGCGTAAAGCGACAACGCAGAATACTTGACGATGGGAGGCACTTGGAGATCCTTGCAAGAAAATGGATTCAAAACAGAAACAAAAAGTAAGTGAAAGATCCGTAAAAGTAGAAGTGAAAATTGGGGAATCTGAAAATTGATGTTGTTCAGAGTTGGATTGTGCGAACTTAAAATGAAATTTAAGAAAGATTGTTGGGGGTGAAGAAGAATCACATGAGCAGATTGAATTAGAAATTTGACGACGCTAATTCTGAGAATCGGCAACGTCTCACTCTCCATTTGTTTGTTGCTACTTGCATTGCATGCCAACAACGTTTAGGGTACAACCAACAACACGATTTGGCATTTGACAGAATGCAAATTTAGGGTCAAATTTAGGCAAATTTGACAGAATTAAAGAATTTTGGAGGGAGTTTTAAAATGAAGTCTTTCCAACTCTATTCCTTATTCTAGATAGTGTTGGTCAACATAATGTAATTTGTTCAATATTATCCTTTGGTTTATACAATTTGATGTTAAAAAACTGGTCTTTCATCAACCATAACATTTAAAATGTGTTCTAATTAAAATTAGTGATACGTATCGTTTCGTGTGTATAAAGGTATGAGCATCAATTACGGTTTTTAGAAAATACCATTTTTTAAGTCTTCTAATAACAATCAATAATTACTAACAATCATAAGCTAGTACACTATGACAGATTATTATTGTTATCAATTGACTCAAAATTGGGTGTTTACTGTAGCATTATGCAGCTATAAAATGTTGAACAATAATATATAGTGGCATTTTTTATTATCAACAATATCGAAAGCATGACATTTTATCATCAAGACTGTTTGAACCATCAAAATACTTATGTCAACAAATCTTCTATGACAACGTATTTTTATTGTTACAAAATCTCATATTTATGACGCTTTATATTATCAGTAATAGTAATTAGTATATAGTTTGTTATTTCTCTAAACATTGTTATTACACATATGATTTTCATCATCAATTAACCCAATTTTAACACAAAATTTATACTAAAAATAAAAGGAAAAATATCATTTTGGTTCCAAAGTTTTGAGTTTAGTTTCTATTTGGTACCTATGTTTCAAAATCTAAAACTTTTGTCCTTGACATTTCAATTAATGCTTTATTTTAGTTTTTGAGATAATAAAACCCTTAGTAACTTAATGAAAAATCAGAATGATGACTATACTATTTTTAAACTAAAATATATTAATGATGTAACAATTTTATTTATAGGCAAGATGTTCTTTAAAAAAAACAAAAAGAAAAAAAAAACTCAATAGACACTTTTTAGAATCCAACATTGAATTTTATTTTCCACCTCTCTCTCTCTTGTTCCTTTTCTATTTCTTTCTATTTCTCTTCCTCTTCCTCTTCTCCCTAACAAGTTCTAAAAAAATGCATCTTTCTCGGTACAGAGTTGTTGTGCGTGGAAAATGCATTTTCTCGATACAGAGTTGTTGTGCGTGGACGCATGATTGGTTATGGCCCCAAACTAAACTAAGTACTAACCAACACAAAGTTTCATTATATAATCACACACACACACAAAAAAAAAAAACTCTTTGCCTATTATCGCTTCTACTCTCTACGAATCGACATTTTCGAAAGCTTAAGAGCAAAACATAGAAAAAAGGAAAAATATCGGTTGTATCCAAATTTCCTTGACATGTCTTCCGCATTACTTTGGGTGTTTGTTTAGTATAAACCTTCTTAGAATACACAGAGATGGAGGAGAGAAGATAGAGTATGATAATATTCTATCTCTATCTATCTCAGATAGACAATAAAAGAGGACTGTCATTGTCCATCTCAAATAGACACTGATATATTATGTCTTTGTTTAGCTCAGATAGACACTGACAGTGCTCTATATTTGTCTATCTCAAATAGATACTGATATAGTACTATCATTGTTTATCCCAGACAGACAACGATAGAGCTCTAAATTTGTCTATCTCAGCAGAATTAAACAAAAACAGCAAACCAAGAACTACAACCAAACCATGAAAACTCATTTGTTGAAGTTTATCTCAGATAGACAAGGAAAGTGATCTATCTTTGTCTATCTTGGATAAACAATGATAGAGCTTTATCACTTTCTATCCTAGATAGACAGTGGTAGTAGTCTATCTCTGTCTATCTAGGATAGACAATGATAGAGTTTTATCACTTTCTATCTTAGATAGACATTGATAGTGACCTATCTCTATTTATCTAAGATATAAAATGATAGATCTATATCATTGTTCCCCATCCAAGAAAAATCAAAACAACTCAGCGTAATTAATTTTAAAAAACAACACCAAGAACTACAGTCAAAGCATCAAGCACACATTTATTAAAGTTTATTTCAGATAGACAGTGATAGTGGTCTATCTCTATCTATCTACGATAGAAAATGATATATCTATATCATTGTTCTCCAATCAAGAAAAACAAAAAAAAAACTTAGCATAATTAAATTAAAACAAACCAAGAACTACAACCAAATCATTAAGCACATATCTATTGAAGCTTATCTCAAATAGACAGTGATAGTGGTATGTCTTTGTCTATCTGGGATAGACAACTTTATCACCTTCTATCTCAAATAGACCGTGGTAGTTGTTTATCTCTATCTATCTAGGATAGAAAATGATAGATCTATATCATTGTCCTCCATCCAAGAAAAATCAGTAAAACTTAGCATAATTAAATTAAAAAAAAATCAAGAACTACATGCAAACCCTCAAACACACATTTATTGAAGCCTAACTCAGATAGACAGTCATAGTGGTCTATCTCTGTCTATCTGGGATAGACAATGATAGAGCTTTATCACTTTCTATCTCAGATAGACAATGATAGTGGTCTATCTCTATCTATTTGGGATAGAAAATGATAACAAGCACTACAATCAAACCACACATAACCAAAAAACCAAACAACGTCTTAAGCAATGCACAACTATTAATTTTTAAAATTCCAAAACAAGTTGATTGTCAACAAGTAGAAAGAAACTTACAAACTATACAAAGTAGAAAATAAAGAAATGTTCAACTTAAAAATTTATAAACTTAAAGTTTTACAAAATGTATAAAGTAATTCTACAATCAAGATTAATACTTAGTTGAGATTGAGTTTGAGAAAAGTTCAAGTTGAAGCTTGGAGCAGTTCAATGCAACATTTTCATAGGCTATGATAGGGCATGATAGTTATCTTCTTTCTCTTTCTCTATTTGGTTTTCTTCATTGATTTGCTGCAAGAAAATATTGGAGGTAATAAGAAAAACAATGAATGATAGACAATGATAGACTATGAGAGTTATCTCTGTGTCTCAGATAAACAGAGATAGAGGACCATTCCTATTAGATAGAAATAGATGGCCAAATAAATCAAATGTATGCTTCGCCGTTACTAAAAACTTGAGAATCAATAGAGGATTGACTGAGAAAACAAGAATGTACAAAAATTTCAAAGAAAAATTATAGATGACGATCTATATCGAAGAAGAAAAAGAAGAAATTCAAGTACAAACAAATAAATATTGAAAAAATAAGAAGAAGAAGAAGAAGAATTATAGAAAAATAAGAAGAAAAAGGGGAAGAAAAAAAAACAGTACCCAAGAAAAAGAAGAAGAAAATTATGATTTGGGAGAAGAAGAAGAAAAAGAAGAAAAGGGAGAAGCAAATTGAGCGAGAATTGGAAGAAAACCAAATCGGCGATCATGGAGACTCTTTCGACCACACAAATTTTTTAAATATGGAAGGGTAATTTTGGAATTTTAAAAATGTTGAAATGTGTTTCCATTGGGCTTGTTATCTTTTTCTATCAACTGTAAATATTTTGATAATTTTTCGATTACAATTTTTTAAAAATTTTCATATCTTGATGTTTTCTTCTATTTGATGAAGAAAAAATTGATTAGAAGGTGGATCTATTTATTGGATCAACAAGTCCAATTCCTAATGAAATTTAGAATTGTATCAAATCTCCTTTTAAAAAAATTCTCACATTATCTTTAAAAATTTGAAATTTTTTTATTTAGGCATAAATTTCACATTTGGAGATAATTAAAAATTCTAAATTTAGATTTATTTCCAATTTTAAATTAAAATTTGGTTGTACCACAAATTTTATGTAACGCTCCGAATTCTCAAACCGAACCTGACCGTTACTTAGTTAAAACCAGTAAAGTTTATTTTTAAAGACGGATGTAAAACAAAACAAAACTTTTATTTATTTCAAATAATCATTTAAAAAGGTTATCAAACAAATACTTAGTCAAAATAAAAAGAAATATCTAAACGGGATCCCTAAAACAGTTTTCTAAATCAAATAAGTACGACAAATAAAATAAAACAGATAAACAGTAAAGGTGCCAGAATAAACGTAAAGCGGAAGCAAAAGGTCTAATGGTCACTCTGGTATGGTCACTGGTTTTTCTTGTTCCTCGTCGATCCCTTCTTACCTTTGCCTGAAACATAACACAGAAAGGATGAGTATAAAATATACCGAGTAAGAGACCCACTACTGATCCCACTAGGTGATCATTAACTCTCTCTAATAACTTGTAATTTACAACACACAATCAATTAGTTTAGTAGGAACGCCCATACAGCCCAATGTCAGGGTCGTCTTAGAAACTGGTGGGACCACATGCAAAAGCAGTCATGTCAGAACAATACGCCACACAGGCTTATTAACTGACCCTGTCAGAACAATACGCCACACATGCTTGTGCTTGTTAACTGACCCTGTCAAAACAATACGCCACACCGGCTTGTTAATTGACTGTCATAACAATATGCCACACAGGCTTGTTAACTGACCCTGTCGGAACAATACGCCACACAGGCTTGTTAACCGACCCTCGCGACATAAGCCACACAGGCTTGTCAACACGTCCCACCACAAAATATATAAAGTTATTAGATAAAGCTAACAGACACCATATCCAACAAAACCAAGTCCATAAGCAGTGATCACAACAACAGTTAAATCCTCGTGTAACAGATAACACGGTTCAATAGAACGACAGGTCATGCATAATCCACACAAAAACATATACAAGAACCCGAAGTTAACGCCACAACGTAAGCAAACCAACAATCTTCCAAAAGCGTGGATTCAGTAGAAGTATCCCTTACCTCAAATTACAGAAACTCTCTTAGCTCGAAGTAGCCTTCAATTGACCCTAGACACACAAAACCTTTAATTAATAATTTCTTCACATAAAGAATTATTAATTAATTCTAACCCTTCAATAACCACTTCCAAACTCACCAATCAAGATGAAAACCAAGTAGCTCGTAGAGAAAATTTTAGAGTCAATTGCACCACAAAGACTCCAAATTGAACCTTCAATCAATACAAGAAACACCCAAATTAATTCAAGATAATACCTCAAATAATTATTTATTGGGTACTCTAAAATCCAAATCAAATTCTCCCTAATCCTTACCAAACACACCCACAAAACAGCAGTGGCAGCGGTGCTCGATGATGATAGAAGGCAACGCGGCTCAGGAAGGCAGCGTCGACTTGGCTCACGGCTCGGCTTGCGGATTTGGGCATGGCTTCCGGCTTGGGCGGACGCAACGGTGCAACCGTCAGATGGAGGCGCAGCTTGGCGACTCTTCTTGACTTGGTGAGATCTACAACTGACGATTCGCGACGAGGGGGCGACACACGCATTAGACGAAGGCGCGACTTCACGTCAACGATGATGGCCCAGCTTCGCAACGTGGATGGCAACTGGGCGTCGTTCGGGCGCGATGCGGTTGCACGTGGCTATGACGGTGTCGTCCAGTGGTGCGACTAACGACGAGGAGCGGCGCGAGTTGACGGAGAAAAACGGAGAGCTGCTGCGGTGGTTCACGGCGAAAAGAGGGGGCGGCAACTAGGGTTTAAAAAAAAGAAAATTGGAGAAGATGGAGAAGCACGCGGCCCAAGCCTATGTAAATAAATAAATAAATAACAACAATAATTTCTTTTTCTTTTTTTTTTTCCAAATCACCACACCTTTTCTCTTTCCTCATTATTAATTAATTTTCTCTCTCCTCATTAAAACTTACTTTTTCTTTCTTCCAACAAACCCAACACTCTCCCTCTCCACTCACAAATAAAACCAAAATCCAAAATAAATAATAATTTCAACAATTAAACCAAATTATCACCAAACAAATATCCCAAATTAAATTCAACCAACAATTAACAAGATAATTGCTAAATAAAATTAAGAATTACCTTAGAAAAATTGGGATGTTACATTTTACCACGAATTTAAAACTCAAGCCAAATTAACTTGTGTATATGGCCTCTAATTTATCTTAAATTTAAATTGAGGGCATTATCTAAAATATATCCCAAAGCAAAATTGAGGAAAGTTCAAATTTCATCTTCAAAATTGATAACTTAAATGGAGTCAAAATTAATAATAGGTTTCTTGTATTTTGATATCAAATTTGTTTCAAACTAAAATTTGGACATGTACTTAGTTTTTATCCCTAATCCAAGTTTAGGTTTTTATCCTCAAGTCAAATTAAATTAAAGAAAAAATCTCAAATTCATCTCAAATTTAAATTTGGCCACATTCCAAATTTTAAGCTTGGGGTACAACCCAAATTTATTATCAAATTCTACTTCAAATTCAAATCAAGTTTATGCACCAAATTCATAAGCTTCATTTAATTGACATGTCAAGTAGTGTGAAAATTCAAGAATATATAGCTTGCATTTTTTTAAAAAACTATTTTTTGAGATTCATACATCCATATACGTGCACGAATCTCGAAAAGGGGCATTTGTTGAATGGACATTTTGGTCAATTAAATTTTGTCACGTCATCAAAATTATAATTTAAACTTAGGTTGATTTTTTTTTTTTTTTTTTGATTAATGTAAGCATAAAATAATCATAATCATAAATTTACACCCTTTACAGCAGCCTCCAGCCCAAAAGCCACAACTCAAAGGGCCTACGGACAGTACATACAAGGAAGCAGCAGCAGGGTCTAATAGCTAATGTACAAATAATGCCCAGTAAGTACAACATTTTGGTCAAAATTGGTGGCCCCTTTAATTGATCATGATTCCTTCAAACCAAGTCTTGTGAGCATCTCCTGTAAAATGTTGTACTAACCAAACCCAGAATAAGTGTCTTTCAATATCGGAGTTGACAGTTGCATCGAGTCCAATGGCCATGTGTCATGAATCAGTGATAGGCTTTGTTTTGAAGAACTCGGCAACTGCCTGGTAAAGATTCTCTTCCTCAAATGGCTTCGACACATATCCGTCCATCCCACATTTCAGACACTCGTCGTATGTTGCGTGAATTACGTCTGCAGTCATGGCTAATATTGGAACATGCCACTCATCTTTCCTTGCATTTTCTTTGCCATTAGATTCCCTAATCAGTACCTCATTTTCCTTGCTCTCCATCATCCTGATTCTTCGGGTTGCTTCGAATCTGCAGTTGAAGAAAACACATCATATTTGAAAGGAAAGAGAACAAGTTCTCATGTCAGACAAAACTCAAAACAATCCCTAGAAATTCTCACTTTGATTACTTTTCTAAACTAAAGCAAAACATGGGTATAAACTCCTCTAACAAAGGATTAGGACAGATATTGAAACTAATTTCATCCAGAACACAGTCAATTCAGGGCTCTAATGATTAGGGAGATGCTGTAATTATTGTAATTGTAGATGTTAAACAACCAATTGACCTAAACGCTAAAGCTAAAGATAAATTAAATATTATATCATCTAACACTTCCCTCATTTGTGGTCTTGAAATATGTAGAAGATCCAATTAGTGAAAATAAATATTCATTGAGGAAATAACGTTAGAGAAATTTAAACACAAAACCTCCTAGACTATCTACTATGATACCATCTTATTAACCGATTGACCAAAAAACTTAAGTTGGTTGGTGAAGGTAAATTTAATATTACATCATCTAACATAAGAAAAACTTGAGAAAACCAATTAACATAAAAATAATTAACCGATATGGTATGCTCAAGTTAGTAAACTGCTTGATGCAAAAGCATGCAGTTATAAATGGAAAGAGATCTACAAGGAGATGCTTATGCCTTAGGAATAAAAAAAAACACACATCTCAGAGAAGTTCTATTTCATGCCTATCATATCATATAAGGAATCATTAGTAATTGGTGATTTCCAAACAGGTGCCATTTTACTCGCCTACGACAATGCCAGCTCAACTTCGAGTTTAATAGTTTGAACGTCGATCTTTTTTCCAATAAGTTATTTAAAAACAAAGTTTTACTCAGAGTTTAGGCAGTTGAACTTGATGCCACTAAAGATGTCTTTATCTTGGCAATGTTAAATAGTTAGGGGGGCGGGAATCAGTGGCAATAGAAAAAAATTGTTTAAACATACCCATCCATTTCTGGCATCTGAATATCCATAAAGCAAGCATCAAAACTGTGTGGCAGTTGAAGCAATGCCAATGCAGCTTTCCCACTCTCGGCACACTCTACGTCGGCACCAAATTTCTTTAAAGCACCTGCAGCAACTCTTCGGTTTACCCTATTGTCATCAACGACCAATATTTTCTTACCACAGAGCAGCCCTTTAAGAAAGTTAGAGCCATTGGCCATGTCCTTCCCAAGCTGTCGTTTCTTTCCCGAGCCAAGCACCTGTTGAAGACATGCACCAATCATGCTTGCTCTCAATGGTTTCATGATCAAGGTGTCAGAGAAACCCATTTCCTTCGCTTTATCAAATTCCACCGCGCTCATGCTGGTCGCAAGAAGGATCAATTTTGGCAGTTTTAAGGTATGACCATTCTGCTTCCAGTCTAGTTGATGAAGCAGATTAGAAGAACCACATTCCTCATTTGAAATAAAGATATCTTTCTCGAGAAGAATGACGTCAGGCTGTGGTATATTGCTGCAATACCCAATAAATATTGATGTCACAAAGCTGCACCATGATATATCTAAAATGGATCTTTGCAACGAAATATATCAACTATTTAAAGCTTTCTGATCAACCATATAAACATCTTTTAAATCAAGTTTAGAATACTGCAACTATATGTACATGGTACTAATACTTTAATAAAAACATTTGCTACTTATTTCATATGTACTATGCTTACCTTGATCTAACTGATCCATTTTTCGCCCATAAAGCTGCAGCCATCTTGACACTACTGGCAACTTCAACCAGGATGCCAAGCCTTTTCAAATGGTATTTGGTAACAGCAGCTCTAACTGGTTTCCCGTCAACTACGACTGCTTTCAATCCTCTAAATGCAGAAGGAAGTTCCTCCAAATTAGACTTTTTGATGTCAACTGTTGCTTTCATCTCACATTTCCCAAAAACAGCAGTGAATGAGAATGTGCTTCCAACCTGAGGCCGGCTAACAAAGTTTATCTGGCCACCCATTAGTTCAACCAAACACTTACTGATGCTTAAGCCAATACCAGTTCCACCATAGTTTCTGGACGTTGAGCTATCTGCTTGCATGAACCGCATAAAAACGCGACCTTGTGCGCTTAATGGAATCCCAATTCCAGTATCTTCCACAGATATCATGACAGTAACAATATCAGAACTTTCATTTGTAGCCATGAGATTGCTTGAACCGTTTGGTTGGAATTCCTCATTTGCTAGGTGCTTAAAATTGTCCCAACTGTTTTGGTTATCAGCTGCCTCAAATCCACTTAAGGTTTCAAACTGATCTTTATTGTGCGATGCACCATCTACTAAGTTTCCGTTCACGTGAGTCTCAGATTTGATATTCGTAGAGACCATTGATTGTTCAGCTAATTGAACTTTGACAAATATATGTCCTTGTTCCGTGAACTGTCAAATGCTCCAAGTAATGAGATATCATTCACATTGAGCAACAAAGTGCAGAAAATGATTCATAAGAACTATTACGGTGACTTGAGCGAGAATGAAAGAAAACTTACTTTCACAGAGTTGCCCACGAGATTTGTGATTACTTGTCTGAATCTTCCAGGATCTCCCATAACAATTTCAGGAACTTTGTCAGAAACGAATACTGCCAACTTCATGTCCACAATTAGTGCAATAAAAGGAGAGCAGACCGTGGAAACAGCCATCCACAAAAGCCACCATGGCAAAAGAAGATAAGAGAGTAAGATTAATCACGGGTTCTCAGAATTCAATTAGAAATAATCATAATCATAATAAAGTAATCATCCATAAGACCGATCCAGATTTTATTTACGTCAAGGAGAAAGCTTCATTAATCCATAATCAGGTGCTGTGTTAGAAAATATTTACAGCAAATAAGGAAAAATACTTGTTTTCTTATTCTATAGTTTGTATCTTTGAGTATTAGCCTCTTTTCATTTATTCAATAAAAAGTTCATTTCTTTTTTAAAAAATAAAACATAAGAAAGATGTTCTGGGATCTTACCTCTACTCCCTTGTGCCTCGACTTTTCAGAAAACAAAGACAAAACATCATCTAGTATCAATCTAAGGTCGAAAGGAACCGCTTCAAGCTCCAACTTCCCAGCTTCAATTTTTGCCCGGTCAAGCACCTCATTTATTAACGCTATCAGTGCTTTTCCACAGGCCTGAGCAGTTTGAGCATAATCCCTTTGAGTTGAACTCAGCTCAGTGTCAAGAAGTAAAGCAAGCATTCCTACAATTGACAATAGAAGTAAATTTGATGGGATCCAGAGATGTATATCGATAATGAAGAATATACAGAAAGATGACTCCAAATTGAGGTACTTGGACAATGTACCTTCTCTCTCTTAAGCACACTCAAGCTCAAACAGCTACAGCATTACCTATGTACATATCTTCGTCTCCTCCCACTCTCTCCATTTAAAACCTATTCCAACTAAAAACTCTTTAAGTACTAAGTACCCTTTCTCTACTAATAATATTTCGAAATACCCCAATGTCTTTCCTAACAAAGTTCTTGGATATACGCATCTAATTACTTGTACTCTTCCAAAAGAATTCCATCGGAGATAAATACTCACCAAGGATGCCATTCATGGGTGTCCTGATTTCATGAGAGACCGTGGCGAGAAACTGGCATATTATTGAAAAGGTTAAACCAGAAAATTGTAGCATGAAATTGGGGAATGAAAGGCTTTAAGAAATACCTGAGATTTTGCAATATCAGCAGCTTCGGCTCGAACTTTCAGTTCTTGCATTTCATGGAAATCATCCTCCACTTTAACAATATGGGTTGCTGCACCGTATAAGATATATCCCACTAACAATCCAATCACAAAGAATAAGAATGCAGTGGTAAGTGCCGTCCATAATGTTGGTGCTTTCTGATGATATCTGCTCCAAATTCCAACCATAAGAATTCAATGGAAAAATGCAAAAATATATTCTAGCAATAATTCAAACATTTGATGCTCGTTACAATTACCTGCAAATCATCTGATGCTTCCTAAATGGATCTCCAAAATCTAGTTTGCTCTCATGTAAAAGAGACATGTCACCATCTTCATATTGATGACCATACATTACTAGGTGATCAGAGTAGTTTGTGACATCGTATACATTCACCAAAATCGCCTGATTTCCAGCAAGTTGCCCAAGTAAATTTTCCACAAGCGATTCCACATCAAATGCTCCACCAAGGTAGCTTTACGAAATATTATAAAACCATCAAGAGAAATCACAACCGAAATAACATGAGAACTAGTCTCTCATTCTACCAAAATATTAGACTACAATAACATGTTTCGAGAATAAATCTTTCTCTACCAAGAAATTTATGCAAACTAAAGTACAAACAATTAGATTCACTTAGCTAGCCTATCTAAGGGAAGGGGTCAGAAATGGAAGCAGTGGGAATGTCATCGAGTAAAGTGGTTAGAAGAATGTAGGGGGTTGATACCCATATGAATAATCCTAAGCAATATAAGTAAATAGTAGTGAGTGGGAAGGAAATTGGGAAAAGTCTGGGCGACATAGAGGAGCTCCTCAGTTGTAACCATTATCTTTCAGCTATAAATGAAACTTCTGCCCTAAATTTCTATAGAATTAGGCATTAGAGAGATTATAAGATTCTTTTGAAATATAAATAGCATCAAGGTAAAAATGAACGATATTCTAGAAATCTTTTTATTGACATGCAATGTGAGTTGATGGCATTGGACAATGAACTGCAACAGCATAATCAGAGATGATGTATTTTCACTGTGAAGCAGACTAAAAATCACACTTATTACATTGAAGGTATAACATGTCTGCACATGTATGCCTTATGTCCTTTTATGATCCAGAAAATAAACATATTTTTGTGAATTGCCCTTCGTCTTATCATACAAATTGAGAACTGAGGCATAGAGATGCAAGTTTAACCAAAATTTAACAACACCCTCATTGACAATGTTTAATGATAAATGCCTTTGCTATAATTCATCAACATTTGGTACAAATTTTTTTATATAAACCTATACACAATTACATTAGGGGTTATAATTTTCCACAATACTATTTGAGAGGGTCAAAAGATAGTGGCATTAAATAATATGGTAGAACAGAAAGTGTTAAAAGCAGCCCCTTAAGTTGACTTGTCGATCTCAAGTTTCCTATCATTGTTTTTCACATGGTGCTTATTCAACAGTCTTTTATGCAGTCCACACCAATTTTCAACTCGAGAATATACAGAGCAAATTGATTTCATCCTCTGAATAGCTAGACCTTTTCCTCTTTGTTCTTCATTACAAAGAACTGTAGCCATGGATACTGCTTGATTGAATGATTGGTTTAACCTTGATTATACAAATATATTTTTTTTCCTTCTGTGCTAAGTTGCTTGTGCTAGGAGTAATATATTCTCTCTTTTTCTTTCCTTCCTAGGAAAATCATCCATATTTAGTCACATTTTCTTGAAGATAACTTCTATGTGCTGCATTTTCTCTAGCATTCACTTCAGTACAGCAAGTATTCAATTTGAAACACTATAGCATGCTTTTTGAGAAGTTGACTTCACACAAAATAAACAAGCCTCCATAGCAATAGTAAAACATATGAAATTTCTGGATGTAGGATTTTGCAGCCTGTTGTGTGATGTAAGTCCCAAGCAGAAAATTTCTTCGGCACCGTGGCATTTTTACTATTCAACAGATCAACTAAATAGAAAGAGGTGGGAGAAATTTTGAAGGGAAAAGAGAGATACAAAGTTTGTAGTCTGGGTTGGGACAGCACACTACAAGCTCTAACTTTGATGAACCCCAATTTTATAGCCTCTTCTTGTAATTCTTTCTTATTGAGGTTCCTTTCAGAACAATCTGTATTTTTCTAGAGTCATCTCTTTCTACTCTCACACATTTCAATAAGAGCCCCACACACACATACACACAAGAAAAAGTAGAACTATTTACTGAGCTTACCCTGCCGTTGCTCGAGTTCGTTCATCCATCGTTGGATTTGGAGGAAGTTTAGTTTTATAAACAGGTATCGTCAACACAACTCCAAGATGATGAGAACCCAGTAGCCTGAAAGGACTCGTTAAAACAGCTTTACCTGTTTCTCTTGACCTCAAAATGTTCTCACGGTCCTCCTACATTGCAATGCATTTAAAAAAGAAAAGCTCAAATTATATTTGCAAGTTCCAAGTCCAAACAAGAAAGAAACTCCCCATGAAGATATAAACAACTAAGCCTATGATTACAATTCAAACTACCTCTCCAGACATCATATCAAGGGATTCAATATAGGAAACAGTCTCCTGGGAAAATATGACTGGCGCATACTCATCCTTTATAGGTGATGGTTCCCTTTCCATTGTTTTTATAGTCCACCCATGCTGCTTCTCAAATTTCTCTCGCTCAAAGTGCACCACTCTTTGCGCAAATGCCACGCCACTAAGCAAAGGCCGCTCGAAAGCTGTCCGGGCCGTGTACTCAGCAAAAGTTTCCTGCATTCAAACCAACCAAACACCCCTAAAAAACTGAAAATATCGAGGTAATTTCTAACTAAAACAAGAAAAATGAATTATCTCCCTTATTTTTAAGCCTAACTGACCGAGGTGAATCAAAGACAGAAATCGAAACACAATACCTGATCAATTGCTGATACGTTTTTGGAGTAGTGGAAAGTGGAAATGAGAATGGCCAAAGCATGGACATGGTTGACACTGACACTAAATTGATCCTGAAGCATCCTTGCCCTCTGGTCACACATACTTCCCAAAACTTCCTTTCTTCTAACTTTGTTATCAGCATCCATTCCCTTGTAGATTAACATACTGATGAATGCCACCAACAGAACCCAAAGCAATAGGAACTTAGGAAGCCAAGCCCTCTTGGCTTGAATGAATGTGAACCCATTTTTACTTCCAATTTGCTCATTAAACCTTACAGCCACTGAGTGGTGGCTATGCTGCATCTTCATACTTATCCCAACAATCAAGTCTTTTCTACCTTTTCTCTCTCCCTTCTTCCTACTTTATCTCCCTCCTTAACAACCTCATATTAAAGTTGCACAGAGAGATACCCAAGTATAAGGTCACTTCTTCTGAAAAAAAACTGACAATCATTCGAGAACCCCATTTGAACATACACACACACTCTCTCTCTCTCTCACTTCCCTCTCTCGCTCTATTTCACTAAAACCCCATTACAGAAATAGAAAGAAAGAGAGCAGAGAGAGGCATGATTAAAGAAGTAAAGGAAAATGAAAAGAAAAAAATTTCCCAATTCCCAGAAGAAACAAGACTCTCAAAAGATGTTAAAAGAGATAAAAAAGAAGAAAAAAGCCCAAACTCCAAAGTATTCCCTCTTTATACCTCTTTCCCAACTCTTCAAATCGCTCTAGCTTTTGACTATGAATGATGTTTCATGAGAAGATTGCAAATGAGAGCAAATAGGAATATGAATAAACAAACATATAAAAAAACAAATGTAAAATACAAAATTGCAATCATGTGCTTTCTTGAACGTGAAGCTTAGTTGGGCGAGGAGAAGGAAGCGGCAATCTGACAAAGAAGAGCACGTTCACTGTCTGAGCTGCATAAAATAATCAGATACAGAGAGTGTTGAATACCCTAAAGAAAAAGGGGACAAAATATATATATATATATATATAAAAACAAACAGCTAAGCACAGAGATTGAGAGCTTTGAAAGAGTGGAACATAAAATTGAGGAGACAAAAAGGGGAGAGATGGGTTGTTTGACAGAGCAAAAATTTGAGGATTGGGGAGGAGAAGAAGAACAAGAAGAAGAAGAAAGCATTTTTTTTTTTTTTTTTTTTTTTGGTGAACCAAAGTTGGGTTCTATGCATCCTCTCTTTCCTCTTTGCTTTTTTAAGCAAAGCAGATATCCAAAATTTAGGATTTTTTAGGATTTTCAAAGATACGCTGTTGTCTCCCTCGCACTAATTTTTTTATTGTTTTTCTCTCGCTTTTCTCTCTCTCTCTCTCTCTCTCTCTCTCTCTCTCTCTCTCTCTCTCTCTCTCTCTCTCTCTCCCTCTCTCCCTCTCTCTCTCTCCCTCTCTCCCTCTCTCTCTCTCTCTCTCCCTCTCTCCCTCTCT
>JBBPDJ010000002.1:7421011-7434595 GCA_037974625.1 Cucumis cinereus | reverse complement strand
TAATTAGAGAATTAATTAATAGTTTAGTTTAATTAGATTTAATTAAATTAATTAAATTAAAACTATAGGTTATATGAAAGATATTCATTTAAACATGATTTAAATGCAATATTAATTAAATATGATTTAATTAATTTTAATTTAATTTAATTTAATTAATTAGTTAATTAGTTAATTTAATTTAATTTAATTTTAATAAAATTAAAATTAAAATTAAAATTAAAATTAAAATTAAATAACTCCCTTGTGGGAGTTATTTTTTTGTGGGAACGTGGGATGCTTCCACTTTTTATCAAATATTTCTCTAACCTCCCCTTCTTCACATGAAGAAGAGAAAGAGCAGAACGGTTTTGCATGAGTGTGTTTTTGGAAACAACCTGTGAATTGCAGAAGGTCTGCAGAAAAAAAAAAAAAAACCTCTCTATTTTTCATTCGAAATTCCCAAAAGAAAAATCTCAATTGGTTCCCACAAACCAAACCTCAATTATTCAGAGAATAGGAGAGGCACCAACTGGTGGTGGCTACAATTTGGATTTTTTGTAGAATTCAGAGACGACAACGAGAGTGAGTTCTTTTTTTTTCCTCTGTAATTTTATTAATAAACAGCATGCTTAGCCTATTTAATTCAGTAAAATATTTATGTATTTTTTCAATGTATTTTAAATTTTCCCAAATTAAAATTGAGACTGATTCTGTAATTGTTCTGCTGGCAATGAGTTTTTATCCCATCAGTTCCAGCTTGTCGGGATTCATGGTTTTTTTTATCAACAACTCGTTATTTTATTCGACAACAAGAAGACATGAGATGAGTTCAGAATATTTTTTAGAACATTTCTCTCAATATTGCTACTGTAGGAGCTTATTCGAGATATGAAAAATAAAAAATGTCTCAGTAATTTTTTTCCCCATAACAAGAATTTTGAACTAATTTTAAATAATTCAAAATTGTAATCACTTAGTGATGTGAAATCTTGTAGCATCAAATGTATCCAATCATAATGAATTGGAGAATATGAACTAATTTTAAATGATCATACATTTTTTTTTTCAGTTTATTCCACAACATATGAGGATCTTTTATTGTCAAATATTCTGATTTCAAATCCTTATGAATGTGATGACAAAGAAAAATCATGGTTTTCGCTTTTTCTTGATTGGTCGTTGCATTTTCTTCGTTAATTGTATCTTTGAGATTCATGGGGTCGTGAGCATCTTAGCATCAAGAGTCCATGGCAAATAATTGCTACCACTAATGTGAAGAGTCATAAATAATAGTTTTGCAAGATTTGTCATGGTAACACTATCATAAAATATCATAATTATATTATAAATTTAATATACATCAAATGTGCAAAATAAAATTTATTTTTAAAATTATAATAAAGTGAAAGAAAAGTCGACCTACCTTTAGGACCTACCTTCGACAGAGGAGATGACTGAAGCTTGTGCTGATAACATATTGTAAAAAAATGAGGCACAACGGGAACACATATATCAATAAAATATAATAATAAAATAAATAAAATATAGTATATAAATAAAATAAAATAAATAAATTTAAGAAATTAAGGAAATATAAAATTCTCCAAAAGTTTTCACTATCTCCAATTTATTTGAATTCAACCAATATATTTATATCTTACAAAGCCCATCAAATGCCATTATTTGTAGGTAATGTGGCATGCAAGATGTGGATTACATGGACACTAAATATAGATAGATGACACATGGTCAACACATGTGCCAAAAATGCCACATGGCTTTAGATCCTAAGCATAATGGGACATCTATAATAATATTTACAACAGTTTTGAAGTTTTAATTTTATTGTTTTTCTAATTAATATAAGTATGGTGAAAATTTAATATAAGTGTTGACGCTAATTTTTTGTCAAGAGAAACTGCGTCTAATCTTCATGCGACATCAATGGTAAATTTGTAATTTAGGTGAGAGAGAACTTGCGAGACAAATAAAAATGACTTCGATGCCTAAGTTAATATGAGAACTAGTGTTAACACAAAATTAGGAATGTCGTTAAAAAGAAAATATGCAAAAAGGGTTCAAGAATCCCTAAATCAAAATTAACAAACGAAATTTATGACCCAAACTTAAATACACAAGACACTAATAAAAGATAGTAAAGAGTAAGCAAGGGTATCATATCCCAAGAGAACCTTGTTTACCTAATCACAAATCTTTAACAAATAACCAAGAATTCTAACATATGATGGAGAATTTTGTGGTGACAATGCAAGAAAGTAAAATGAAAGCGATATTTTTTTTTTTTGGGATTTTAGAATATTAGGGCACATAAATAATGGGGGTTCTCTCAATCAAATTAAAGTGGGAATGGATTTTCTACCATTCTTTCCATCAGAGAACAAATAAACTCATTGCAATCAATCTTAATTCACAACTAATTAGTTCAAGAAAACTAATTAACTTTGGTTAATGAACAAGAAACATATCTATTCATACTAAACTCAAACAAAACACTTTCATCTTAGAGGTTTCCATGCATTCTTTAGAGTTTGGATTACGATTCTAGGTTTCAATGTTGTGCATTCAAAAGAGGAAAGCTTGTATCTTAAAAATGATTAATTAATTGAATTCTAATTGAAAATTCAATAAAATATCAAAAGGAAAAATCATGCTTGAGATCAATTCAACAATTCTTAATCAATCTTGCTTCAAAAAGCATGCTTAGAGCCATTAAAGATCAAACAAAATTCATGCAATCATGGGTGACCAAACCAATCAAACAAGAATTCATACAAAAGCAAGATTGGAATTCAATTAAACATTGAAATTGGAAAGTAATTTAAACATGATTCTCAAGAAAGAAATGCTAGAATTTCTATTCTCAAAGAAAGTACATTAGTTACTCATTGGTCCCAAAGTAGCTTCAAGAAGAAATTGCAACAAAGCAGACATTTCTAGAAAGAATTGAGAGAGAATTTTATTGATCTTGAGAGAGAATTTATAAGAGAATTGACCTAACTTTTTGTGTAAATTTGAAAAAGTGAAGTGAATGGAAGAATATTACAAGTGAAAAATGGCTTAAATAGCCAATTGAGCTTGACTAGCTTGTAGAGGCGTGCGTTGACGGACTTGAAAAGTTTATAACGTCATAGTGCTTCAGCTTTAAGAAACTCTTAGCCTTTCAGTGCTGTTCTTTGATGCGACGGTGCTAGGGCGGACGCTGATGTCCATTTACTTACGAAAATGGCACTAAATCTTCTTTTGGCCTGTTTCGCTCGTTTTAGCTTAGAATTGAGTCGTTTTGGATGCGTTGGACTTCTTAGCTTCTCTAGATCATAATTTTCTATAAATAAGAGAAATAAAACATAATGTTGCAATCTCAGGAATTTTAACCTAGAAAACCTAGCCCGTTTACGGAGCTATCAACTAGATATAAAGAATAAATCAAAAGGCCTTAAACACTTTGTATAGTAGTCATAAAGGTGTATTTCTAGGGAATTTGAGATAATATTTAGCTTAATCCTACTAGGATTAGGATATGAATTTCCTATTTTTAGCAAGTTGGATCACATACTATCTTATATTATTTTATGTCTAATTTTATTTTGATTTTTTTGGGTTTATTCTACCAGGCCAATTTCTACTTCTCAATATTTGCTCTCAGTCCTAAGTTTGATCTTGTTGACCGACTACCTGCCAGTCGTTTGTGTTAATGTAAACTTGGGAGTATTCTTTTACCGTTACTGCTTCTTTAGTTGTCTTGTTTTCCTTATTACATTCTGTCTCTATTTTATCATTTTGCCATAACCATATTGAATTGGGCTCCCTAATGTTATTGTCAAATCTCTGCTCATGCCTGAAATGTATATCTAAACCTTTTTTAGATTTAGTTAGGTTCTTGAAATGCATCAACCATTATTAAGTAGCTATAAGCATAAAATTTGTGTTGTGCTCATCCTTTTCTCGAGCAGTGATCGACCCAATGTATGTCAGTGATAAAAATATAAGTGAGTTAGGTCTAAGTGCAAGCATACATTGTCGATGAAGTAATAATCTTAGAGCATTTCGAGTATTGAACCCACATGACTAATAGTAGTTTAAATTGTTTCAGAATGTGACTAAATGAAACCAAAGGTAACAGAGAGAAATTATGTTGTGAGTGGAGAAGAATTTAAATAAAAAAAAAACACTAAAAAATGATGATCCAATGGGGATTAACAATGCTTCAACTTTTCGGGCTCTACGATAAAAGTGATGCTGCTACAACAAAAGTGATGCTGGAACATCACACTAGGACAATGAAGTATGCATGGGCAAAAATCTACTCATATTCAGTATGGTACCTAGTTCCTTTAGGAGTTCTATGCAGCTACTACCGAATGTTTCCATGGGTAGTTGAATCCTAGATTAATTAAAGCTTAGTTTCTATACCCTACAGTGCCACTTATTCATAAAGTGATGTGACTTTTTCTATTCCTAGGCTTTAAGTCTCATATCCCCTTGTGATGTTCGTTTACACCCTAGCCTTCCCAGCACTAGAGTTTCACTAGTTTGTTACCTTAAACATTTTTTTTTTTGAAAATTAGGTTTAAGTGAAAGCTTGCTCGAATTCAGAATGTTTGAAATGTTTATATGTAAAATGACTTAAAGTTGAGTTTCAACATCAATCAAAATTAGTCTAAGTGTTATCTACCCCTAAGTGAGAATTGAAGTCTAAAGTCCTCGCATATAAAACAAGAAAAAATGAAAAGTTAAAGAAATAATAACAACATTTAGCGCAGAGAACACATAAAATAGACCTCAAACAACTTGTAAACTTTTATAATTTGTGAATCTAGATGCATTATAGAGGTTGTTTACGAAAATTTCCAAGTCAAAGAAAAGAAAAATATGAAAGGTTACAGAGAAGAACACTCCTATCATTCTTCGCCCACATGATTGTTCTCTTGAGGCAGCGGATTGTCATCGCCAGGAAACCAAAGTGGTTGACGAAGGTCTCGTGGAATATTTGAGGCAGGTACACTTCGAATATAGACATCGTGAATCTAGTTCATCAATGTATGAAACTGAGCGTCCTACCTCTTAACCTAGCGCCTCATAAAATCTCTTCCTTCATTGACGCATTGTTGAATGTCTTGTTGTTAGCGTTGAAGCTTAGTGATTTGCTCACTCTTGCGTAGAATAAGTTCTTGAAGCATTTGTCTTTCTTGTCCTTCAGTTTTTTTGTTCTGAACAAATGCATCATACTTGCGCTCCAAGCTCTGCTGATGTCATAGCATCACATACTGGTTTGCCGTGATCATTTTGAGGTGCATATCGAAGGGCTTGGTGATTTCATTGTGAAGGAATTCTTTCAACTTATCCATATCCATACTATAATATGTGGTGTCTGATCTTGTGTTGCTGGGACCAGGCATCGTTTTGTTTGGATACGTTATCTCTCTTGACTCACCATCTTCCATGCCTTGGTAGAGTGGGTCATCAGCAAGTGGGGGTTGAATGGATTCTCTTCTAAGTCGAGGTTGTGGTGGAGGTTATGAACATCCGGTGGGTTTTCAGTCATTGGAAGGGATAAGGCATTGAAGTGATCTAAGCGTTCAAGATCATCTACCCCAAAATTCTCGTCTTCAACTAGGTGGTCACGTGGGGCTTGCCTTATTTGTTCTTTGGGTGATGAGAAAGAAGGCAATGGATTTTCATCTTCGTAAGGAGGCAGAGAATTTTATGGATTGACTGGTGGAAGGTGAGTGATGGAGGAAAGGGGTATTATGGTGGGGTCTTGGATTGTTGGGGAAGGGGTCGCTGATGGGGGGAGTTGTTGAGGCTGGTGTCTCCTATGGAACTACATTTTTGGTTTTCTTATCCATCGCCTTTTTAGTCTCCGCTTCTTGGCGGAGGAAGAGTGCGGTGACTAAGAGGTGAAGGCTTTCTGCTTTCCCTTAGCCTAAGGTGTCTCTACAAAGTATCGTATATCATATTAAGTAATCATTTAAGAATATTATGTAATGCGATACCTTGAATTTTTACCGCAAGTTCAACCTCTTTATTGGGACAAGCGTTAAAGACTAAGCGCTTTATGGTTGAGGGCATGAACAGGTTGTCTCTTGTCCTCACAAAGCATCCTCTTATTTCTTCAGATAGGATGTGACCAACGTCCATAGGGATGCATCACATGATCCAGTAGATTTCCATGACTATGCTAGTGATACCCTTTGTCATGTGTTATGGGTATCAAGTTCCTCTTCACAAAGTACAACCAATCATTGGCTTTTAGAGTCAAGCTCTTGGCTTCTAACCTCTTGCATCTCTATGGATTTATGTCGCACTCAAGTCTGGTTCAACAACGACTGTCAGCGCGTCATTTATTTTTGAGTTGAGTGCTCTTAGTAATTATGTTTCCTTCAGCCTACTCATCGTATGGCAAGTTGTATAACTTATTTATTTTTGCCACATTGAAGTCTAAGCGCTTTCCTTTCATTTGTACATAGTTTCTATGTGGTGGATTTTGTACCCATAGAACTCATGAACAAGGCTTGACCTCATCTTTGTCTGTCTTCTGTAAAACTTCCCCATCCCAGTACTTCCACTGATGCGGTGATAAACGCAGGAATCACAACATCCTCTCGGTAAAAACCCATATCCAAAAGTAGTTTTGGAGTTGCTTCTTCTTCAAGGGTCTTGGTAGGCATTCCTTTATCTTCTTCGGCAACTCTTCTCTTCGAAATAGGCCTCTTTCTAGGCTCTTGTTCCTCCAATGTCCAAATTCCTTTAAGCATCAGCTTTTGCTCCGGTGGCTTGCCTTCTTTGACAATCTTTTTCTTGCCACCTTATTCTCTTCGACGATTTTATTCTTGCCTTTGCTTCTTGCTTCTTCTTCTGCCTTCCTTTTTTTTCTCTTTCTCCTATTCCTTCTTTTCCTCTTCCTTCCTTTTTCTTGTTCTTTCAACCGTCCATCTGCGACACTCTTTCTTTTTTCTTCTTTCTTCCTCTACATCACTGATCTCAGCTTCCAACTCATCCTTCAACACTTGGACAAATGTCTCGCGCGTTTTTGCCTCTTTCCTTTCTTTAGAGGCGATGAGTGCAGCTGCCGCCTTGGCCTACAACTCCTTGAACTGCTTCTTTGCTTCTCTCGTCTTCTCCATGAACTCTGAGGTTAGGTGTTCTGCTGAGCTCGCCACTTGAACCATTTCTTTCCCTTCTTCTAGCTCTTTAATGGCGGCCACAGGTTTGACTGCATCACTCATCCTCGACACAATCACCTTCTCCCTTGGATGAAGCGTTGAGGTGCTCTCCATCTTGACCTGCATCTTCTCCTTATTCTTCGATTCAAAATTCTCGAACATTTGTCACAACAATTTCGTGGGGGAGCAATGTCCCTTACTTCATCTTGTTCATCCATCCCATTGATAGCCCTTGTGGTTGATTCTTTCTTCTCCATTATTTTCCTTACTAAAGGCACTGTGGAGCTGGTGGAACTGGCACTACGTTTCTTGAGTCCATTTGTGGTTAAATAAGGTTGGGAAATTCGCCGAAAAAGTGGAGGTAAGGTTTGTGAAGTAAACGAAAAAGCTTGAGATTAAGAGAATTCAAATTGCTCGACGTCCAAAAAATGAGTAAACATAGTGACATTTCCTATTTATAGTTACTTTGTGGTGCCTAAACCTAGGAACGTCAGACTAATGATTAAAATTATTAATTTGGATTAGACGACTGACAACGATCATAAACCCTAGAAATCCCAATGGTTAGAAACGTTTGAGTTTCTTCTATGCGTTGGGCTCTTGTCAATGCATGGAGTGAAGTTTGGGTTACTCGTCCTTCATTAACCAAAATCTTGGATATATGCGCTCAACAAGACCATGGGGCTTGTTAGCGCATAATTTCTATTCATTGCAATAAAATACAGAGATAAGATGTACTCATTCATTAGAAACAAGAGATTGCTAATTTTATTCAACTTAAACACACAAAAATATATTTTTTTTCAAAGAATAACTAATAATAATTCCTAAACCAAGAATAATGAGAAGGAAATTTAAACACATAATTGAAATAGAAGAAGTTCAAATGCATAATTAAAATAATGAAAAGCATAAAGGTACCCGATTTGATATGATGTAAATTGTATTTAGCGTTGAGGACCTTTGGACGAGCACTCTACAATGTCACTGATTGACATTGCTATTTGCCCTCTTGTCTAACGCTTCTTGGGACTTCAGTTCTACTGGACAACATTCCTAGAGGTCTCACTTTCAATTCTCATGCTAATTGGCTCACTTGGACCTCTAAGTTAATGGAGGAGGCTTGACTTTGCAGCAACGCATCATTCTTCTGCATGTATTGCTTGATCAAATCCTCTAGAGGTGTTGAGGTAGAGTTGGACGTCTGATGCGTCTGATATTGCCATTAATGCGGCTTCTAGTATTGTAGATGGAACCCTAGTGGTCCACCTCTATTCTCGTAGTCTCTGTCAACCCCTTGTCTGTCATTTTGTTAAATTCCCTCTCCAGTAAAAATTAGGATGATTTCTCCATCCTGGATTGTAGGTGTTGGAGAAGAGATCATGCTTGATGAAGCAGACCGACTTGAGATTTTGTAGGCACATGTCATAGTTGTGTGGCACACCACATCCTACACAACTGACTTGGTTGACCGCTTTGACTTGATTGGTGGTCCTAGCACCTTAGTTCAATGTCAAAGATTGTATCATAGAAGTCATTGTTGCCATTTGTTGTTGCGGTGTAGTCAGCGCATCATTGTCAACCTTGCTAGCTCTCTATCTTCCTTTTACCTGAAAAGGATCCAAAATCATTGTCCTCCCGTTATTTGTTGTTTCTGGATACTCTATCAAGAACGTCCTTAACCTCAGTATAAGTCTTGTTAATTAAGTTTTCTATTCGAGTAGTTGTCGCATCGGTTACTTGCTGAGTGTTCTTGCTCAACCCATCATAAAAGATCTCCATTTGAATTCATTCTGGAATTCCATTATGTGAACAACTCTTAACAAATCTCTTAAACCTATTCCACACATTGCTCAGTGTCTCTTTGTCTTTCTGTTCAAATTAACGATTTCTCTTCTTCTCTTAGCATTCTTAGTTGGTAGAAAGTATCTTCTCATAAATGTTTCCACCATCTGATTTCAGGAAGTTAATTCTCCCGCATCCAGGTGATGCACCCAATTTCTGGCATCATACCTCAAAGAGAAAGGGAATAATGTCAGCCATATTTCGTCTTGAGTAACACTGGGAAATGAGAATTTGCTGCAGATCTCCAAGAAGTTGTAGGTGGATCCTTTCCTGGAAAACTCCAAAATTGACCTGTTGTCTAGATCATTTGTAACATCACCGGCTTCATCTATGAGAAACTGTGAAGGTAGGTCTTGCAATTCTAGAAACAAATTCATAGAGGCTGGGAGAGGCATAACCTATGATAGGCGTATTGATATCATGTGCAATCAATATAGGATGCTCAGGTTCCATGCCCTCTCTGTTGGCGTTATGCGCTGACACTGGATTGTTGGCCATCATTAGATTATTAGGATTCAAGTTGTTGTGCTGATCTCCCATGTGGTCAAACTGATCAATTAAGTGTCTGATTCTCTAATCACGGTTTCTTCTATTTCTCTTTCGAAATGTGCGTTCAATCTTAAGGTCAAATACAAGATTGGGTGTTGAGCCTTCATTCACATATTGTTTGAAAAGCTTTTTGGCTAAGCTTTAGTACTCCTTCAATTAAACCTACAAAACAACATTGAAATTTACTTAGTAAATAGAACAAAAATTCTCCAACAACAACGCCAAAAACTTGTTACGTTGGGTATGCAATGATGATTTGATGCTTATGCGATGAAATAATTATGTGTTACAAGTTTTTCTAACCTAGTCCAAGTATAAACAAAATTAGGTACATGGTAAGTCCATGGTCGAACACAGAAAATTTTGTTATTTACACTAGTGAATTGATTAATGCTATTTTGGATAAGTAAATAAAGAAGGGTTGATTTAGACGAAGCGTTATACTACCTATACTAAACTAATCTAATCTAGCCAGTTGATGGAAATGCGTCAGCTAACCTCAAAGCAATGCAGATGTTGTGTTAAGGAAACTATGCGGTAGACAAATTAATAAGCTATGTTAATCTATTTATAAACATGGTTATATTCAAGCACTCATTACTAATTAATGATGCCACAAATATTCTATTTCTAGATATAAATGATGCACTGACAATGCGATAAGTTTATTCTTATTTCTATGTTATTTCATATCTTTGCTCACCGTGGTCTAAGTTACTTACTCTTTCGAGTAGTTGACTACCTTTACTTGAAAGTACTCTTTCGATGCGTTCAAGTTTATGACTTGGTAAAGATCAGACAAAATGAACAACTACCATGCTTACCTACAAATTAATTCCTACTTCCTAACTCATTAGTGACTTTAGCTACTCATAAGATTTAAGGAAACCAGAGACTTTAGCTATGTTAATATATTTTTGTTTTTTTTGCAAAAGCAGTAGATTACGATAAAGAGAGGACTTTACAATTCGAGGTCAAGACACACACAAACAACTAAACAACAAGGAAACACTACAACCAAACCTTAACAAAACAAAAAAAGAAAGCACAAAAAACTCAAGGGAAAAGATTTCAAAGAGAAGAGAATCTTTGGGACTCCACAAGAGGAGCCTTGAGCCAATTAGAACAACAAACAAATATCTCAGACTGAACAACCTGACTAATCACATAGGAAGGGAGCAAAGTAGCAACATGGATATGCATATTATGCTCACGCTAAACATAATAAATAATAGCACACTAAGCAATTCTCCATAGATGATTCCTTAGTCTATGACCAACGCTAAAGTGACAAATCCAATTGAGTTTCGTATCCCAATGCGAGATCCTGTAGGAACACCTACCTCATAAAATCATGTCCCCGAAATAGCATTACTGAACAAACATTCAAAAAATAAACGATCTCTTAACTTGACTCCACTAGTACACAACACACATTTGCTAATACAATCACTCTTTTGTAATTGATTCCAATTAGAATGCCAAGAAATGAATGAGTGCCAGGGAATATTACCATCCAAACCAGAGGAGCTTAGCCCAATGGACCATTAGCTACCTAGGTCGTAAGTACTCCTAAGCACTAGCGATTGAAAACACATAAAATCGACATAGGAGGCAAGGGCAACCTTCTTTAACTCGGATCCGTGAGATATGCTGAGAATTGTTTATCGAACTTTGCTGGGATATTACACATTGGATCATACAACTTCACTCTCTATCTTCTTTTCTTCCTGCTGCATGTTCGATAAATGGACTCTACAGCTTCCACAATACCCCTATCTTCCTCATGGTCCTTTCCTTAAGTACCACATTTAGTTCCTGAGACAACGGTATTAACTTGTTGTCAAGCTTGATAGGCTAAAAACATCAAATAAATAAATTTCATACTATCATTCTACAGTAAATTGAAACAAATGGAATGTTAATAATATCTACCTTATCTTTCGGGTTTAGTATAGTTTGAACTGGTGATCGTTTGAAATCCTCACACCCTATAGATATATCAATAGGACAATACCTTCAGAAGCATCTTCATTGATCAATGTTCCAGCGACATCGTCAAGTGTTTGGTCATCAATCTTCGGAGAAGGGACATCTACGTAATCATCCACCATGTCATTAACGAGGTCATACCAGCAGACGATGCGACAAATGACGGACCTTCACCGTCTCGATAAAACTGTTGAGTCTCTATCAACTTTCCCAACCAGTGATTTGAAGAATACGATAGATATAACAATGTAATTAACAGTAAATAAAATAAATTAAAAACAACATACATTAACTAACAAAGTCAACATCTCCTTTATGGTCGTCAGCTCACCCGTAAAGGATGACTCCATGCGATCCAACTTGGCCTCCAGGCGTTGTAGATGATAACTACAATCACATGTCACCCAGGCTTCAGTAGATTGTTGCGGAGCTTGCTCAATAGTCTCGGGTGCTCTAGTATGAGTTCTCATAGACTCGTGTGAGGTAGAAATGCCTCAGTCGTAGTTTGGGTCGATGTATCGTCGTTCGGATTAATATGAGAAACATCACGAGCAGGGGGAGGAACGACACAAGCACGAAAAGGAATGACACGAGTAGGTGGATTATCCTCATAACCTTTGACTATCAAAATTTCCAATGTCCGACCCAAATTTGCACGTTCCTCGTTCGCGTGCTCCATCTTGTGTATATGGGTCTAAATAAATACAAAGAGAAAAAAATTAGTTGACAAACCCTAAAACCCATAAACATAGACTGATAACCCAAACCCTAAACCTTAAACTGTAAACTGTAAACCTTACGTCCTAAAACTGTAAACCCTACGTCCTAAAACTGTAAACCCTATGTCCTAAACCCTAAACCATTAATCCCTTTAGTAAACCCTAATCCCCTTTAGTATCTATACGAAAAAAAGGAAAATGACTAAACATTTGCGACACAAAGACCTGTGTTTGAATCACCTTCAACCTATGTAAGTACGAGCAACTCCATCCCATGATGCGTGGTTCTTCATTAGTGGAAACCCTACTTGCAACTTGACCACTAAGTGACGAAACTATCTCGTATGCCCAAACCTACAAATTTTACAATTTTATAAATAAAACAAGCACGATTAATTAAAAGTATAAACTATTGGATTTTACGTCCTAAAAATCGTAAATAATAAATGTAATCCATTGACCATTATTAATAAAGAAATATAATTCTAATTTCAATAAAGTGTTATTAATTATTTTTGTCTTATTAACCTAAATCCAATAAATTAACATCCTAAGCTGATTTATGAGTCCTGAACTGTATATGGAGACATACAGGCATCAATGTTCGAGATATAGCTCAGAGGATCTCTAGGATAGGGATAAGACTGGGTACCTTATCCTAGTAACACTATGGATACACCTTCTTTGTATTTGATAGAAACGAGGGGGTATCCTATGTAATGAGTTTGCATAAGACAGGATCACGAAATTGTAACCACTAGATGTAAGTCCGTTAACTAGTTAGGTTTCTATTTTAATAGGATGACCTAGGCAACTTAGTCTTAATCCTAAGTGTATTATGAACTTCTGCTCGCGAGGGAATGTCCTTTGATTTGTACGGATGGGAATGGCCGGGATATCGACTCAATAAGCATACCATTTTTGGGACAAGACCGAGTGAAGAGCTGGAAACATAATCACACAAGATGAAATTCACTCCTTTTCGACTTTAGGGTAAATGATGTCTATGAGACTTGAACAAAGGACCCTACCATCTCTATAACACGAGAGGGATGTATGTTTATTGGTTGGACCATAAACAAGGTTTTTATTAGAGAAGCACTGCTATTTAAGGACTAAAAGGTAACCCAGGCGTAAAATCGTAATACCAGCTAGTGTTACGAACACTTGTGAAGGGCCAACTTGCTGTTATAGGTCTATATAGTGGACACAAAATAATATCTACAGTTAGAAGACTTCAGCTGTGAGTCTTTAGTGGAGTGTACACACAGTTAACAAATATTGATTAATGTGGTTAATGAGTTTAGCCAATT
>JBBPDJ010000002.1:7401004-7420911 GCA_037974625.1 Cucumis cinereus | reverse complement strand
TTGTCAAATTGATTTGGGGGTTTTAGAATTTGTTATTAGGGGTTCGCAAATTGGGTTCCTAATTTACAAATCCTAGGATTTACTTATCACCCATGCACTTTCTTCTTGAGACAAAGATATCTCTGCTGATAATTTAGGAAGGATTTGGTTGTCATCTACAATTGGCCAATAATCCGCAAAGGGACCTGCCAAAGGATTCTCTACAAGGAGGCTAAGTCCATCTTCTTTCGGTTGACTTTTATCTGTAAGAATCACAAGGTGTCTCTCTCCAGACAAGATTTCTTCTGTAAAGTAAACCATTATTCTACAAAAGAAAGATCAAAAGAAATCAGTAAATACTAGACGATATAATCGAATACAAGGGAATGTATATATATAAATATAGTATTCCAGTGAATTTTGGCCTATTTTGAGCTTAAAAAGGGTGGATAATGCCACGGGATGCAATTTTGAGAGAAATCGATGATCTTATGACATTACCCCTCCAAATCAGAGGTCAGGGAGTGGCATGATAGAGTTTTCTAGACCCGGTTGAGGTCATCTCTATATAAACCAAACTATGATGATGAAAGTCAAAGAGAGACACGATAGGTGAGACCGTCTTAAGAGCCATCCCTATGGAGCCAATCCATGAATCAGTTTACAATCAATGATCTTCTTAAGAAACACAATAGAGTAGAACACACCTTGTTTAAGGATCATCCCTACTGGAATCAATTCATGATGTTGTCGGAGGTCAAGGAGTGGCATTATAGAGTTTTCTAGACCCGGTTGAGGTAATCTCTATATGAACCAAACGATGATGATGAAGGTCAAAAGAGACACGATAGGTCAGACCGTCTTAAGGGTCATCCTTATGGAGTCAATCCATGAATCAGTTTATAATCAATGATCTTCTTAAGAAACACAATAGGGTAGAATAGACCTTGTTTAAGGGTCATCCCTACTGAAATCAATCCATAATGTCGTCGGAGGTCAATGAGTGGCATGATAGAGTTGTCTAGACCCAGTTGAGGTAATCTCTATATGAACCAAATGATGATGATGAAGGTCAAGAGAGACACGATAGGTCAAACCGTCTTAAGGGTCATCCTTATGGAGTCAATCCATGTATCAGTTTATAATCAATGATCTTCTAAAGAAACACAATAGAGTAGAATAGACCTTGTTTAAGGGTCATCCCTACTGGAATCAATCCATGATGTCGTCGGAGGTCAAGGAGTGGCATGATAGAGTTGTCTAGACCCGGTTGAGGTCATCTCTATATGAACCAAACCATGATGATGAAGGTCAAAGAGAGACACGATAGGTTAGATCGTCTTAAAAGTCATCCCTATGGAGTCAATCCATGAATCAGTTTATAATCAATGATCTTCTTAAGAAACACAATAGGGTAGGACAGACCTTGTTTAAGGATCATCCCTACTGGAATCAATCCATGATGTCGCCAGAGATCAAGAAGTGGCATGATAGAGTTGTCTAGACCCGGTTGAGGTAATCTCTATATGAACCAAACCATGATGATGATGGTTAAGGAGAGACACGATAGTTTAGACTGTTTTAAGGGTCATCTCTATGGAGTCAATCCATGAATCAGTTTACAATCATTGATCTTCTTAAGAAACACAATAGGGTAGAATATACCTTGTTTAAGGGTCATCCCTACTAGAATCAATCCATGATGTCGCCGAAGGTCAAGGAAAGACACAATAGGGTAGACCATTTTAAGGTTCATCCCTCTGGAGTCAATCCATGAATCAATTTATAATCAATAATCTTCTTAAGAAACACAATAAGGTGGAACATACTTTTTTTAAGGGTCATCCCTATTGGAATCAGTCCATGCATCAGAGTCCTTTGTATGATTAATCCATATGCTCTGTATGACTTTCAAAATATTGCTGCAAAAAAAAGGGCTCGAATTAGTACCTTTTAGTTGGATACAAATTGCCAGCAAACCTGTTAAAAGAAAAAAAAATAAGAAAAGAAAAAAAAAAAAAAGCAAAAGCAAGAGAAGATGGAGAGAAATTTCATACCTTGATGTTTTTCTTCTACTCGATGATGAAAAAAATGATTGAGAGGAGGGTCTATTTATAGACTCAACAAGCTCAATTCCTAATGGGCTTTGGAATCATATCAAATCTTTTTAATAATTAAAGATTGCAAAAGATTTTTTTACTTTGGGATAATTTTTTAATTTCAGTGAAGATAATTAAAATTTCTAAATTCAAATGTAAGATTTTATTCCCAATTTTAAATTAAAATTTGGCTATAACACAATTTTTTTATTTTATTTTTTTAAAAATCCACATTATTTTTAAAGATTTGAAAAGATTTTATTTGGGGATAATTTTTAAGTAAAATTCTAAATTCTAAATTAAGATTTTATTTCCAATTTTAAATTAAAATTTGGCCATAACACTAATTTTATTTTTAAAATAAAATAAATCCACATTATCTTTTTGAAAGATTTTATTTGGGGATAATTTTTAATTAAAATTCTAAATTCTAAATTTAGATTTTATTTCCAATTAAAAATTTTAATTTAAAAAAAAAAGTTCACATTATCTTTAAAGGTTTGAAAAGATTTTATTTGTGGATAATTAAAATTCTAAATTCTAAATTTAGATTTTATTCCCAATTTTTAAATTAAAATTTGGCCATACCACATAAATTTTTCAAATTTCACCGAATTAAAATTCAAGCCAAATTAACTTGCGTATACGACCTCTAATATATCTCAAATTTAGATTGGAGGCATTATACATACCAAAGAAAAATTGATGGAAGTTCAAATTTCATCTAAAAATATATATATTTCGAGTTAAAATCAATAATGAGTTGCTTGTATTTTGATATCAAATTTGGTTCAAATTAAAATTTTGACATATACCTAGTTTTTTTTTTTTAATCCTCAAATCCAAGTTTAGGTTTTTGTTTACCCTCAAGTCAAATTAAATTAGGGATAAAACCTCAAATTCATTTCATATTTAAATTTGGCTATATTCCAAATCTTAAACTAGGGCTGCCATCCAAGTTTATTCTCAAATTCTACTTCAAATTCAAGTCAAGCTTATGCACAAATTTCATAGCTTGATTGACACATCCAGTAGGGTGAAAATTCAAGAATATACAACTTGCATTTTTCGAAACTTTATTTTTTGAGATTCATGCACCCATATACGTGCCAAATCTCGAAAGGGTCATTTATTGAATAAAAAATTTCGACCAATTAAATGTTGTCATGTCATCACAATTATAATTTGAATTTGTTTGGGTAATTAAAATTTCTTCCCAATTTGATTCAAGCCCATGATAGAAACTTGAGCATAAAAAAGATAATGGAGTCAGTTTAGGCCCAATAAACAAAATAGGATCAAGTCCATTAAACAAGATAGGCTCAAATCCAATAAACAAAATAGGCTCAAGCCCAATAAACAAAATAGGCTTAAGTCCAAGCACAAGCTCAAGTCCATAGACTTAAGCCCAATAAACAAAATAGGATTAAGTCCAAATCCAAGCCCCATAAGCAAGATGGGCCCAAACCCAAGTCCAACAGACAAATGGGCCCAAGCTCACATAAAGCCCATGAAAATTCTCTATAAATAGAGACCTTCTCATTCATTTGAGAGGACTTTTGGAGAAGAACAAAGTGCTGAAACTCTGAAGAATTGAAGACTCAACCTTTGAAGAATTGAAGACTCAATCTCTAAAGTGAAAACTCAACTTCTGAAGCTCTTTAAACGTGAAAGTTCTTATCATCCTCGGGATCACCACCTTCTGAAAATTGAAGACTTGGAAGATTAAACCTTCCATGAATTTCAGAAGACTAAAGCTCGAATTGATTGAAGATCGAAGAACTAGAAGTTTCATATTTTACTTCATACTTGAGAGAAAGCATCAAAAGAGAAAATATTAGAGATTGTACTCACTCATTATATTGAAATCATATACAAAGTTCAAATTCCACGAATTAAATTTCTCTAGAAATCTCGTGTGGACACTCATTAATAATGTGTTATTTTTATCTTATTAAGCTTCAAAAAAATTCTAACTTTGTATACATCATTCTTTCCCATGTTTCCTTTCTTTCATTTTTTTTTCTTATTGATTTTTTTTTTGGGTTAATTTTATTAAGAGTTTCTCTTATCTATATTTATATATAGGTGTTGTCTATTTATTAAATTGTAAATAATTGAATCAATGTCTTACTTACCAAATTGAGTAAATTGTTTGTGATTTTGAGATTTTGAGTTTCAAAATGATAGCTGATGTCCCCAAGGTACACATAGATCGCGAAGATAAGTTTTTAAAACAAATTATTAAAAATTTAAAATATTGAATAGATAAACCGGTGAATCGAATCTTGTACAAAAATTGATTTTATTTAAATTAAAATAATTTAGTTTATTTAAGATTTTTACACTATTTTAATTTGTTTGAAAATAACATTTTTATTAGGTTTTAGAGTTAAGATTGTTTCTCAACCAAATTGTGATTAAAAACATTAAAATAATTTCCATTTATATCTATTTTTTAAATTAAACAATATTTGGAGTTAAAGAAAATAAAATACAACATTGTAATAAGTGAGAAAATTATTTTATTTACTTCTAAGAATTATTAATAGTCATATATATAAGATAATTTTAAATTCTTGAAATGAAGAATCTAATTAACAATAATTTAATAAAATCACATATCAACTTCCATAAAAGAGGTTATATTTTTTAATTTTTATAACACGTTCATCGCATATAGTAATAAACTAGTTATTAAAAGTGAAAACATGAGATAAATATAATATATTAGTAAAAAATACTAAAATTGTTTCGATCTGTTAATAATAAATGAAGTAATATAAACTTACACTAAACAATTAACTTAATTCAATTAATATATTCTAATGGATTAGATATTCATAATAATGATGGATCATATTAAAGTTAGTGATCTGATCAATATTTAATTTTGTGATTATTATAAAAACAATAAAGTAATTCTATTGAACGATAAATTTTGAACCAATAACAAATTATCACATCATTTACCAAATTAGGGACAAAATTACAAATAATTGAGTTTGGAACTAATTAAAAGTTTACATGTGTCCCAAATTGAAATTGAAGACGTAAGTTGACGAATCTCGATGATATCATGTGTTTTCTTATTGATTGTTGGATTAAATTAATTATTTTGGTTCAATGAAATATTAATAGGGGAATTGGAGGAAATGACAAATATGGGAGAGTCAATTCAATTTTTAGAAAAAGATGTGGAAATAAGATTTATGGCAAATCACTAAAATTTTCACGTGTAGAATGTTATGACCATGCCTAAAATGCCCTCAAATATAATCTTTCATCGAGATTCAATGAAATTTGTTAAATTATATTTTCATATTTTTAGAAAAAATTAGTTATATCTCTATTTTTTTGAAAGAAAAAATCTTTCTATATCTAAATATATATATATATTTAACCTTAAAATATTATTGTTAGTTCCTTCATCCTCCGCCATTGCCGCCTTAACTTTTTCTTCAAAAAAACCATCACACAGCAGCAACAAATTATTCTTTCAGTGAAAAAGATGAAGCATACAATTGCATAACCAAATGTCAAATTGTTTACATACATCTAAAGAAGAAGAAAACTCCCCAGTACCCATTAGAGAAGCTAATATGTCAATATTAAAAGAGATCTTCTACCCCCAAGAAAAAGAAGATGAGGATTTTAATGACTATGGAAGATGATGATTGTGTTAGTGAAAAAGATGGTTAAGAGCAGAGGAATTAGGGATCTAAAAATTATCGTTTTATAAGGATTTTCTCCTAAAATGAGTTTTTAGGGATTTTTGGGAATTTTCAGTGTTTGGAATTTCTCAACCAATCATATCAAAATTGTTTAAAAAACAAATTTGTGCACAAATACAATCCGACGTCAATCTCGTGGGCGGTGGTGGTGGTAACAAACTCTTCAACTATTTAGAAGGCCAGAAGCAAAAGCCATCATGGTGCTTAACAATGAGAATCATAAGAGAAATTCCAGCAGCGACGGTGATGGCCCACCAGGTGGCGCAAGAGCAGTGGGGTTGGAGATGGCCAGGGACTCGACGTCGGTGCTCCATTCAGAGTCGGTGAAATTGTTAGATCCGAAGTGAAGAAACATAATTACTTCTCTTTGTTGCCATTTCAATTGAGAGAGTGAAGGGAGTGGGAGGATTGGTAATGGTGGCGGCATTGAGACCTCGAGTTTTGAAGAAGAGAAATGGAGTAGATGAAGGAATGTGAGGAGGAAGATGGAGGAAAATGGTGACTCATTATTTTCCCCATGGATGAAATTGTGAATCTTGTTTGTGTGTGTTCTATGAACAAAGTAAAGTGACAGAGATGGTGGAGTTGTGGGGACTCATGGATTGATGTTGTTGGAGATAAGGATGGTAAGTTGTTGGACTCAGGAGTTGTTGTTGGCGTGCATGTGAAGAAAAGGGATTAGGTAGGGTAGATGAGTCAAATAAGGAGGGGGTAATGGAATACATTTTGGGCTTCAATGATTAAGTATTTTTTATTTTTCTTAATTTCAATTTCAAACTGTTTTTTTTAGTTACACAATAACTTACCAAATATATATTTTGGTGAGGATTTCAAATAACGAGTATGTATGTTGTGTTAATTTCAAGTTTTAAGCATATTTTTACCAAAAAAGGAACGTAAGGTTTGAGATGCACGTAGAATTGGCTAATTCATATGAGTGGTGTGGCTAGCAGCTGCTTTCTTCATTATATGGGATTGCTGTCTTACATGTCCACAAAAGCAAGCACTTCGTCATCATCGACTTTTGAAAAAAAAGGTTGATTTCAGCTACCTTCGAAAAACAAGGTAAAAAAAAATAAAATTGTAAAAATACTGAAAAACTGGTTAGGATCTTGCAGTAGTATTTACACTAATATCAATATAGATGCAATATGATGATACTTAGATAAGAAGAAATAAACACAGAGACGTTGTTAACCCAGTTCGGCAATTTAGCCTACGTCTGAGGGGTTTTCACCCTGATGAGATCTTTATTATTATTATCACAGAAACTCTTCATAGTTCACAGAGTTACAACACTTGTCATAACTTAGGATAATAACTACAGTAGCACAGATAAAACAGAGATATCTTCGCAGCTGATACTCGTCTTCACAATTCACCGAATCGTTCAGTAACATGTCTTTACTGTATCTTTATGACCTCATATAATCACAGGCTCCCCCTGCATAAGTTCCTCAAGATATTTGTTGAAGAATTCTCCCCCTCAAGAGGCTCACACCATACTAACTTACTTTCACCCTTTTTAGATTACCCACATAAGCTTGATAAGAACAGCAAACCTTTTTTTTTTTTTTGTCAAAGAGTAAAGTACAAGACGACAAACACACCTTTTTAATCTCTTGTTCAGAATCTCAAAACAAGCCGCACACCCTTGGTCAAAAACAAAAGATTTATATTCATAATCATTTTTAGAAGATTTAACCCCTTTAAATCAAATCTATCCAAGAATATCTCAACTATTAAAAGAGAGAATTAATCATATATATAATTAAGATATTCTTGGAAAAGGAATTATGTTAAGCCAATTATTAAATGCAACAAGCTCCCCCTTTGGTTAACATAATTTCTTTTCTTCACCCATAAAACACGCACACCCAATCAACCACTTATATGCTGCACACAAACTCCATATAGCACCACTAACATGCTGCAACATATAGCACCACTAATATGCTGCAAACAAAAACCATATAGCCATTAACAATAACCAGCAGAGCCTTAGAGAAACAGACCCCAATCATCAAGCAGAAATAGAAACAACTTTATCACACTTTATTGTCACAGAACCATAATAGCTAAAAGTCAAACCCCCAGTCATAACAGAAGGAAAAAAAAAAGACAACCAGAAGCAAAAATGAAACCGAATCAAGCAACAGAATCAAGCAGGATGAACACAAAAACATATCCACATATTCTTCCCCTGGGTGAGAAAGAAATCAATCAGATGGCCGAGTTTGTGGTTCATCAGTAGTCGGCTCCCCAGACAATGTCTGTTGTAATGCAATCAGTAAGGCATCAACAGCTGCTCGACGATCAGTAAGCATGCGAATTGCAGCAGTCAAGGCCTTAGACTCAGATGACAACGTGTGCATCACTCAAGCCCCCAACCCCGCAGATAACACAAAGCTTCCATCTGAAGATCCCAGACTATCTGTCACATTCTCAGACGTCGACGCTGGTCTAGAATGTTCTATGTAGCCACATGCGTGCCTTGAAACAACCGCAAACTAAGATGGAGAATCTTAGGAGCGGGTCCCGGTGAATCAACAGCGGTAAGAATGTGAGGATGTTGAGACAACGCAAAAGCACTAAGAAGACGAGGGAAGCAAATAGGAATCTTCAAGCCAAAAGAAGCTACATGTTTAGTCAACTGGGACAGTATAAGATCACCCACATTTATCCGTTCACCCTTACCAACCTGAAAAATCAACTGCTCCAAGGCAACAGAAACGGTGGAAGCATGGGTTGAAGGTATCCAATTAGCAATACCTATCTTATGGAGGATCGCATACTTGACACTTAGAGCAGAAGCAGGAAGGTGTCCGGAAGACGGCCAAGAATGGACAGTACCACCAGTTAATTATGTTGTCAAAACATCAGATGATGGTGGTGAACTAGAACTAGCAAACTTAGTATCTACATCAAGAAACTGATTAAGTGTGTTAATCGAGAAATCAATACACAATCCTCGAACATGAACCTTTCTGTACTCTGAATCATTCGGATCATTAAACCCTGAGGGAAGATTCACGATCAATTCTTGCATCAAACGCGGAAAAAAAGGACCAAGATCAACAATTGTTTTCAACAAACCAGCATGTACTATCAAATCCACACAGCAAAACATGAGTGATGCTTGTCTGAAACAAACATTTCATCAACAATTCGTTGTTGAATAACATACCTCCAACGAGACACATTATCCTTACAGTGAAAGGATATCCCATCAATAGGTGCTGCAGGAACATTCAGAGGCACCTTTCATCTTCCTAGCTTTGTTGTAACAAAACGATGTCGTGGTCCAGCATGAGAAGAAGAAGGTTTTGTAGAGAATGTTTTCTCTTGAACAGGTGGAGGAACAGAATTCTTATTAGCTTGGTTGGTCTTCTTTTGAATCAGAGAAGCAATAAGAATATCATCATCATCCTCATAGTCATTCGACGAAATGGTAGATTCAGTAGGTGGTGCAGGAACAGGAGGCTCTGCATCAGCAACTCCAGAGCCAGAAGGTTCACAGAAAACAGGAGAAGGACGAGAAGTAGGAGAAACCCTAACATCCTCAGTAGGAACAGAAACATCTGCAGGAGATACATTAACACGCTGTCCGTTAGACGCCAAATCAGACAATACAGTATCTTCAGTAGGATTAGTATTCGATTTATCAGACACACCAGAAGACAGCACAGGTGATGAAGTAGAATCAAGATTCTCTATACCCGGTTCTATAGTCGTGACTTCAAGTATAGTATCGGGTGCATGCAATGAATCAGAAGAATCAACCGATGTAAAAGAAGACTTACTCGATTTGGAGACACATGATTTGTATCGCCGAGAAACTGACGACGTCTTAGATGGAGAAGAAACGAGGCACCTCTCATACGAACACAGTGAGTATTGCACCGAGTTGAAGGACGACTTTCATCAACATCATAGGAAGTTCCTCGGCGTGTAGAGACCATCGTGATTCAGCAAACCCTAACCGAAAGCTTCAACTTACACGTTGTAAAGACAGAGAAGAAGATACACTACACAATGCTCAATAAATAACTTCCCTTCGAGATTTGAAAGTTCAAAAAAAAAAATTCTAATTTTTTCTTAAAAAAAACTTTATAAACGGGCTACATGTAACTAAGGCCTTTAAAAAGCCCATAAGAAAACTATCCCACTGAGCTCATTTTTGGCATACACTTATGTCTGCACGTAAATGCTCAAAAGTAGAACAATCCAGAGGTTTAGTTAATATATTAGCTAGCTGAGCACCTGTGTGAATATGAGAGAGAGCAATCACCTTCTGTTCAACCAAATCTCGTATAAAATGATGGCGTATATCAATGTGCTTCGTTCAACTGTGTTGCACTGGATTTTTCGAAATATTGATAGCACTCAAGTTGTCACAATACAAAGTCATGACTTCTTGACTAACTGAATATTCATCTAGCATCTGCTTCATCCATAAAAGTTGTGTGCAACTACTACCGACAGCAATTTATTCAGCTTCAGCTGTAGACAAGGATATACTGTTCTGTTTCTTACTAAACCACGAGATCAAATTATTTCCAAGAAAGAAACAGCCTCTCGAAGTACTTTTTCGATCATCTGAACACCCAGCCCAATCTGCATCGCAATACCCAACCAACACAGAAGTAGTATCAAATGTATACCAAAAACCATAATCGACTGTCCCAAGAATATATTTGAACACACCTTTCACCAGGGACAAATGAACTTCTTTAGGTTCTGATTGGTATCGTGTACAGACACCAACAGCATATGCAATATCTGGTCAACTAGTTGTTGGATACAAGAGACTTCCAATCATGCTTCGGTAGGTTCCTTCGTCAGTGTGAGGTGAATCAAGTCCTCTTCCCAGTTTAACATGTGTCACTGCAGGTGTTCGTTTACTCTGAGACTTATCTAGCCCAAATTTCTTCAACATATTCCTGGCATATTTTTCTTGAGAAAGAAAAATTCTACTATTAGACTGCTGTTTTTGCAATCCAAGGAAGTATGCCAGCTCTCCTACCATACTCATCTCAAACTCTGACTTCATTTGATGAATAAAGCCATTTACCTGTTCCTGCGGTACACCTCCAAACACAATGGCGTCAACATATATTTGAGCAATAACAAAATTGTTACCTTCATGTTTAATAAAAAGTGTTCTGTCATTGTGACCTCGTGAGTAACCGTGTGTACACAGAAATTCAGCTAACCGATCATACCAAGCTCGAAGGGCCTGTTTGAGTCCATACAACGCCTTCTGCAATTTATACACATAATCTGGGTGAAAAGGAACCACAAATCCCTTAGGTTGAGCCACATAGACTTCTTCATTAAGATAGCCATTTAAGAAAGCACTCTTGACATTCATCTGGTATAGCTTGAATTAAGCAGACATAAAACACCCAGTAACAGTCTTATTGCCTCCATTCTAGCAACTGGTGCGAATGTTTCATCAAAATCAAGTCCTTGAACTTGATTATACCCTTATGCCACAAGCCGCGCTTTGTTTCTAGTAACCACACCTTGTTCATCAGTCTTATTTTTGAAAACCCACTTGGTTTCAATAACATTAGTATCCTTAGGCTTAGATACTAAAACCCAAACCTGATTCTGTTCGAACTGTAATAACTCTTCATGCATGGCAGCAACCCAATATTCATCCTTTAAAGCTTCTGTGACTGTGGTCGGTTCATGTGACAATGTGAAGCACATGTTATTGACCATTTTGACATAATCAACTTTTTCCTTCTTTCTGGTCGACACATCTGAATTGAGATCACCAATAATATTAACTGAAGGATGATTCTTACTAACTCTTGTAGAAGGTAACCATGGAGTCTCTCACTAGCGACATCTGTCAATTCAGCTGAAGAATTAACACCCGAGTCAATTCCAGAGTCATTACTAGTCCTTCTAACACTGGGATCAAAAATTTGTTCGCTCAAGGATTTTGTACTATTCACTACATCTTTTCTTGTCATGGTGGTCTCATCATCCTTACCGTTTTCTGTTGGGAGTATGGATCTGTCACAGAAGGTTATGTTGATAGATTCCATAACCGTTTGAGTGACTTTATTAAATATGCGATATGCTCGACTAGATGGTGAATATCCTAGAAAGATTGCTTCATCTGACTTGGAATCCCATTTCTGATGATAATTCCTGTCTGACAGAACATAACACAAACAACCAAAAACATGAAAATACTTAATGTTTGGCTTTTTACCTTTCCATAACTCGTAGAGAGTTTTAGTAGTTCCAGACCTTATCATTACACGATTGTGTATATGACAAGCAGTGTTTACAGCTTTTGCCCAAAACTTAATAGGAACATTCATGGCATGCATCATCGTTCGTGTCATTTCTTGCAAGGTTCTGTTCTTCCTCTCGACAACACCATTCTGTTGCAGAGTAATAGGTGCAGAGTATTCATGAAAAATCCCTTCAGACTGACAAAACTCATAGAAGGCTTCATTATAAAACTCCTTCCCATGATCACTACGGAATCGAGTGATAGTTTTTTCTTGTTCTCTTTGCAGCTGGAGAAAAAGAGCCTTGCAAACTTGAAATGTCTCTGTCTTATCTCGAATGAAACGAACCCATGTAAATCTAGAATAATCATCCACACAGACACAAACATATCTCTTTCTTCCCAAGCTCTCTGACTGCATAAGCCCCATCAGGTCAAGGTGTAGCAATTCTAGTACCCTGCTAGTACCAACTTTATTTGTTTTCTTATGAGATACCCTGATCTGTTTACCCACTTGACAATCACAACAGAATATTTCTTATTTAAAGGATAAGGTTGGCAAACCACGCACTGCATTCTCTGCTACTGTTTTTCTAAGAGATTTCATGCTGATGTGTCCAACCCTCTTGTGCCACAGTGTTGTTTCATCCACTCTAGTCAGATAACACACTCCATTCTTCTGTTTAGGAATCCAGTGATAGCAATTATTTGAAAGTCGTGTTCCTATCATTTTCACAGTTTGATTCTCATCTACAACTGTACATTTATCTTTTGATAAAGTGATTTGAAACCCCTGATTACATAGCTGACTAATGCTTATTAGATTCGTCCTTCTACTAAACTCACATCATTCAATACAGGCAGCTGTTGATCTTCTATATTTCCTTTCCCAATCACTCTTCCTGTCGCACCATCACTAAAAGTCGCATAGCCTGCTTTGCACTCTTTCAAACCAGTCAACACTGTCTGATTCCCAGTCATATGCCGTGAACAGCCACTATCAAAATACCAATCATCCTTGGTCATTTTATGGACCAAGGTAAGAGCTACATTGCACCTGGAACCAGACCCTGGATTATTTATAGCTAGATTCTGATCTTTTTTAACCTTCCAAATCTGCTTGACAACTTTGAAATACTTTTGCCCTTTAGACAACTCAGTTGAATGCAAATCATAGCAATAAGGTCTGATATGTCCTGGTCTTCCATAGAAATGGCATACCCAACTTCTTTTTTATTTTCTGATGCTATCAACTGTAGATTTTTCAATGTACACCTGAGACTTGTGAGAGTGCTACTTATGTTCTTCATCACAACTACTCTGGTTGTATCCTAACCCCCTTTTATCTCTGGCTACTCTTCCCATATTCAAAATATTATCTAAATGATCAGTTCCAGAATTCATCATACGTACTGTTTTAGTTATACTATCACGCTCCTAGCAAGTTTCTCGTAGTGTTCTTTTCAATTCTGACACAGTTATTAACAGCCGATGATTTTTTTCCACAAGTTTCATTATCCGATCACTCCGTTGTTCTATCATCTCTATATATTCAGCTTCTATTTCAGTGCTTGACTTTGTGCTTTCACTCTTCTGTTCTTCTTCTGTAGCTAGTTCAAGTTCCAGTGCATCCTCATAACTGATCTCAGATGCAATATCCTCTGTAATCCTTGCCACGAGTGCTTGGATTTCTTCCTCACTATTGCTCTCATCTTCTGAATCGTCAGACAAAGTTGCCGTGAATCCATTCTTCTGCCTCCTTAGAAATGTAGGCATTCAGCTTGATAATGTCTGAATCCCTCACACTCTCGGCAACAAAAAGCACGATCATTTCTCTGTGAATTATTAGCACTGTTTTCTTCAGGTTCTTTTTTCTTAAAAGAGGAATTTGGCACTTTTAACGGGCTTACGTTGCTTGAGTTATGACTAGATGACTGACTTCCAGAACGCCTGTTGTACTTTCGTGCGAACTTTGTGAATTGTTTTGATAACAAAGCCATGGTATCCATCATACTATCCTCACTTATCCACTCTTTCTTGGAGTTTGATTCAGCATTACAAACAGTTTGAAAGGCTATGTTCTTTCCTTTACTTACTTCTTTGCTTCGTAGAGACAATTCATAAGTACGCAGCGAGCCAAAAAGTTCTTTTAGCTTCATTGCAGAAACATCTTAGGCTTCTTCAATCGCAGTAACTTTCATATCAAAACGCTGTGGCAAAGATCGCAATACTTTTGTAACCAACTTCTCTTCAGAAATTCTCTCCCCCAGCCCATATGATTCATTAGCAATGTCTAGTACCTTCACATTATAATTAGCAATGGACTCTTCATCTAGCATTTTAAGAAATTCAAACTTTGTTGTGACAATCTGCATCCTTGACTTCTTAACCTTGGATGTACCTTCATGAGCTACAGCCAGAATATCCCATGCCTCTTTTGCAAACTCACATGTGTTTATAAGTCTGAACACATTTCTGTCCACCCCATTAAAAATGCCGTTAAGAGCTCGTGAATTACCTACAGCAGCGAGATCCTCATGTTCTGTCCAATTTCCTTCAGGTTTTGCAATCACAACCTCGTCTGCTCCAGTAATACTCGAAGGAATCCAACCAATCAAAACTGCTCTCCACACCTTCTGATCCATGGATTTTAAAAATGTTGTCATTCTTGCTTTTCAGTACGCATAGTTCGTCCCATCTAGTACAGGGGGTCTTGTGGTGGAACTGCCTTCTCTTGGTGCATCCATAATAGTTCTTGCTACAACCAATGCTCTGATACCAATTGAAAAAACTGATTAGGATCTTCAAGTAGTATTTACACTAATATCAATATAGATGCAATATGATGAAACTTAGATAAGAAGAAATAAATACGTCTGGGGGGTTTTCACCCTGATGAGATCTTTATTGTTATTATCACAGAAACTCTTCATAGTTCACAGAGTTACGACACTTGTCATAACTTAGGATAATAACTACAATAGCACAGATAACACAGAGATATCTTCTCAGCTAATACTCGTCTTCACGATTCACCGAATCGTTTGGTAATCTGTCTTTACTGTGTTCTTGATAATCTCATATAATCACAGGCTCCCCCTGTTTTAGTTCTTCAAGATATTTGTCGAAGAGTTCTCCCTCTCAAGAGGCTAACACCATGCTAACGTACTTTTACTCTTTTTAGATTACCCACATAGGCTTGATAAAAACAACAAACTTTTTCAGTCAAAGAGAGTAAAGTACAAGACGGCAAACACACCTTTTTAATCTCTTGTTCAGAATCTCAAAACACGCCACACACCCTAGGTCAAAACAAAAGATTTATATTATAATAATTTTTAGAAGATTTAACCCCTTTAAATCAAATCTATCTAAGAATATCTCAACCACTAAGAGAGATAATTAATCATATAAATAATTAAGATATTCTTGGAAAAAAGGAATTATGTTAAGCCAATTATTATATGCAACAGATGGTTAAACTTATTCTTTCGTCGTCTCTGTTGCTGTACTTTTCTTTTGTTCTAAACATATTTAACAATTCATTAGTAGATTATAGAAGGTAAGATGTAGCCTAAAAAATGAAAAAAAAATTGTTACCGCAAACTATGGACATATTGTAGATCGAACAAGTTCCTCCCAATGTTGTTCGTCGATGTAGGAATACATCTCTGGTGGTCGGCTCAACATTTCTGCTTCATTCTTGAATGGCAATATATGTCTCATCGAACAAGTTCCTGCAGTTTTAAGGATGTTTTTCTTCGATCTACTGTGGATAATAAAGGCACCCTGAGATTGGAAAGTTAGTGAAATCATTCAAATAGTTAAAAGTTTTCATGAAATTCTTAAAAAAAGTAAATAAAATAAAGCAAATGTACCTCTACAATGTTATAGATCTTCTTTTTCAATTCAACTGGAACGTGTATCCAGAATGCATATGTAATTGAAATATGGTAATGTACACAAGATCCAATGAAGGAGTTTAGTTTCGACCCATTTTCTCCAATGGGTACTCCATCCTCATTGTATTCCACTAATTTTCTTTCCCCGTACTACGAACCCGCATAACGTCAAACATAACTGTAGGTCCCGCTTTCTCGCTTTTTTAGTCTTCTCAGCCTTATCGGCTCCACCCACAATAGCGCTACAGGTCTCAACCACACCAACCTCTTTCTCTTCGTCTCTAGGTAGTGTCGACTCCATGTGGTATACGAATATTCTGTCACCGAAAAAATTAAAGGATAAGTTACACACTAAACATATACAAAATCAACTGTAACATATGAATATAATAAAAAGATTATATTATGCATTTTAGAACACACCCGATATTTGTATTTAGGAATCCATGTGCCTTCCCCATCTGATCGTACATATGTTAAGATATTCTCATCCAAATCATTACTTCCATAAATATTTGGCATATCATTGGGCACTCCAACATAGTGTAATACAGTATCTCCAAGCTCGTCGTTGTTATATTGATCCTCAAAGTCTCTTTTTGTGGCGGAGAAAGCATGATTGACCATCTCGCATCACTCGGGTCATCAACATAGAACACTTGGCTTGCTTGGGTCACCATTATAAATGAATCGGACTTGTGACCTATTCTATTTAAATGAACTACACAAAACCTAGGTCATCACTTTTTCTAGTATGCTAATTTAACTTTCACATTGTTCTAACCAATGTAGAATTGTACCTAATGATTGTTCAATTAGATGCATGAAAATTGGGCATTTCGCCTAAGGATATCTTGAACTTAATGCGATTAGAAAATTTTAATTATGCATGCTTTTCATCTTGTTGAATTGGAATAATTAGAGTTTTGGGACAATTTAGTTCGCTTCACTAATTAAATTGGTTAGACAAAAACGTTGCGTAGAATTAAGTAATGATGATTTAATGAACAAATACTTTGGATAGGTAAAAATCCGTTTCGACCCAAGATAGGATCTCTTTTGATATTAAATTTTACAATTTACTTCTATTTTGCAATTTATCTTTCTTGCAATCGAAAACAACCATTAAATCTGCTTTTTCGGTTACCTCAATTGGAAATAATTTGGCTTGAGAAACTAACGTGCTCCCTGAGTTCGACTCGGACCTGCCATTAGGACTAGTTCTTGGTGTGTAAATTCGGTTAATATTTGATTCGGATTTGAGTGAAAAAATCTATCGATCAATACATAATACAAGTTGAGGCAATAAAACATAGGTCAACTCACGTAAAGTATGAACATAATATAAATATATATGTATATATATTTGTGTGTACAGTAAAGAGTAGGGGATTTGAAACTCTTCTAGGTCCTTATGCTTTCTTTTATCAAGTTATACTAATTTTGGCATTTTAAATGAAAGTAAGCTTGACCCAATGATATGGGCATGATCTTCGTTCCTAGAGGTGATGTCTAATTGTGAATTTAGATAATATTCGGAGGTATTCCAAGATGCACTCATCCATTCTAACTACTCACACAAAGAATATTTAAATATTTTTTAAAAAACAAAAATTTCACCTAACAAACAATGATTGAGTAGTTTTAGGTGTGTTTCGAATTGCACCAATATTTTTTTACACTAGGAGATAAAATGAACACCAATGTGTTGTAGTTGTATCAAATAGTGTACGGAAAAATATACTTTATTTTTTTAAGCATCCGATGGAAATAGAAACTTTCCCATCTGACCTTTGTAAATTTTTGGTTGGTTCAATCTCTCTGACTCTCACTCTGCGCCGAGTGCCCACCACCATGACTTAAAACAAATTGTGTCTCTTTGTCTTTGTTTCTCTATTGTTGCTTTATGTAGTACTACAACACTGAACAAATTCACTCTCAAAATCTCTTCTTCAACTCCCAATTTCATCTCCATCTGAAGCTCCTCATAAATCCATTTTACGCATGGTAAGAACCTACTTTTCTTTCCCTTTCATTCTACTTCATTTTGCTCTTTCATCCATATTTGCTTCATGGGTTTTCAGTTTCTTCCCAAGCTTTCATCTGGATACTTTTTTTTCTGTGGGATTTTCTCTTCTTTTGTACTCGAATTTGTGATTTCTGGGGTTTTTATCTGCTGACTTAGGGGACCTTTTTTCCTTTCTGCTCATGTTCTCAAAAGGGCCTTCCAATGTTTGTTATTAATTCTCTTTAGAAATGGATAATTGTCAATATTATCTCTGTTTAGAACTTTGGAGCCAGCTACTAAGTGAAAGAACTCTGGTGCAGAACTCGTTTTCTTGAGTAGATGTTGAGAGTCGGATTATCTAGAAGAGGGGTGACTATGTTTATGTTAATTAATGCGGTATTAGGTTTTTTAGTTTATCATTTTCTTATCCGTAAAAACAAATGTCAATAGAACTTCTTTCACTTTACTGAAGAGATAAAAGATACATTGTGTGAGATAATTCAACAGACCTCTGACTCTCAACCATCCTCAGCTACAAACAGTTGCACAAGACCTTTTCTTGTTGTTTTTTTTATCAACTGCAACTGCAACTGCAACTACTTTACTTGTTTTCGCTTGTTCGTGCCTTTGTAGTTTCAAATTCAAAGGTTCCATTCAAGGAATATCAGAGTCTTTCCATATAATAGCTTTTGGCCATTCCTTTAAGGAGAAAATGGGTATTGTCCCTTAGTTGAATGCCACCAAGATTATCTTCAGTCAAGAAATGGATGAAATGTTAAGGTTTTGAGTCAATACATATCAATTGATTTAGTGTGTTTCCTAATTCCCTTCTGGAGTTCTCTTTATTTTGGTACTTATTCCTCCTTTTGATATTTATGAACTGATTTGTATTTTCGTAATCTCTTTCTTATTGGTTCTCAGACTTATTGCCTTTCAGTTTTTCGTTACATTATTTTGTTGGGAAGTTGTTTCCTAGTATGACACTAATTTATTAGTTTAGGGCTTTAAGTCTTACAACCTCCAAAAATTAGGCGTATAAATTTTTACTTTTCTAAAAACACTAAATGATCTATTCAATTACTCACATAATTTCTCCTCTGTTTTCAAATCTTACATCAATTTCTTATTGTTTCTGCTTGTTCTTTGTTTCTCGAAAGCCAGACAGGAAGGTTGAAATGTGATACCGGTGAACATCACATGGTTTAATTATTTAATAATAAAAAAACAGATGGGCAAAAACTTCTTTTTTATCCTCTCATTGTCCTCGACTCTGAATGACATATGTTTAGAAGGTTTAACTACAAGTTTGGTCACAAAAGTTAGGGTAGAATCTTGAGACTTTATACTTTAAATGCCTTGTTATTGATTTCTAGACTTTCAAAGGTTGTGTCGATTTGGTCCCTCTAAAAAAAGTTTTTAATAGATTTTTAAACTTTAAACTTTGTGTTTAATAGATTCCTACCAACAACTCCATCAGTTTAATGCTTCTGTGAAATGCTTGACTACATTACATTACTTAATGATAATGCAACTACCTAATCTTAGGCAGGTTTAAGCAGTTAATCTAATGGAGTTAGTGATACCAGCTTATTAGAAATAAGGTTGTGATTTCAAGGGCATATTAAAATCATTTCAGTGTATAAAAATTAAATAGACTATAGCAGATATTTAGAGACTTGTAAGCATTCTGTGAAGTGCATATTTTAACAAATACAACACTAAGGGGGTGTTGAGCGCAAGGAGTTGGTTATTGTAGTCCTAGGTTTTTATAGTCGGATTATGATAGTTAGTGTTTGAGGTGTAGATTGTTTGAGTTATAATAGTATGTGTTTGAGACTTGTAAGCAGATATTTAGACTATAGCAGATATTTAGAGACTTGTAAGCATTCTGTGAAGTGCATATTTTAACAAATACAACACTAAGGGGGT
>JBBPDJ010000002.1:7386542-7400904 GCA_037974625.1 Cucumis cinereus | reverse complement strand
TAGGTTTTTATAGTCGGATTATGATAGTTAGTGTTTGAGGTGTAGATTGTTTGAGTTATAATAGTATGTGTTTGAGATGTAAACTATTTTAGTTAGATAAGGAAATAGTAAACACTGTACCAAATAATAAAAAAAAATATGATGAATAAATAGTAAAAACTATAGCAAATAGTAAATACGATAGAAAATTGGAGTTTTGAAATAATGCTGACTGTAGCTAATTGGAGATAACAAAATAGTTTTTTCTGTAGCAAGAAGTTGTTATTATAGTCTTAGTATAGTCGGTGCCCCAAACGCCCCCTAACAGTTTAAAGATCAAACTAACTATTCAACGTATTTTGAGTGGCTGCAGAGTTCTTGAGAAGGTTGAGTTGGTCGGGAAATAATGCAAACTTACCCTTAATCAACTGGTCTTGTGTAGTAAACTTACTCTCTCTCTCTTCGTTTATATTGTTCATGTGTGGGTGAGTAAGTCTTACTCTTTGTTTTAGGCCATTTAATTCCCCTTAGTTCTGTAAATTACCCATTGGTTAGTTGTTGTACAGTGAGGTTAAGTTGTCAAGTTCCTTGCTGCTGGTTCTTAATTTCCGGCAGGTCTTAGGGTAGTCAATCTATTTATAGGCTTGTAGTTGATGTATTCATTCTGGAAAACAGACTATATAAACTTAGATAAGTTTAGTTAGAACCAAAGCTAATAACACAGAGGATAACAGAAGGAGCAGAAGAGATAATAAAGACATCAAGAACTTGGTAATTCAGTTCGGTGAAACACACCTACGTCTGGGGACTAAGTGCCCAATTAAGAACGATGATCCACTAGATAACAAGAGTTCCACAAGTTCACGACTTAGACAATGATAAACTATCTTGCATCAAACTAAACTCATAAAGTTACCTAAGATGGATTTTAGGCTCCCTAAAATCATGCTATTTAAAGTTTATTTTCATATCTTTAGATCACAGGCTCCCCTTGTGTACATTACTCGAGATATTGATTTGGTTAGGCTCCCCCTAACTCATATATCTTGTTACCAACGTTCTTCATAAAGTCAATAACTATGTATTCAACAATGTATACTGCAAAACTCTTCTCATAACAAGTCATCGGAAGAATTAAAACCAGAGCATATTTTCACATACCTTCGTGTATATAATTCTATAGCTTTCAGTTTGCTTTCGTTAGGTTTCCCAATTAGCAAGGTGATAAATATATATCACGTCCAATTTTGGAGAGAATCAAATATATCCATATAAGATAATCAAAATAAGGAAAATTCTCAAGGAGACCCGAAAGGAAAATATCTATGAAATAGAAAAGACAAGAAAAGAAATTTTCTAGCCAACCAAATCTAGCACATTCTTCAATTGAATGATTTTAATTTTCTAGACTCCTCGAAGGGGTGTCCTTCACCATTAAGGGTTTGTAAAGAGGCCTTCTAGGCTAAGTGGTTATGGTGTTTACCCTGCAAGCTTTGACTTATGACATAAGGGTATTGAAATCAAGTATGATCTCCCCTTTCATGAGTCGTCCTCACACAAGGCTCTGAAAGCCACTTCTAGAAATCCTTGGAGAGCTATTCGATGGCTTTCATTGTTTTCGTTGTTTATCCTGTGTGGAGTCTGTGGGTGGGTGATGGCAGGGATTCCTACTTTTAGAAGACAAATGGTGGGGGGATTGACCTTTGCACTTCGTGTTTCATCATTCATACGCGATTTCTTCCATGTGGAATTATTTTGTGGAGTCTATTCTCTCTCGTCTAGAAAATGGTTTGATTCCAGATCTTGGGTTTTGTTGTTCATTAACCAATGGGGAAACACGGACATGCAGTTTATGTAGTATTATGGGGTATTTGGTGTGAGAGGAGCAATCAAGTGTTAAGAAGATCGGGAAAACCAAGAAGGATGGGTGGGACGTTGTTAGATTTCATGTTTCTTTTTGGGTTTCGATTGCGTAGTTTTCTGTAAATACCCTTTGGTCTTTACGTTTCATTTTGTTTTGATTAGAACCCGTTACTGTTTTAGTTCAACTGGTTTTGTTTGGGAGTAGTTTTTTGTATTCCCATTGTATTCTTTCATTTTTATTTTCAAAGAATGTTTGACACTTTATAAAAGAAAAAACAATAATGCAACTTTTATATGTAAGTACCAAAGTCTCCAAACACCTGTCCTGTTTATATTATTACTTCTTACTTTGTGAATTTAGGTGCATAGATATTGACTTCCAAACACCTAGATATTGTCATTATTAAGCTCCATTGCATATTGTCTCTAAACTAACTTTTTGTGTATTATAAATCTTACGTGATTAAAGGTCATGCTATTGAATTTGTTTTCAATTCTCGAAAACAGACCCGTGGAAAATTCTTAGCAATAACGCTTAAGAGTTTCTATTGAGATGATGTTCTAGTTACCTTATGTTAACAGACTTTATTTCTCTTGATATAAAGTCGCTGACCTTGTACTTCATTAGTATGATGAGAGTGTTTAACTCTATTTTGTGCATATATATAGTTTTGCATTGACAGGCATGGCTCGCCCTTTTAAGTTCCGAATCCTAAGAACTTAAGCAGTGTTTATTTTTTGACGTAGTGTGATACCGAACCATAGCACCATAACATACTGTTCTAGTTTATTGTAAGCTGATGGAGACTTGTAGTGGCATAAATCCTATAAATGTCGATTCTTGCAAATTACAGTTGTTAAAATTTCATTGTTCTTGCAGGTTAAAAGAAACATTGGTGACATCCAATATCGATTTTCTTGAAGGCGTTTCACGTTGTCAACGAAAGTTTCGACCCTATAATTCTAAATCCTATTTCCAATATGGGATCACCAATGTTCAATTTGGAATGTGAAAAAGATTCAGAAATGAGTAGCAAAGCTTTTTCTGACATAGCCAAGGACAGTGGTACAACCTCCTGCCTCACGAACTCAGTAAAAGCTAACCCCGATCAAGGTTTAGTTTCCCTTGACTTGACTCTTCATTTTAACTCAAATGATATCGACGGAAAAGGAAGTGGTGAGACTAGTAGTGATGTAGTTGGTCATGTTTCGGGCCCGACAAGCCTGAGGATATTTTCATGCAATTACTGTCAGCGTAAATTCTTCAGCTCTCAGGCCCTGGGTGGCCATCAAAATGCTCATAAGAGGGAGAGGACAATGGCAAAGCGAGTGATGCGAATGGGTATGTTCTCGAACAGATATACCAGCTTGGCTTCACTGCCACTTCACGGTTCTGCATATCGGTCGCTCGGGATCGAAGCTCATGCTGCAGTGCACCGTAAAAAATTACCTGGAGAACAGCCATTTAGTGCTAGACCTGGACCCATGATTGATCAAGGCTACATTGGAATGCCATATTTGGTGGAAGAGGATGATGTTGGTCCATTTTGGCCGGGGAGTTTTCGACGTGTAAACGGCGAATTCATCGGTTCTACGCCTGGGGATGCATCTGAAGTTCCAAGGCCGAACTTCGATACGAGAATGCCACCATCGACAACGAGTACTTCTTCACCTGATCTTACTTTGAGACTTTAGTTTTAATTTTTGTTATTTTCTACATATCTTCACCATGCTGTTAATTATGTAAAGTGAGGTGTCTGCAAGCGTTTTATTAAATCATCAAATAAAACTTCAATCCCAATTCTTCTTTGTCTAATTTCTTATATCGTCAGTTTCTTTTTATTTCTTTATTTTTTTTTAAATGTTGTCTCTCTCTCTGTTATTTTCATTAAAAATAATGATGAAATTTGAAATTGATTGTCAAATGTTGTTATATGGTCTTGATGGCCATAACATGTCCTATCCCATCAATATTTAGGAACATTTGGTAGAACAATTTCAAACTTTGGCTTTCCTCAGATGTTTTGGGTCTGGATATGGTTTCTGTAACGACCTAACTTTTCAACTTTAAGTTGAGGTTATTACTTAAATAAAAACAATATTTTTAAAACTAAAACAATGCAAAATTTAATTCATTTTATTAAAGAAATAAATATGAAAACAACTTCGCGAAGGAAACCAAATGTTCCAAATAAAAACAATATATTTAAAATCAAAATCATGTGAAATTTAATTCATTTTATGAAAGAAATAAATATAAAAACTTCATGAAGAAAACTATATCTTCCAAATAAATAGATAAAATAATTTAAAACTAATTTAATTCGGGCTCTAAGTAAAACATAAAAGAATTTGTAAGTTTAAAATAAACTCAATCTATCATCGTCATGTGGTTCTAAGAACATCAAATCAAAATAAACAATGGAAGCATCGGTCATAACTAGTCCTACTGGTACAGTCATAGGTTTTTGTCATCCGTCGACTTTCTTTAACTTTGCCTGAAAAATAAACATGAAAATGATGAATATATAAAATACTAGTAATGGACCTACTACTAGACTCACTAAGTGAACTGTTAACTTTCTATTAAGCTTACACATGTATTATAATAGTCTAGTGATCCCGTAAAAGCATACATCAGTCATAAAAGTGACCTCGAGGGTACACTTATCAGTAAATATAGTCAACAATCTTATATGATGATGGTGATCCTATAGAGACACTGTACACACAAGATATACTTGCCCCATAGCCAAAGTTAACAGTTACCACTAATTTAAAACAGTCTAGTTCAATCAATCTCAGTCCAATACAGTCAATGCATAAAATATAAAATTAAACCAACATTCTCATTCGAAGTACATAATCAACATGCTCAAAGAGTTTCCATAGTGTATCATAGTTTAAAACAGTCATGTTTTCAAAGCAATTTAATCCAACCCAATACACAATCAAACTTACTCACACAGTTTAAAATTCCATCAAATCACACTTTTTTTTTCCTAAACTTTCAAATTCAATAGTTAACATCCTTAATCAATTTAATCTTAAATAAACCCAATTATCACTTATATAATTCAAGATAATTAAAATAAAATTAGCTCAAATTGGGATGTTACAATTTGCCCTGTTTTTTTACTAATGTTTGTGTAGCTAATTTTAGGTGTAAGATTAGTTATTAATTTCCTTTTACTACACTCTAGTTATGATAGTGATAAATAAATTGGTTAGGTTGATAAGTTGTTTACAACTTTGTTTAGGTTTGTAAGTTTATAACTTGTGTTTGTTTATGTTTATGTATTTTGGGTATACATTCAGTTATTATCAGTCTTTTTTTTTTTTTTTTTTACCTCTTTGATAAGGTTATGATATATGAGGCTTATTGGGTTTTCTTTTGGTTAATGAGTCTGGTGTTGAGTTTCATACATTCAATCAAATTTCTGTGTTTCCAACTTTATAATCTTTTTGTTAATACTATTTGTTTTCTCCAATGTATTCGGTTACTATTACACCTTTTTTCTTTTTCTTTCATAACTTCAGTAAGTTTTGTTTTCATTAAAAACAAAGAAAAATACAGTGTTTAGGAGTCATTCTATAGATCTACCGAGTTATATCTAGTTTATAACTTTTGCTGAGTAAATGCTTACTTTGCTAGCCCCGTCACTCTTTGGGATGTAGTGTAAGAAGGGAGGAGATTCTCCAACGAGAAAGAGGATTAATGACTTCGAAAGAATTGGACCAGATGTTGTATGAGGTGAAAATCTCATGTACGGTTCTGTTGAATGCCAGTAGGGGTGACTTATTTGTCAACTTTTCCACTATCACCCCCAAAAAACCAAACTCTGCCTTACATGAAGTTGCCAAAAAACGCTTAACCTTGGGATTTGAAATCACTGATTATATACACATGGAGCAGTACAACATAGAACATGTACTCTTCTCTACAGATGTAATAGAAGTAAGAAAGAAGAGTTAGTAAATGTAGAACATTTAGTTAGAGGTATAAGAGAACATATAGTTAGTTTAGAGTCATTAATTTATTCTGTTTCTGGGTAAAAGAGTTGTTAGGAGGAGTTAGTTGTAATAGTTGGTTCTTCCATTGTTAAAATGGTCAAAGAGAATGAATATCGCCAAATTGATTTGTTTCAACGTACGAGTTAGGTATGTTGAAAATGAAAATTAGGATTTAAGAATTATTAATATTTTTCATTATTATTTTTCTTTTTGATATTTTTCATTTATGATTTTTTTTTTTTTATGGTTTCTTTGAGGTCTATTTATTCCTTATATAATAGATTATTATGTTCTTTGAAATTATTATCATTTTATTCAATAATATAGAAATTTCAATTGGTGTTTTTCTTAATAAGCTAGAATGAATGTAAAAATAGTTTTGTTCTGTGTTGATTGAGAGTGTAGAAGATTTTTGTTAATCCTTAGAGATCTCTTGAAATATGTCATATATGTTATTGTTTGTTCAATTATTTTATTATTTTGTATTTCGAGATACATTCGGGAGGTCATTCTTTAATTTAAGGCCATTCAATGGATATAATGATTTTGCAATTTTTTAACAATTTGTTAAATTGGCCTATATTGCTTATAACACTCTAAGTCAAAAGAGAGATGCATGAACCGATATGACATCTGAATGAGATAGATCTTAAAAATATGAAAGCATAGTTCTTAAATCACCAATTAACCCAAAAGCATAAGCTAGTATGTAAAGGTAAATTTAATATAATATCTAACACCTCTCCTCACCTATGAGCTTGAATATGAAAACAAGTGGAAATCAATATTAAATGGGGAAGAAACAATAAAGCAAGAGGTAGAACATATGATAATCTTTCTAGACCACCGACTCTTTTCAAATCTTAAATCACCAATTGACCTAAAAGTTTAAGATAGTGGGTGGAGATAAATTTTAATTATATATTTATCACTCTCTCTCACTAGTGGACTTAAAATATAAAGAAATACCCAATAAGTAAAAATTAATATTAATTTGGTAGGTAAATTTAAGAAAATTTGTGGGGAATGGAAAAATGGGGGTTGTTTGGCTTTTTGTCAAAAAACTAGATTAATTTTGGCAATAGCATGCCACTAACATGCCACATCTTTATAAAAATCTCATTTTGAAATACCAGTGAGTGTGATTGAATCCAAGTACAAAGTAACTGAATTATTGAAATAATTCAAGATATTGGTTATGAGATTTTAACCTAATTAAATGCAGAAATAAAGCAGATGGAATTTTCTTCATTTTTCAAATTTAAATTCTCGGTTTGATATTATATTTGTTTTGAATTAACTAATTTTCTTTTTAAAAATATCTAGAATTATTCGATATTTAATTTGTTGGTCACTTTTATGATTTAAATTTATAATATATGTTTACATTTTTTTCTTTTTCTTTTTCTTTGTTTATTAGTTTAAAATTTGATTTAAGTAATGAGCAAGGCCCATGAGGTGATAGAATATAAGAAAAGATAAAAGTGCATAGTGAATGAAATGAATGAAAGGGGTTGGATTGGGTAGTAGTGAAGTGGTTGAGTTTGGGGGTGAAGTTGGAATTGTTTGAATGGTAATATTGTGAAAGGCAGAAATTTAGAAAAAGAAGAAAAATTGTAGTACAAGTGAAGTGAATGGGAAGAAAAGAAAGAAAAAGAAATGAGGGAATTAGGAAATAAGTTGGAAATTAAGGCTCTCTATTTTATTTTATTTTATTATATTATATTATATTTTATTTTATTTTATTATATTATATTTTATATTGACCATAAAAAGTAGAGAAGAGTCAATGGCAATGGCCAATAAAAAAAGAAAAGGAAATGAAGGAATTGGAAATTAAAGAATGAATTTCCCAAGTCAATATCACACGCTCTTCTTTTCTTCTCAAAGCCTTTTCTTTTGCTTCTATCACTATTAACAATTAACACTTAAAAGCTTTATATATATATATATATATATATTATTGCTTCTCATAAATTCACATTCAACTCTCTTTCTTTATTACTTCAAAACCATTTCTTTCTTTTTTTCTCTATTTCTGTCTGAGCTACAATATGGTGGAAGATGGAGGAAGCAGTTGTAGAAGCAACAAACCTAAGCCTAATCATAAGCATTCCAATGCTCTTATTCATTCTTTGTTTTCTTTGGACCTTAACAATCTCTTCAATCCAAACTTCTACAAACTCAATGTACCTACCACTTTTCTTTTTTCTTTTTCCTTTCTTCTTCTTATTCAAATATGTCAGATTTTATCAATACATTACTATAATCATTGACTAAAAATATGTTGATTTCACAGGTGACAAAGATTCCAAAATCATTTGAATCAGAGGAGCAATACAAAGCCTCATACATATTCCCTTTGTTAGAAGAAACAAGAGCTGAGTTGTGTTCTAATTTGAACACAATTCACAAATCACCTTCCTCACAACTCATTTCTATTCAAACTTCAAACACAAAAACACCCAAAATCTTGTTCCATCTTACTGTTACCTCTTGGAGAAACACCTCTAATGGTGGGAAGGGACAGCAACCCTACAAACCACTTCCAGGGGATATTTTTTTTATTTTAGACATTGACCCTCTAACTATTACAAGTCATTATTTGGAGAAAAGCAGCTCAAACCTTAATTGGGCTTTTGCTTGGTTACCACAACTTAATCATAATAACACCCCTACTCATCTCAACCTTCATATTTCCAACCACATCGATCCACTTAACTCAACAACACTTTTCATTGTTTTTCTTATGAATGTCACAACCAACTTGAGAATATGGAAGACATTACAATGTCCTTCTAATGCCGGGATCGTCAACTGCGTTTTGGGAACTACGTCAATGGTGAGTTTTCTATACTTCACGCTATGATTTTGTTCCATAATAATTTGGAAAAAAAAAAAAAAAAATTGCTTTCAGAAAAAAGGTGTTGAATTTAATTTAATATATATATTTAGATTATTCCTAGTTATATTGTTTTCTTATGTGAAACCACGATAAGTCTTATAAATATTTTAAATAAAGCAAAAGAAATGTTAGTTTAATACTTGCACATTAAAGTGCTAGCTTTTTGGCTACTTGTTGAAAAAGTGCTTCATTTTGTAATGAGTATAGTAAAACATAATTAGACTAATGATTTTGTTGTAAGTAGATTTATAAATTATGTCATTTTGGATTACCATAGTGTACAAAATTGTCGTTTAAATAATATATCAATCTCTAAATTTATCTAGTTGAAATTGTCATTGATTTATACATACATTAATATAGTTGGTCTGATGTTGATTTTAAACTATTATTATTAATAATCATCGTAAAGACACGACACGATGATGGATTTTTATGTTAGTTTTGAACTATGATATAACAATAAGCAATCATCGTAGTGAAGATGATGATGATGATGATGATGATGATGATGATGATGATGATGATGATGATGATGATGATGTGAAGTTTTGAAAATAATGGGGCGTTTTTGGTTATTTTTTCAGGATAATAAAACTTGCAAACAATGCAATCAAAATGATGGAGAAGATTCAACTCAAACTAATTTCCCAAAACTAAGCTTATCATCATTGAATGAATCCCAAAGAGTAGCAATAGAAAGTTGCATAAAAAATGTTAAATGTCAACACAAACCTTCAATAGACCTTATATGGGGTCCACCAGGCACAGGCAAAACCAAAACCACAAGTATGTTACTTTGGAAAATATTAACAATAAATCACCAAATTAGGACTCTTGCTTGTGCACCCACAAATGTTGCCATTACAAATCTTGCCTCTCAAGTTGTGAAGTTACTAAAACATGATTCCCTTAGTAAAAATGAGACCCTTTGCAGCCCTTTGGGAGAATTGCTCTTATTTGGGAACAAAGATAGACTTAAATTTGATCCTCAATTGGAACTCATTTATTTGGATCATAGGGTTGAAAAACTTTTCAAGTGTTTAGGACAATATGGTTTGAAGTTTCAAATAACATCAATGATAGGGATTTTCCAAGAAAATAAGCTATCAAAACTTAAGAGAATGTTCCAATCAAATGCTTCATCACTTTTAGAATGTGTTCATATTTTCACAACTCATATACCTAAACAAGTGATTATGGAGCATAATTGGAAAGATTTGGAGATTCTTGTTGGGTTTCTTACTGATATTGGGACCCTTTTGAGTAAAGATAATTATGATGATAAAATGGGAGAAGCTTTGCTTGATTTGAAGTGTCATTGTTTGTTGGTTTTAAGGACACTTTTGGTTTCTCTTGATGAAATTGAAGTTCCAACTAAATTGAGCAAGAATTCAATTGAGAAGTTTTGTTTTCAGAAAGCTTCATTGATTTTTACCACAGCTTCAAATTCCTTCAAATTAAACTCAGTGAAAAAGAATTCACTGAATTTGGTTGTTGTTGATGAAGCTGCACAATTGAAGGAGTGTGAATCCCTTATACCTTTGCAACTTCAACATATAAGCCATGCTATTCTTATTGGTGATGAGTACCAATTACCAGCAACAATAAAGAGCAAGGTATGCAATTAATTATCAGATATTCCATATATTTGTTTTTTAGTATTAGGGTGAAAAATCAGATGTTCGACGACTTTGAAGTTAATAGTACAAACTTTAGGTAATTTTGAGATTAGGGTAAAACTAGAAAGGGACATAGATGGGTAAAACTTTTTTTTTTTTTTTTTTTTGTTTTTAACACATCATTCAACTTTACAAAAGTATATCTCATATGTATGTCCCTCAACTTTCATTTGTTGTGTCAATGGATTTTTTACTAAATTAAAAACAAAAATATAATGTCAAATAGGTGCTCTGTGGAATTTTATTTTGGTCCTTAATAGGTCTTCTGAGAATAAAATTAAGAATATAAATTAGTTATATCAAATTAAATTAAATTTCTTGCTTTCGAGATAGAATCATGAATTTCTTAAAAAACAATGTTTAGTAGCCCGTGAAAGATATGTTAGACACAAAATTAAAAGTTAAAGAATGTAATAGACACACTCTAAGAAAAGATGTTTCGATACATATTTTCAACATGTAGGATTGAGAATTTATATAGTCTCATTTAATGGGTTTAATTCATTTGAAATAACATGAAAACTAATAATCCTTTTTGTACTAGGTTTGTGAGAGAGCTAAATTTGGTAGAAGCCTTTTTGAGAGGCTAAGTTTAATAGGATACTCAAAGCACCTATTAAATACACAATATAGGATGCATCCATTTGTGAGTTACTTCCCAAATTCAAAATTTTATGGGAATAAAATTATGAATGATTCCATTGTAATGAATAAAGAGTATGAAAAGAATTACCTCCCAAGTCCTCTATTTGGTCCATATTCTTTTATCAATGTCTGTGGTGGGCAAGAAGAAAGCAATGGCGATGGAGAAAGCAAGAAGAATATGGTTGAAGTAATTGTTGTTACCCAAATTATCAAAATGCTTTACAAAGGTATGTCAATTAATTATAAATTAAAAAAAAAAAAAAAAAAAAAAATCTAAATTAGTTAATGCTGGGGTTTGATTGAAATATAATGCAGCATGGTGCAAAAACAAGAAAGATATTAGCATTGGGGTAATATGTCCTTATAATGCACAAGTTTCATCAATTGAAGAAAAAGTTGGAAGAAAATATGAGAAGAATAGTAATGAAGGATTCAGAGTAAAAGTAAAGTCAATTGATGGTTTTCAAGGTGGTGAAGAGGATGTAATCATAATATCTACAGTTAGATCCAACAATGGACACAACATTGGATTCCTCTCAAATAAACAAAGAACCAATGTTGCTCTCACAAGAGCAAGGTATACATTTTTTGAAACATTGTGAAGATCATTGTTTAAAATTCAAAAGCTTTTTTCATAATTTTTCTTTATGTTTATTATTATTTGTTTAGGTTCTGCCTTTGGATTGTGGGAGATGCAAAAACTTTAGGAAACAGCAACTCGGAGTGGAGAGATGTTATTAATGATGCCAAGGCTCGCCAATGTTTCTTTAATGTTGAGGAGAACAAAGAGTTGGGAAATCATAAAAACTTGGCAAATTACTGATAATATTTACACCAACATTCACTATATGAAGCAGTTTGATTTCTATTTTCACTTACTAAGTTATATATACAGCTGTTTGGCTACCCAGTCTCTTTGCCATTTGGTTTGATCATTGTTTTTGTTTCAGTCTCAGTCTCTTTTTGTGTTTTTCATGCTAACTGAAGTCTACATATGTGTTTATCATTAAATTATATATTATGTTTATTATCCATGCACCAATCATTTTTTTAGATTCATAAAACAAATAGAAAATCACAGTCTAACACCCCAAGTGGAAGGATAAAATTCCTAGAATAAGAACTACAAGAGATCAGCCAATCAATAAAATTTGAATACCAAAAGAAAGCAACACCAGAAGAACCTCAAGTTGCCAAAAGATGAGGGCGGCTATTCCAATCATGATGGATAGATCCAAAGGATGTTGTAGTAAAATAATTAACGAAACCCCAAATTTTCAAAATCAAATCATGGATCTCAGGAGAGGTATTCATGTCACGATTAAACATGTTAATAAGGATTGGATAGCCAGAGAAAATGGTACACACACTAATACCTTTGTGATGGGCTAAGCGTAATGCTTCACAAAACCGCCAAACCCTTCGTGACCAAAGGAGTATGGTTGCAATTTTTAAAGCCATACGAAGCAGAAAAAATGCAGGTTTGGTCATACCATATCCGGTAATATCATCGTCTGGTTTACAAGAGGCATCAACATACATGACAGATGAGTTATAGATCCCAAAAGGAGATAAGAGATACTTACCTAAGCTGCCATCCATATGTGTGTATAGACCATACCTGAAAAAGTGTTTAAGTAACCTATTACCCAATCACAACGGAACACAATAGAGGGGACAGACTCTTTATGGACGACCTTGTTTCTATCTTTCCAATCGACCAAGCCCCAACACACGCCAAAGCAAAACGGCTTGTAGATATGGAGCCAAGACGTTGAAACCACATTCTATGGACAAAAGGATGCATCATCCAAAAAGGACCAATCAGGAAGAATAAGTATCCTCTCCACTTGTCGAGCTCAAATGCAGGAGAAAGAATATGCTCCATAGATTCAGAACTAGCCCATATACAGGACACATAAAAAACATCCATGTGTCTTTTTCGAAGACTATGCCCAGTTGGAAGAAAATTGGGATAGGCCCGACACATAAAAATGCTTTATTTTTGTAGGAATTTTTGCATCCCACAATTTGTTCCACCAGGTCTTCCATCCATTAACGGTAGACGATGAACAATTACAAATATGAGGCGGAGCAACAAAGTAACCACTCTTAATCGTTTACACACTTGTCGGGTCAAAATGCCACACCCATTTAACTTCATATTTGTGACTCGAAATGGGAGTCTAAACAATAGCATCCCAATCTACTAGGAAGAACATTGATCGAACTTTGACAACATCCCAACGAAGATTGACGTCAAGAAGGTCGGAAACCATTAAAACACTATTGCCAAAAATGGGTGTGATAATTTTAAAAGTGGATGGTCTGAAAACTCAAGGATTATGGAAAACGTTGATAGATCTGCCATCCACAATCTGTTTTCGGATCCCCAATTTAAGCAACTGCATCCCCAAAAGAATCCCTTCCAGAAAAAGAAACGCAAATGCGACAACAATGATGAAAGAATGTCAGTGGTTTGGGAAATACGGAGCTTTAAGGATCCTAGCCACAAAAGAGAAAGTCTTAGTATTGATATGCCATACCTGTTTGACAATAAGAGCCTGATTAAAATTCTCCAAGTCTCGAAAATTGAGGCCACCCTCATCCTTTGTCCTACATAGTCATTTCCATGATGCCTAATGTATCTTCCTTTTCCCACTATGAGATCCCCACTAAAAACGAGCAAAATGACCTATCAAATCTATTACACAACCCATGAGATAGGCGAAAGCAACTCACAATATATTTTGGTATCTTTTGTCTGATGCTCTTTATACACACCTATTTGCCATCATAGGAAAACAAACGTCCTTTCCAACCTTGGTTAGCTCGCCATACCATTTTCTTAAAAAACTTGGGTATGAAAGACCTTCAGCGCAGAACAAAAGAAGGTAGGGGAACAGGGGGTCTCCTTGTCTAATTCCTCGTGATGGAGTAAACAACTCAGATGGTTTTTCGTTAATAAGGATGGACACGGAAGGAGACTTGATGCAATCCATAATGAGATCAACTAATCATCAGCAAAACCAATGGCTAACATCATTCTTTATAAGGAAACCTCATTCAACCATGTCATATGCTTTACCCATATGAATCTTAATAGCTGCTAAATCAGATTTTCTTTCCTTTTTGAGGTGAGGAAATGAAGGCATTCATGACTGATAACATTGTCCGTAATGGAGCTGTTCGCCAAATGGATGTAGGCTTTATTTTGGCCGAACCACGTTAAAACTGTGTGTTTTTCTTCTTCCTCTCTTCTCCATTATCGCAC
>JBBPDJ010000002.1:7348663-7384929 GCA_037974625.1 Cucumis cinereus | reverse complement strand
ATCACACAATTAAATCCAATCTTAAGTTTCAAAATAAACCAAAGTTTCACTTTCTTTCACTATTAATATCCAACAGAAAATAGTAAACATTGTAGCAAATATTAAAAAAATGATGAATGTCAAGTAGTAAAAAGTGTATCAAATAACAAATATTGTAGCAAATTGTAAATACTGTAGCAAATTGTGAATTTTGAAATAGTGTTTATTGTAACTAATTGAGGATTTTTAAATAATATTTTCTATAGCTAGATGTAGTTATTATAGTGTGGCATAATCCTTGTTCGAAACTGCCTCTAGGTAGAAGCTCAAAAGGGCATGTGAAATTGTTGGGTTTTCTGTCCTAAAACTCGTAGATAGTAAATGTAAATGGTTGACTGTTATTAATAAAGAGTTATTATTTCATTTTCAATAAATAGTTATTGATTATTTTTTTTCTAATTAACCCAAATCCAATAAACTAACATCCTAAGCTGTTTTATGAGTCTTGAACAGTATGTGGAGACATACAGGGATCAATGTTCGAGATACAGCTTAAAGAGTCTATAGTAGGATAAGGTTGGGTACCTTATCCTCATACACTATGTGTTCGTGTAGGTGACACGCTTGTGGGGTATCATGTGCAATGAGTTTGCATAAGACTGGACCACGAAATAATAACCACTAGATGTAACCCCGTTGACTAGTTAGGTTTCTATTTTAAATAAGATGACCTAGGCAACTTAGTCTTAATCCCGAGTGAGGAGCTGGGAACATAATCACACAAGATGAATTCACTTCTTCTCAACTTTAGGGTAAGTAGATGAGTGTTTTCTTAATTGGTGTCTTCGGAACTTAAACAAATGGCCCTACCCTCTTTATGGCACGAGAGAAATTTTTGCTTATTAGTTGAACCATAAGCAGGTTGTTCATTAGAGGAGCACTAGTATTTAAGAATTCAGAAGTAACCTAGGGTAAAACTGTAATTTGACCCAATTGGAGTTACAAACACTTGTGAATGACTAACTTGTTGTTACTGGTCTATATCCGTGGAGTTACGAACACTTGTGAGTCTTCAATGGAGTGTACACACAGTTAACGAATATTGACCAATATGGTTAATGAGTTTAGCCAATTAATCTCATATCATTGTATCTTCTGATCTGTAGGTCCATGAGGTTCCCTTCCTAGCTCGTAAAAGGTAACGAGGTTAATATATCTTGGATATAATTTGAAATGTTCAAATTGACTAAAGGAATTAATATAATGTGTGGTGATACATTATAATATAAAGTTTATATTTTTAATTAAATTTTATAATATAAGTTTTAATTTTGGATGTGATTCAAAATTAATTAATGAAAGAATAAAATATTTGAATGAGTTCAAATATTGATTTAATGTGAATTAAATTCATATTAAAACTATAGATTAAACTTAATGCGTATATGATACACATTACAACTATAGATTATGAGAGGATTTAATGTTTGAATATGATTCAAATATGGATAAAATTAAATATAAGATATTTAATTTAGAAATTAATTAATTATAGTTTAGTTTAATTAGGTTTAAATAAATTTGATTTAATTAAATTAAAATTATAGGTTATGTGAATATATTTAAATGAAATATTGATTCAATATGATTTAATTAATTTTAATTAATTAATTTTAATTTTAATAAACTTAAATTAAATAACTCTCTTACGTGATTTATTTTTTGGTCTCACGTTCTCCCAAAGTTATCTCTAACTTCGCATGAAGAAGGGGAAGAGCAGTACGGTCTGTAGAAGAAAAAAAACTCTCTCCATTCTTTTTCTCCAAAAATTTTCAAAGTAAATCCTAGTTGATTCCCACAATCCTTCAACCTCCACTTTGGTGTTTTTGTAGATTTTAGAGACTGCAAGGAGGGTGAGTTTTTTTCTTTGTAATTTTGTTTATAAAAAACATGTTTAGCCTAAAATGTTTCTGTAATTTTTTTTCAATGTATTAGTATTTAATTTTTTCCAAATTAAAATTGTGAATGGTCCTGTAAGTATTTTGTTACGAAGGGTTCTTATCCCTTGAATTGGTATCAGAGGCATCTCAATTTTAATTGAGAATTTTAAAATTTGCATTGATTTTATGATGGGTATTGCATTATGAATGTTAATTTTAAAATTGAATGTTTACTGTAAGTTTTGGCCATAGATTTACAGTTTGGATATGATCAAGAGTAAAGGCCCCTGTATTTTTGGGCATTTTTTTTGTAAATATTGTAAATTTTATTCCATATTTGGATTCATGGTATTTTTTTTAGAAAAACGATACCAAATTCGCCCAAATCAGACTATTGGGAGCCAAGTTACAGACATTTTTTGCTACTGTACAAAGAAAATTCGAAAAAAAAAATTGGCGGCTGCAAGGTTGAAGAAGGGCTGACATCACGCTGACGTCAGCAGAGGTCATGAGGCGCGGCTACGGGCGCGACGTGACGACTCAGCTCGAATGCGACTACAGGCGCGACTTGACGACTCGGCTCAGGTGCGGCTGGCGACGGCTCGAACAGCTGGCAGCGGCTTGCGGGCGGCTTGGGTTCAATTTTGGGCTATTTTTTCAAGTGGTTTTAGGCCAGTTTTGTCATTTTTGGACTGGTTCATGGTTTTTGGGTCCGGTTTGAAGATTTTTTAAGATACTTGGATCGAATTTGAAGCTTTGAAAGCTGTTTTAGGATAATTTTAACTAAATTATTGTAATTTTTTGCCAAATTTATCCTAGGGCCAAGATTTACAGGTTCAATTGTTGTTTAAATGCTTTATGAATGTCATTTAGATAAATCACACCATAGGTTAAGCATGTTCATGCATTTTTATATATTATTTGTTATAATGTATGGTATTAATGCATGATAAAGTAATTTCATGAGTTATTTAATGTATGTTGATATATTAAATATATGAAATTGAATATGTAAGATGCATGACATTACTTAGGTAAATATAATTTCTTATATTTTATTAATGTCATGAATATGCTTGATGTTTTTCATTTTTTTTAATATAAAATGTTATGTTATTTAGAAATGAAAATCAATATGCATTAAGCATGATACATCCATAGTATAATATTAGAGTTATATTAAATGTTATGATTTGTGTGCAATATTTTTTAATTAATTATAATTCAATTATTTTGTAATTAAATTATAGTATGCGATTATAAGGCTAATTAATTAATTTTATAAAAGTTATAAAATTTGATAATTAGAAATCGTCAACCTATAATAAAAGTTGCATGCAAACATAGGATCTTAAGATAATTTTTTTAAATTGTTTAAAATTAAATAGACCTAAGATCACATTAATTCTAATTAGATTAGAATTAAGTCTTATTTTTAGTTTAATGAAACTAAATAGAACAAATAGGGTTTAAGGTTATAAGGGAACTCCATCGGTGATGTTTTGTCTAAGGTTGGGGGTATTTAAGTTGACGGTTTACGGAACACCTCCTACCTAGAAACTGACCCGGAACCGACGTTGAATTAACCTTATTTCTATTAACATAACAAATCACTAGGTAAGTTAAATGGTTTAATACACCTAGAAACTTTAAGGTAAAGTTTTATTATAAGAGTTATAATAGGAATAGACTTAGTTAGATTCATTTAGTCGGAATTTAGCTAAGTACAACAAATCCTAAAATATTAGAACATTTTAGTGGGAGAAAAATGGTATATAGTATATATCAATTTTTACTCTCACGTCCGTAAGAGTTCACACGTGAGATCTATACTTGACTTCGTGTCGCCCTGGGCACGGTCTCCCTTCGAAAAGTGTTTGTATGGGTCAATAACAATGTGAATAGGAAAAATGTACATAGTAAGTGGGAGGAGGACACGTGTCAACGTATCCTACGGTCTCCTCCATTAGGTTTCACCGTGAGACTTCTATGATCCGCCTGCGTGTCGTCCTAGAGCGACCATCCCTTCGGAGGGCTTAATTATAGAAGTTGAAACACCGCAAACTCCAGAAATGGATAGGGTTTTTAGGATAATATTTAACAGTTGTATTTCCTAATGGTAGCCTGTTGAAGCGTACCTCTAGAATCTGAAAATGGAAGGATCACACTTGCGGGATTAATTAAGTTTGTTAATGAATGCTGACCGAACAATGATAACTAAGAGCTATAGGAATAAGAGTTATTCTGGTATTAATAATTAGTTAAGATTGTCTCAATTCAGGAGAGGAGTAGTTGATCACCCTTCGGTGACTATTGCTCTAAACTTCTAAAGTATCGTTGTAAAAACTAAATCATTTCTTTGATTAGGATTCTGTGATTGTATGTTTTTTGCTGAATTAATTGGATTATTTTATGTTAATGGGTTAAAAAAAGATAACTAATATGGTCAAATGTTTGTTAATTTTTTAGCATGTCTTCCTCTATAATTCAACTGCTAAAGAATGAAAAGTTAATCGGTGAAAACTATGAGACGTGGAAATCTAACTTGAATACGATTCTTATTGATGATTTATGTTTCGTCTTAATAGAGGAGTGTCCTCCTTTTCCAGCTCGAAATGTATTCCAGACTGTTAGGGATGCATATGACCGCTGAACAAAGGCTAATGAGAAGACCCACATCTATATTCTTGCCAGTGTGTCTGACGTACTGAGCAAGAAGCATGAGTCCATGGTCACTGCGCGTCAGATCATGGATTCCCTTTGGGAAATGTTTGGACAACCATCCTTTCAAATCCGTCACGAGATAATTAAATACGTTTATAATGCTCGTATAACAGAGGGCCAGTCTGTTAGAGAACATGTTCTTGACATGATGGCCCACTTCAACGTGGCAGAGATAAACAAGGCGGTCATTGACGAGCAAAGTCAAGTGTCCTTTATCATGGAATCTCTTTCGAAGAGTTTTCTTCAATTCCGTAGTAATGCGGTAATGAGCAAGATAAAGTACAACCTGACTTCCCTTCTTAACGAATTGCATACCTTTCAGTCTCTTATGAAAAATAAGGGACAAAAGGAAGGAGAGGCAAATGTTGCCCATTCTAAGAGGTTTCAGAAGAGTTCATCCTCTAGAACAAAGTCTGCACCTTCAACTTCTGGGACCAAGAAAATCCAGAAGAAGAAAGGAGGAAAGAGGAAAGGTCCTACTGCTGCCAAGAGTAGGGGAAGACTAAGGTAGCTCCCAAAGAAAAATGTTTCCACTGCAATGTAGATGGACATCGAAAGAGGAACTGTCCTAAATAACTTGCTGTGAAGAAGAAGGAAAAGAAAGGTAAATATGATTTACTTGTTTTAGAAACTTGTTTAATGGAAAATGACTAAAATGTCTGGATACTAGATTCAAGAGCCACTAATCATGTTTGTTCTTCTTTCCAGGAAACTAGTTCCTTCCTGCAGCTCGAGGAGGATGAAATGACGCTCAAGGTTGGAACAGGAGATGTCATTTCAACTCGTGCAATGGGAGACACCAAGTTGTTTTTCAGAAGTAGATACTTAATCTTAGAAAATTTGTATATAGTTACTAAGATTAAAATGAATCTTGTATCTATTTCTTGTCTTGTTGAACAATTATATTCTATCTCTTTTTCTGTTAATGAAGTGTTCATTTTGAAAAATGGTGTGCATATTTGTTCAGCTAAATTAGAAAACAACTTGTATTTATTACGATCAAACGAAGCGAAAACAGTTTTAAATCATGAGATGTTTAAAATTGCTAATACTCAAAACAAAAGGCAAAAAATTTCTCCAAAAAACAATACCTGTCTTTGAAATTTAAGATTAGGTCACATTAATCTTGATAGGATCGGAAGATTGGTAAAGAATGGACTTCTAAATGAGTTAGAAGATGACTCATTACCTCCATGTGAATCTTGTCTTGAAGGAAAATGACTAAAAGACCTTTTACTGGAAAAGGTTATAGTGCCAAAGAGTTCGTAGAACTTGTACATTCAGACCTCTGTGGTCCGATGAATGTAAAAGCTCGAGGAGATTTTGAATACTTCATCTTTTTTATAGATGATTATTCAAGGTATGGTTATTTATACCTAATGGAACATAAGTCTGAAGCTCTTGAAAACTTCAAGGAGTATAAGGCTGAAGTTTAAAATCTATTAGGTAAAAGGATTAAAATACTTCGATCTGATCGAGGTGGAGAGTACATGGACTTGAGATTCCAAGACTATATGATAGAACATGAAATTCAATTCCAACTTTCAGCACCTGGTACATCTCAATAAAATGGTGTATCAGAAAGGAGAAATAAAACCATGTTAGACATGGTTCGTTCCATGATGAGTTATGCTCAATTGACTAGCTAATTTTGGGGGTATGCAGTAGGGACTGCAATACATATCTTGAACAACGTTCCTTCGAAAAGTGTTTCTGAAACACCTTTCGAGTTATGCAGAGACCGCAAACCTAGTTTAAGTCACTTTAAAATTTGGGGTTGTCCAACACATGTGTTAGTGACAAATTCCAAGAAGTTGAAACCTTGTTCAAGGTTATGCCAATTTTTTGGTTACCATAAAGAAACGAGAGTGGTCTACTCTTCGATCCACAAGAAAACAGAGTATTTGTATTGAAAAATGTCCCTTTCTTAGAAGAAAACCACCTGAGAGATCATAAACCACGTAACAAATTAGTATTAAATGAAGCTACTGATGAATCAACAAGAGTTGTTGATGAAGATGGTTCCTCATCAAGAGTTGATGAAACCAACACATCAGATCAGTCTCATCCTTCTCAATTGTTGAGAATGCCTCGACGCAGTGGAGGATTGTATCACAACCTAACCATTACTTAGGTTTAACTGAAACTCAGGTTGTCATACCAGATGATGACATCGAGGATCCATTGTACTTTAAACAGGCAATGAATGATGTAGACAAGGACCAATGGGTCAAAGCCATGGACCTTGAAATGGAGTCTATGTACTTCAATTCAATGTGAGAGCTTGTAGATCTACCTGAAGGGGTAAAACCCATAGGGTGCAAATGGATCTATAAGAGAAAGAGAGACTCAGCTGGGAAGGTACAGACCTTCAAAGCTAGATTTGTAGCAAAAGCTTATGCCCAAAGGAAAGGGGTTGACTATGAGAAAACATTTTCTCCTATTACTATGTTAAAGTCTATAAGGATTCTCTTGTCCATAGCCACGTTTTATGATTATGAAATATGACAAATGGATGTCAAGATTGCTTTTCTGAATGGAAATCTTGATGAGAGTATCTTTATGTCTCAGACCGAGGGGTTCATAACTCAAGGTCAGGAGGAAAAGGTTTACAAGCTGAATCGATCTATTTATGGGTTGAAGCAAGCATCCAAATCTTTGAACATTAGATTTGATACTGCGATCAAATCTTATGGTTTTTACCAAAACATTAATGAGCCTTATGTATACAATAAGATCAACAAAGGTAAATTAACTTTCTTAGTACTTTATGTAAATGATATCCTTCTCATTGGGAATAATGTAGGATACCTAACCGACGTTAAAACCTGGCTAGCAACCCAATTCTAAATGAAAGATTTGGGAGAGGTGCAGTTTGTTCTTGGGATCCAAATCATTAGGAGTCGTAAGAATAAAACACTAGCACTATCTCAAGCAACTTATATCGATAAAATGTTGATTCGATATTCGATGCAGAACTCTAAGAATGATTTATTATCTTTCAGGCACGAGGTTAACTTATCTAAGGAACAGTGTCCTAAGACACTTCAAGAAGTTGAGGATTCTCATTGGAAATAATGTAGGATACCTAACCGACGTTAAAACTTGGCTAGCAACCCAATTCTAAATGAAATATTTGGGAGAGGTGCAGTTTGTTCTTGGGATCCAAATCATTAGAAGTCGTAAGAATAAAACGTTAGCACTATCTCAAGCAACTTATATCGATAAAATGTTGATTCGATATTCGATGCAGAACTCTAAGAATGATTTATTATCTTTCAGGCACGAGGTTAGCTTATCTAAGGAACAGTGTCCTAAGACACCTCAAGAAGTTGAGGATATGAGACGTATTCACTATGCCTCAGTTGTGGGCAGCTTAATGTATGCTATGCTTTGCACTAGGCTAGACATTTTCTATGTTGTGGGAATAGTCAAAAGGTACCAATCCAATCCAGGGCTAGACCATTGGACGGTGGTTAAAATTATCCTTAAGTATTTAAGAAGAACGAGGGACTACATGCTTGTGTATGATGCTAAGGATTTAATTCTTACATGATACACTGACTTTGATTTCCAAACTAACCAGGATTCTAGAAAATCTACATCAGGATCAGTGTTCACCCTGAATGGAAGAGCTGTAGTGTGGCGTAGCATCAAGCAAGGATGCATAGCAGACTCCACTATGGAGGCTGAATACGTCATAGCTTGTGAAGCAGCAAAAGAACCCGTTTGGCTTAAGGAGTTCCTGCATGATTTGAAAGTTGTTCCAAACATGACATTGTCTATCACACTATACTGTGACAATAGTGGGGCAGCAGCCAATTCTAAAGAGCCTTGCAGCCACAAATGAGGAAAACACATAGAGAGGAAGTATCATCTGATACAAGAAATTGTGCAATGAGGGGATGTGATAGTCACCAAGATCGCTTCAGAACATAACCTTGTTGATCCATTTACGAAGACTCTCATGACTAAAGTGTTCGAGGGTCATCTAGAGAGTTTAGATCTACGAGATATGTACATTAGGTAATCTAGGGCAAGTGGGATATATGTAATGGGTATGATGTCCTAGTTTATTGTATTTGTATATATACGTTTTATGTAATATATTTGTGCATTTTACCATTTCCGATATTTGTGAATTACTTTATTTTGTACTTCATATAGACTACCACACTAGACTAGAGTTTTATCCAAATGGGAGTGTGTTGGATTTTATGTCCTAAAACTCGTAGATAGTAAATGTAAATTGTTGACTGTTATTAATAAATAGTTATTATTTAATTTTCAATAAATAGTTATTGATTATTTTTTGTCTAATTAACCCAAATCCAATAAACTAACATCCCAAGTTGTTTTATGAGTCTTGAACAGTATGTGGAGACATACAGGGATCAATGTTCGAGATACAACTTAAAGAGTCTATAGTAGGATAAGGTTGGGTACCTTATCCTGGTAACACTATGGATACGACCCACTTTGTATTTGATACAAGCACAATGATCCAATGTGTTCGTGTAGGTAACATGAGTGTGGGGGTATCTTATGCAATGAGTTTGCATAAGCATATGGACCACGAAATAGTAACCACTCGATGTAACCCCATTGACTAGTTAAATTTCTATTTCAAGTAAGATGACCTAGACAACTTAGTCTTAATCTTGAGTGTATTATGAACTCTTGTTCACGAAAAGTTTTCCTTTGATTTGTATGGGTGAGAGTGGCCAGTTTGTCGACTCAATAAGACTATCATTTTGAGGACAAGACCGAGTGCGAAGCTTTAAAACTATAAATTAACTTTAATGAGAGAATATTATATTTGAATATGATTCAAATCAAAATTAAATTAAATATAAAATATTTAATTTAGTAATTAATTAATTGCTGAATTAATTAATAGTTTAGATTAATTAAATTTGGTTTGTGAAATCTCTCTGCTATCGTTGAACTGTATGTGGTTATGTTTTAGGGATGTTATGGGACACCTTAAACATAACACTATGCATCATGGTTGTGATGTTGGTTATATTGTGGTATGATGATTGAGTATTTGTATGATTTTTGTATGGGTTATGCATGACTCGTCATACTGCTTATCTGTGTTATCTGCTGCATGAGAATTGTTTGGTTATTGTGATCACCATGTTTTGGTCTGGATTTAATTGGTTACGGTTTCTGTTAACTTTACCTAATGAATTTGTACTTGGTGGAAAAACGATGAGTCAGTTTGCAAGTAGTACGGCGACTTGATTCTGACTAGGTCAGTGACAAGCCTGTGTGGCAAATTTGTTACTGAAGGTCGGTTAACGGGGTCTGTACGAGGCCTGTTCCGACGTTTCGTTCTGAGGAAAAGCCCGTATGGCAATTTGCTTTGACATGATCAGTTAACGAGGTCTGGACGGAGACCTGTTTCGACATATTTGTCAGTACTCAACCACCCGACTATGTGTCGTAAAGTACAAGCCATTAGGAGAAGTTAATGATCACCTAATGGACCCAACGGTATATTTATGATAAACTGGTTGTTTATGGTTTATGTGATAAGCGGTTTATTAGGTATCAACGCATAAATCGTATGTCAAGCTTAACTGTGTGGTACACTGATAAGACTTGTTTGGTTATGTGACGAAATGCTTGATACTGGTTTATGTGGTGAGTTAACTAAACAGTTTAGTTAACTGCTGGTGATGGTTATCTATGTTGAGATGGACTGAATGGCTTTGTGATGATCTGTTAGGACAGATTACTATGGACAAACCAATGAGGTTGTATGGCGATATGTCTTTATGGTTTGTTATGAAAAAACCATGAAACAGGATAAAGGTGTGAGGTGTTTGTAGTTCTCATTCTTGAACTAATCTTCATATGTGTGCTTATGAATGTTTTGGACTAAGATGACCTGTTTTGGAAATATGGTAGCTGTTAACCTTGTCTATTAACCATGTTGTACTCGGTAAGAGGGACGTTAGTCGCTTTTGGGACTAAGATTGTAGAGTACAGTTTAATTGGAAGTTAACAGTTAACCTAGTGGGCCCAGTAGTGGGTCTCTTACTAAGTATTTTCATACTCACTCTTTTTATGTTTATTTTTCAGGTAAGTATGAGGAAACCGGCGACGGACAGGAAGGACCAGTGACCATGTGCATGGGAACTATATTGACAAATGCTTCCACTGCAGTCTTTGTGTTGATGATGTTACTAGTGAAAAATGCTTCCGCTGTATTTTTGTTAAGATTATGAGTTTTTTTGTTAAGTAACAACCTTGGGTTAAAAAAAAAAATCCAGAGAGTTACAACGTAATTATTTTTAATGTATTGGTATTTTTATTTTCCCAATTAAATTTGAGTAATGGTTTTGTTAAATCTTCCGCTGCGAAAGCGCTCTCATCCCTTCAAATGGTATTAGAGCCATCTCAATTTTTTTAATTTTTTAATTGAAAATTTAAAAAATTTGAATTAGTTTTTAGTAGGATTATTGCATTATGAATGTTGGTTTGCAATTGAATGTTTACAATATTTTTTGTCATAGATTTACTGTTTTTATGCGATCAATTATAAAGGGTCCTGCATTTTTTGGCACTTTTATTCACTTGATCTTGTAATTTTTATTCCATAATTGGATTTGTTGCGCTTTTCTGAGAAACATAGTACCGAATTCGCCCAAAACAGACCATTGGAGACGAAGTTACGAATTTTTTTTAAAAAAGTGCGGATGAAAAAAAAAAATTTAATGACTCACTAGCGATGCTCTGTGGTTGGTGTAGAGCATGTGCGACTTGCAGTAGGCTAGAGACGACTCTCGTTCATTATTTTGGGCTGATTCATTCTGGTTTTTTGTTGGTTCAAGTGGTTTTGGGCCGGTTTAGTCATTTTTTGGATTGGTTCATGGTTTTTGGGCACGGTTTGAAGCTTTTTGGACTGGATTTGGAGCTTTGAAAGCTAATTTTAGGATAAATTTAGCTAAATTAATGTAATTTTTATGCTATCCTATGGGCCAACTTTACATGTTCAATTGTTATTTCAATGCTTTATAGATGTCATTTAGATAAATCCCACCATAGATTAAACATGTTCATGTATTTTTTTTTATATTATAATTGTTATAATGTATGAAATTAATGCATGATAAATTAATTTCATGAGTTATTTAATATATGTTGATGTATTAAATATATGAAATTGGAGAAACATGATGCATGACATTACTTAGATAAATATAATTTGTTATATTTTATTAATTTTCATTAGACTAAAATAAGAATTAATTCTAATCTAATTAGAACTAATGTGATCTTAGGTATATTTAATTTTAAACAACTTAAAATTAAATCAAATTATCCTAAGATCCTATGTTGCATGCAACTCTTTACTATAAGTTGACAGTTTCTAATTTTTAAATTTTATAACTTTTATAAAATTAATTAATTAGACCTAAAATCAACCAGTCTATGGTTTAATTAATAATAATCAAATTATAATTAATTAAAAAATTGCATGCAAATAAAATTAATATAACTATTATATTAAACTATGAATTTATTTTGCTCAATGCAAATTAATTTTTATTTTAATTAATATAACACATATAAAAATTAAAATTAAAAGCATATACATAACATTAATAAAATATAACAAATTATATTTATCTAAGTAATGTCATGCACCATGTTTCTCCAATTTCATATATTTAATATATCAACATACATTAAATAACTCATGAAATTAATTTATCATGCATTAATTCCATATATTATAACAATTATAATATAATAATGCATGAACATGCTTAACCTATGATAAAATTTATCTAAATGACATTCATAAAGCACTTAAATAATAATTGAACTTGTAAATTTGGTCCCTAGGATAGAAGAAAGCATAAATATTACATTTATTTAGCTAAATTTATCCTAAAAATTGCTTCCAAAGCTCCACAATCAGTTCAAAAACCTTAAAAAATCTTCAAATCGGATCCAAAAAGCACGAACCAGTAAAAAAAATGACAAAACGACCTAAAAACACTTGAACCAATCTAAAAAAGGGCTGAACCGACCCAAAATTGAGTGAATAGATCAAAATTTGGGCAAAAACCAGCCAAACTGGCTACCAGCCGCACGCAAGCCGATCACCTAAAGCCCACACTCGCACCGCACGCCACGTCCAAGGCCTCTGTAGCTGAGCCATGCCTCTGACGCCAACCCTCTTCAATGCGTGCCACAATTTTTTATTTTATTTTATTTTATTTTTGTCGATACATTACAAAAAATTGGCCATATCTTAGTCTTTGGTGCTCCATTTAAGGTGAATTTAATACCGCTTTTCTCAAAAAAATGTTTAGAATTCAAATTTGGAGTCTAATTTACAAGATTGACAAAATAAAATGTCCAAAAATGCAGGAACCTTTATAATTGATCAAATAAGAAATAGTAAATATATGACCAAAGTATAGTAAAACATTCCATTGCATAACAAACGTGAATAATGTTGTAATTCCACAAAAAACCAATGCAAATTTTTTAAAAGTTCCTAAATAAAAAAAATTTAGATGGTTCTCAAGGGATGAGATCCCTTACGAAGTGGAAGATTTAACAAGACCATTAATTAAATTTAATTAGAAAAATAAAAATACCAATACATTAGCAAAATTACAAAAACAATAATAAATTGCTAAGCATGCTTTAACATTAGGATAAATAAAATTTCAGAGAAAAAACTAAAACTTACTTTCGTTGACTCTGAATCTACAAATCACAAATATGTGAGGCCACCACCACTTGGAACCTTTCCTATCCTTTGAGTAAATGAGGTTTGATTTGTGGGAACATTCTGGGACTTGGAAACTTTTGCAGAGAAAATTGTAGAGAAAAAGAAAGGGCCAACAAGAGAAATAGCAAAATAAAATTTTCATTTTGAAAAATGGCAAAAAAAAGTTTTAAAATTATAAAAATGACAAATAAATTTTAAAATTATTAATTACAAATTAATGATTGACCAAAATACCCCTAACTAATTCAAACAATCTAAAATTAAAATCCTAACAACTAAGCTTTTAATACAATTTAATAAATAAATATTTTTAAATTTTTCTATTTTCAAAATTCAAATCTTAACCATATTTCTAAACCATTATTATTACAAAAAAATCTAGTAACTATTGAAAAAAATAATATTTTAAAAATAAAACTTAAATTACAAAACCTATGGACCAAACCATTTAAATAAATACAAATACAACATCCTAAAAAAACCTATGAATGGTCAGGACCATTTTCAACATAATCAACACACCATAAGTACTTTGTATAATACTTTGTATTTGCGATAAAAGTAACTATTAGTACTGTATTAGTGTATTTGAAATAAAAAAAAGTTTGACAAAGTAATAGATAGGCACATCACTTAAAATGATTAATTTTAGAAATTTAAAATACGAAACCTAAAAAATCACAATTCTATTAATATTTAAAAATCTAAAATTTTTCAAATTTCTTAACTTAAAATTGCAACCTGTGTAACACAAAATGTTTCAAAATTTCAGCATGAAGAAATACAAAAAAATAGTTGTTTTTTTAAATAATTATTGTCCCACAAACCTATTATGCTAAAAAAATATTGTATTCGAAAGAATAAGCGACCAATTTCAATATGATCAAATAAAAATAACTATATATATATATATATATATATGGAAGAAATATCTTGTATTTGCATACAAGTAAAAAATATGTTTATATCGACTGAACAAATACCTTAAATTGTATTTGCATACCTTGTATTTAAAGGAATAATGCATACCTTGTATTTATGGGAATAATGGAACCTCGATTCCCTCTCTTCTGTATCTCAATTTTCATCCCTATCTTCTCTCTATAATTTAAATCCTCATCTTCTCTCTATAATTTAAAACTGATTTTGATTGCAACAAACAACCTCCTCCTCCCCTATTTCTTTCAAGTGAGCTGGTTAATGGTCTTCAACTTGAGAGAATCAATAGTACCATCATTCATCAACGACTCCAACACAACTTCTGGAGTTATTACCGAGGAATAACTCATGAATCTTTCTTTTCAAATTCTTCTTTCTATTTTCAATTTTAAAACCACAAAAAAAAATCTAAACTGTAATTTTTCGATAAAATGTTCCATACCCAGAAAAGAACAGACATAATCATGTAACCCCATGATTTCAAATGTTTCAAAAATGCAAAAAGTTCGCTGTGGAATCAAAATATTCGATTGAAAACAAACACGGAAAAGCAAATAGAAGAGATGAAAATCTTACAGAAGTGTTGTAAATGATTGAAGCAAATGAGTTATTTCAAAATTTTCAATGTGATTTTGAATCAAATGCACTTGCTCGTTGGTTTATTCCGATTGGAGCTTCTTCTTATTTATCTCTAGCTTGGGTTATCAAAGTTATTATTTTTAAAATTTAGAAAGATTTTATTGTTGAGAGATATTTGGAGAGATGGAGGCTAATTTGTTTTTTAAAAATATATATACATCCTAACTAAAGAGATCTTTTGCAAGGGTATTTTAGATATATTGAAAAAGAGAATTGAACGTAGATAGGGTGATTGCTATTATTCTTATTGTTTTATTTTTTTTGTTATATTTTCAATTGTAACTTTAAAAGTTGCTATTTGGTCAAATTCTCTTTCCTTTTTCTTTTTGTGTTATTTGACCTATTTATAACCTTCTTTACTTGGAGAACAAGAAAAGGAGGTTAGAGAGATTTGTGGGATCACGTAGGTGAATCTCCATGGGAAGTGAATCTCAACGTTTCCCATAGTTATATAATTTCAATCAGATAAAAATAAAACCAACAATTAATTAAATCATATTTAATTAATATTCCATGAATCTTTCTCATATCTTTTAGTTTTAATTTAATTAAAATAAACTATTAATTAATTCTACAATTAATTAATTACTAAATTAAATATCTTATATTTAATTTAATTGTATTTTGAACTATATTTAAATATAATATTCTCTCATAATCATTAATTTTAATTTAATTAAACTAAACTATTAATCAATTCTACATTTAATTAATTACTAAGTTAGATATCTTTAGTTTAATTCTTATTTGAATCATATTCAAATACAATATTCTCTCATAACCTATAGTTTAATGTGTATCATATACGCATTAAATTCAATCTGTAGTTTTAATATGAATCTAATTCTCATTAAACTAATATTTGAGCTTATTCAATATTTTAATCTCTCATAACCTAATTTTGAATCACATCCAAAATAAAATTATATTATAAAGTTTAAATAATATATGAACATTATATTATAACGTATCACAATACATTATATTAATTCCCTGATTCAGTTTGAACATTTCAAATTGTATTCAAGATATATTAACCTCATTATCCTTTACGAGCTAGGAAGGAGACCTAATCCACCGATAGATCAGAAGCTACAACAATATGAGATTAATTGGGAAAAAAGGGCAATTATTGAAAAAAAAGCATCGTAAGATTGAGGAGGAAAATGAAAAAAAACAAAAAAAAAACCTTTGATGACTTTAATTTGGTGGAAAAGTTTCTTGCCTGCCTTTTTCTAACTCTTTCAATTGACAATAGAAAGCGAATTGAGAATTGGGTGTGAAGGAGATTCTTTTTACCAATGAAAAGAAAAAAAATGTCACATACCTATCCTCCCTAATCTTCTCTTGTGATTTCAATTTATAGGAAAATGAGTTAGTTTTTCTCTAGAGTGTGGAGAAAGTAGAGGTATGGTTATGAGTGAAGAAAGTGGGAGAATGGTGAAGAGGGAAAAAGAAGGAAATCGTTAAAGAGAGGAGGTGGATGTAATGCTCTAGATCTTTTTTAACCTTAACCTGAGGTCGTTACTGAAATAAAAACAAGAATTTAAAACCCAGCTCTTGAAAATTTCAAATCATTTTATTAAAGAAATTAGAAAGAAGCATCCAAATCAACTTTCTGCAGAAACCAAATAAATAAATCAATAAAACAATGTAAAACTTTTGGTGTTCGAGCCCCAAATAAAACATGCAATTTTCATAAAAAAAGAAAACTAAAAACTGTTCATAAATCCAAAAAACATAAAATCACGAAGACTTTAGCGGAAGCATTAGTCAACATAGTCCCTGATGGCATGGTCACTGGTCCTTCTGTTCCTTCGGTTAATGCAACCCATAAAAATATCCAATAAGGGACCCACTACTGGGCCCACTAGGTGAATGTTAACTTTCTATTAAACCTATACTCCATGCCACACAGTCTATTGACTTAGTAGAAACGTCCATTTCAGTCCAAACGCAAGGGTCGTCCTAGCGAGTCTGTTAAAACACATGCAAAAACAATCTAGTGTATCATCGGGACACATGCACAGTTGTGAACTCGTCCCACATAAGGAGTATAAGATGGCTAATAGATAAAGTTAACAGCTACTATAGTCCCAAAATATGCAATCCTAGTCCAAAACACTCATAAGCGCACATATGAAGTTTAATTCCATATGATATCCACGATCACCCCACAACTTTATCATGCTTTATGATTTTTCCATAGCAAACCATAAAGACATATCGCCACACAACCTCATTGGTTTTTCCATAGAAATTCGTTCTAACGGATCGTCACATAGTCATTCAGTTCTTCTCAACATAGTTAACCCACCACTAGCAACTAACTCAGAAGATAGTCCATTCGGTTAATGCAACCCATAACCATCACCAGCAATTAACTAAACCATTTAGTTAACTCACCACATAACCATCACTAACAGTTAACTAGCTCATTTAGTTAACTCACCACATAACCATCACTAACAGTTAACTAATCCATTAAGTTGACTTCTCACATAACCATCACCAACAGTTAACTAAGCCATTTAGTTAACTCACCACACAAATCGATATCAAGCAATTTGTCACATAACCACACAAGTCATGTCAGTGTACCACACAATTAAGCTTGACATACGAGTTATGTATTGATACTTAATAACCCGTTCATCACATAAACCATAAACAGACAGTTTATCATAAGACATATCATCGAGCCCACTACGTGACCGTTACCTGGTGATTAAACATGTACCCCGTGCCACACAATCTAATGACTCGGTAGGAACGACCATATCAGTCCAAATGCAAGGATCGTCCTAGCGAGTCTGTGGAAACACATGCCAAAAAATCTAGTGTATCATTGGGACAGATGCCACACAGTAGTGAATTCGTTCCATATACGGAGTACCACATGGTTAATAGTAGAGTTAACAGTTACCATAATCCAAAATCACCATAAGCAGCCATAAACTTCCATAGAAATATCATCACATATTCCATACTAGACCATTAATCCTCTATTAACCTTATACCCTATGCCACTCAGCCTAATGATTCAGTAGGATCTTCCATATTAGCCTCAATGCAAGGGTCGTCCTATCGAATCTGTGGGAACACATGCAAAAACAGTCTAGTGTATCGTCGGGACACATGCCACACAATAGTGAATTCGTCTAACATACGCGGTATAATATGGCTAATAATAGAGTTAACAACTACCGTAATCAAAATAATCATATCAGTTTAAAACATGCATAACATTAACATACACCGTTCCACTCACATTGCATATTGGTCATGTTTACAGTTTTCCATAACAACCATAAAACGTAACAAGCAACATCACATAAGCCAAACTAGTCTCACTGACAATGCCACACCGATCAATACAACAACCAGACTATAATCAACATAATATGCTATAATCAACCAAATCATGACATATGACATGCATAGATACCACCCAATCAATTAATCACAAGATGTCATCCCATCACATAACTAGTCAAATTACCAATAACCTTACTTTACCTACAGTCGTGAATCCAGTAGGAGTATCCCTTACCTCAATTATCGAATAAAACCTTGGCATGCCAAAAGTAACCCCTCGAAAGTAGTCCTAAACAACACAAATTAATAATTTTTCCATAAAAATTATTAATCAGATTAAACTTAAACTTTCAAAATAGCTTTGTAATCTTACCAATCTATCTTCGACGTTTCAATTAATTCGTAGAGAAAACTCTACAAATTAATCCGAAAAGAAGCTTCAAAATCAACCTGAAAAACACCAATTTTGATTAATAATTTTTCATTAAAATTATTAATTAAATTCAACTTTACTCTCTTTTAAACTTACCAATTGCTCGACAAAACCTAAATCCAATTCACAGGAAAATTCTACGCATTAAATCCAACGATAAGGCTCCATTTTGAACTTCAATAAACCCAAGAAAATGCCCAATATTAATTCCAAATTAAACTTTAATGGAAATTTGAAAACCCAAAATAACTACTCCAAAACCTTATCCAACTCACTTAAACAACCAAAGCAGGCGACGACGACAGCGGCGAGCGTCAGAGGCTTGTGATGGCACAGACCGAAGCACGCTCCGTGGTGTAGTCACGGGCATCGAAAATTGGGCTCGACGCATACTTGAGCAGGGTGGGCGGTGTTGCTTTAGATTCTCGGGATTGGCTCGATGGACAGAAGCGCAACTGGAGGGATGACAGCACAAAAAACTTTGCGTCGGCCTTGGCGTGGCTGGAAACGGCTTGCAGGTGACCTCGGTGCGACAACCTGACACAGATGAAGGCAGCGACTCGTTGCGTTCAACAACAGCGTGTGACTGAGTAGAGGGCTCTACGTCAGAGAAGCTCGACAGCAGCATGCGTTGTCGTCACAGTGTCCAGCTTGAAGAACGACGACTGATGAGAGTTGTCGGCGAAGCACATCGAAGGAGAAGGGGGGAATTTTTTTTTCCTTTTTTTATTTACTGCAAACCAATGACTTAATTACTTTTTATTTTATAAATAATAATAATATTATTATTATTTATTTCCTTTTCTTTTTCAAATAAACCAAATCTTCTTTCTCTCCTCAATAAAATTCCATCTTTTTACAATTTTTCAAACCTTCCAAATTAAATACTTAACATCCCTAACTAATATTATCCAACTTTTATTTAATTTATTTAAGATAATTAAATTAAAATCATCTCAATTTTGGGATGTTACAGTGGAGAGAGATATGAAGGAGATAGGGGAGAGGGGAAAAAACGTGAGATGGGAGAAAAATTAGGATAGATTTGTTTTTCTTTTAATTTGTTTTCTTCTTCTTTTTTTTTTTTTAAAAAAAAGTTAAATTCAAATTTATTTTTTTCCTTTATTTAAATTAAGTTTTAGTAAAATAAATTAAAAAATAAGAAAATAAATGAACAAAATATGGTATCTACAACTTGTCCCCTTTGTCCATCCTGAAAAATATTTAAAGACAGTCAAAGTAGACGATAAAGTATTTGGGCCAAAATATTTTTTATTTTTTATTTTCATTTTTTTATAAAAACAAACTATCAATGAGCAAGGATATGAAGCTCAACTCTAAGGCATAGTTAGAAAAGTTTTGGACATGATAAATAGAAACATTTACCTCACATTTAGAACCGAGTTTGATTTGATCAAAGTTTGAGAAGAAATCAACCTTACTCTGAGGTTGGGTTTGATAAGTAATGGACTTGATAGATATGCTTCAGTCTTTGCTTCAAAACTGGGCTTGACTTAACCAAATTTGAAACGACACCAAACTTAGCTTTATGGCTAGGTTTGATAAATAACAAACTTGATAGACAGACTTCAACTTTTAACTTCAGAACTGGGTTCAATTTAACCAAAATTGAGAGAACATCGACCTTAGCTCCAAGGCTAGGTTTGATAAATAATGGACTTGATAGACATACTTTGGCCCCAGCTTCACAACTGGACTCGATTTAAACAAATTTGAGAAGACATTAACCTTAGCTCTAGAGCTAGGTTTGTTAAAAATGGTCTTAACCTCAACTTCAAGGCTAGATCAGAAAATAAGTGGACTCGTCTCTGCCCCAACTTTTAAATTGGGTTGAAATTTAATTTGAAAATAAAATAATTGTTGTTCTTTTCAAAGAAATAAATAAATAGTTCACTACTCCATCTTACCAATCCTATTAGTAATTAATTAGCTTGGTCATAGGATAAAACAAGACACATGTATCATGAAAGCTTTTTAAGCTACCAATTTCGTCACCCTTCGTATCAAACAAACAAATCAAGCCTCCAAAAGACCGCACTATGTTGTAAACACCAAAAGTTATTTTAGTCTTGGACGTCATAAGACATGAACCTTTTTAGGATGTAAACTTCCATTTGTGGCGACTCACAATCATAGAAAATCTTGTATTGACTTGTAAATACCTATATTTACTCAAGTTTCAACAAAAGAAAAGCATAACTTTTACTTGGTTTGCAAATACAATAAGTTGTACTGGATTCTTGTTAACAACAAATAGAATAATAGACTAATCGATTCATGGTTGTTTACTACTGTTTAATAAAATTTTAGAAAGGATTGAAAAATAAACATATGTTTGATAAATATAATAAAAACGACACTAAAAGAACGATATTTGGCATATGAGTACAAGGGAGGAGTGAGAGAAAGTTTGCACATATGAGAATAACATTCTAAGAACTAAATGTGAGTTTTCTAGAAGTACCGCTGACCTTTTTTAACACTACAAAACCCTTTAAAAGAATTCTCATGCATAATATCATAGAACATAATCTGCATTCACAGGTTTCTTTAATTCAACGTCATCCATATTGGTTAAAAGTAAAGCTTCTTCAAAAAAACTTTTTTCACTATGAATGGACATTAATAATTAGGAGTCCATTTTCCTCGATGGTCCCTTTGAAATGAAAGTATCCTTTTTAACACTAAATCTCCCTTTTGAAAGCTTTGAGGGTGCACCTTCTTATTGTATGCTCACATTAATCTTTTTTGGCAAAGTTGTTCATGGCTTAATGCTGCCAATCGTTTTTCTTTAACAAAATTCAACTGCTGATAGCGACCTCGAATCCTTCATCTAATTTAGCTTCCATGAGAACTCTTAATGATGGTATCTAAACTTTTAAAGGGAGGACAACTTCTATTCCATAAACCAAAGAAAATGGTGTTGCCCTCATTGAAGTACAAACTGACGTGCTATCTCCATGCCAATCTTTATATGTTGTTGTTATGTTCTCAATGATTCTTTTAATATTTTTGTTGGCTACCTCAACTACCCCATTCATCTTTGGATGATATGAAGTTGAATTTTGGTGATTGATCTTGAATTATTCACAAACTTTGTTCATCATTTGGTTATTGAAGTTCTTGGCATTATCCGTAATAATACCCTTTGAGAGACCATAATGACAAATAAACTCTTTCTTGATAAACTTGAGCACTACTCCTCTTGTAACGTTGCAATAAGATGCCGCTTCCATCCATTTCGTGAAATAATCAATGGCCATAAGAATAAAAGATGATCATTTGAGGCTTTAGGATCAATGGGTCCAATAACATCCATTTTCCAAAAAGAAAAAGGTCAGGGTGCTAACAAGACTTGCAATGGACATGTCGCCGCATAGATTTTATCCATATGAATTTGACACTTTTTACATTCTCTTGCATATTTTATGTAGTCTGATTCCATAGTTGTCCAATAATAACCAGATCTTTGTATTTTTCTAGCCATCATATGTCCATTAGTATATGTTACACATATTATTTCATGAATTTTGTCATAATTTGTTTTGCTTTTTTCACATCAACATACCTAAGAAGCATCATATCATGGTTTCTTTTATAGAGAACTTCACCACTGAAGAAAAACTTCATGAATCTTTTTATTATGCGTTTTTCATTCTATGAAGCTCCATATGGATATTTGCTACACTTTATGTACTGTTTGATGACAAAATACCATGGCTTGCTATCATTTTCAATATTCATGCTATACGCTGGCACATCTCGGTTTGTAATTTTGATTGGATGAAGTTCATATTCAAGATTAAGATCAAACATCATTGCCAAGGTGGCTAATGCATCCACCATTCGATTATCCTCCCTATGGACATGGTCAAATGAAGTATTCTCAAAGTTTTGAGATAATTTTGTAACGTATTGGCTGTAAGGCATCAACTTAGAATCTCTTGTTTCCCATTCTTTCCTGACTTGATGTATTATTAACATTGAGTCACAAAAAACCTTCCATTTTTTAATACTCATGTCGCATGCTGCTTGAAGTCCCATAATGCAGACTTCATACTCAACAATATTGTGAGTGCACTCAAAACATAACTTAGCTGCTAGGGGGAAGACTTTTCCTTCTGGAGAAATTAGTACAACTCCAATTCCATGTCCCAAATCATTAGAGGCACTATCGAAGAGCATAATCCATGTCTCATGGTCTGTAGCATCCTATTCAACTAGAAGTATATTTTTATCTGGGAATCAACCCTCATAGACTCGTAATTTGCTACTGGATGGGCAACTAAATGATCGGAAAGTGCACTTTCCTTGATTGTTTTTTTAGTAACATAAATGATACGATAGTCTGACAACAAAACTTGCCATTTCGGAATCCTCCCAGATAATGATGGTTTTTCAAAAATGTATTTTATTGAATCCATTTTTTAAATAAGCCATGTTCTATGATATAACATATATTGCCTCAAACAGTGAGCGGTCCATACCAAAGCTTAACAAGTTCACTCTCACATTGAATATTTAGACTCATAATTGGTGATTGTTTTGCTCAAATAATAAATGACATGTTCTTTCTTCCTTGATAAGTCATGTTTAGAACACCACCTATAGAACCTTATAATACTATCAAGTATAGGATTAACGGTCGCCCTGGAAATGGAGGTACCAACACAGGTGGGCTCTACAAATACTGCTTAATTTTGTTGAATGCTTCATCACAATCCTCATTCCAATTTTCTAGATTGTTTTTACTTAAAAGCTTGAAGATTGGTTCACATGTCAGTATCAAATGCGAAATAAATCTAGATGTGTAGTTCAATCTTCTAAGGAAACCTTGAACTTCTTTCCTTATTTTAAGGGATGACATTTCCATAGTAGCCCTCACTTTATCTGAGTCTAGTTTGATCCCTTCTTCACTGATAATGAATTCCAACAACTTTTCTGAGGTTGCCCCAAATGTACATTTGGATGAGTTTTACTTTCAATCGATATTTTCTCAACCGATCAAATAAATTTTGGAATGTGGTTGTGTGATCTTTATCTACCTTGGATTTTACAATCATATCATCAACATATACCTCTCTTTTCTTATGCATCATATCATAAAAAAGTGTAACAATTGCTCGCTGATATGTTGCCCCAACGTTTTTCAAACCAAATGGCATTACTTTGTAGCAAAATGTTCCTCAAAAGGTAATGAAGGTTGTTTTTTCTCTATCTTCTTCAACCATTTTGATTTAATTATATCCTGAAAAACCATCCATGAAGGAGAAAGTTGAGTATCCTATAGTGTTATCCACCAACATGTCAATATGAGGTAAAAGGAAGTTATCTTTTTTATTGGCTCGATTTAGATCTTTATAATTCGCACACATTCTCACTTTTCCATCTTTCTTGGGCACTGGAACAATGTTTGTCACCCATTCAGGATATTTAGAGACTATAAGGAACCCTTCTTCAATTTGATTTTGATCAATATGTCAGGCTTCATTTTACATAGCCCTTGTCGCGCTGGGTTGCAATGTGGTTTTAATAGAATCTGATGTACTACAATATCTGTATTTAATTCCAACATATTCTCATAAGTATGAAGTTGTTTGGACTTTTGTGTTTTATTTGGAAATGCAAGAAAGAAAGAAAAGAAAGAAGAAGAAATTAGAACAAATGAAATGAAAATGCATAGATTTTATTAATGACAAGAAAACAGTTGAAAAGCAAAACAAAATACTATGGTCTTGGATAGAGCCACAAAACTTGACAAATAAAAGCTTAATCATTACTCTTGCAATTCTCTTGAAAATATAGGTAAATCTACAATATCCCAATTCTTAACCTCGAAATCAAGTGGACATGCATAGACTGTGTTGCCCTCAGATGATGCTTCTTGTACTACTGCTGCAATCGATAAACTATCCATCTTCATTAACAGACAATCCTTAAAATCAGTGTCATGTGATGAGTAACTTATACCAGTACTTCTGAAAGTATCATATAATGCTGGTATAAATTTTAGACTTGAATCAAACTCCCTTCTCTCTAGCTTTGCCAAATGATTTTTCTTATTTTCTTCTTGAACCCTAATCTTATCATATCTGGATGGCTTATAGCCCAAACCAAACCTCACATCATTGTTCGGTGTTTTTAAAAGTGTCTCTAAGCTTTTATTCAAAGAATATCCTCCATCTCTCATTACAATAGTGGTCATGACTTCAACTATAGGCATGCGTGGCTTTATCACTTCACCTACAACTTCTTCCACTATAGTTGGATGGGCAATTTAAAAGGAGAAAAAAGAACACTCTAATGCTTCCTTTTTAGCCTCAACATAGGAGGTTGAGACACGTTTTGTTATCAAGAAATCTTTCGCTCCTAACAAATCGATCATCTTGCTCCCAACTGCAAATTTCAATTTTTGATGCAATGTGGATGGTACCACTCCTGCAGAGTGAATCCAAGGACACCCTAACAAAAATTTGAATGCAAGTGTTATTTCCATGACTTGAAAAACTATGTTGAAAGTGCATGGGCAAATTTTCATAGGTAACTCTATGTCACTCATGACTTCTCTACGTGACCCATCGAAAGCTCTTATAACCATAGTGCTTGATTTTTATGTGTGCCATGTCCACTGGAAGCTACACTAGTGTAGATTTAGGCATTATATTAAGAGTTGATCCATTATCCACTAAAACTCTTGTTATGACGTAGTCTTTGCACGTTACGTGAATATGTAGTGCTTTTGTATGACTTAAACCTTCAGGAGGAATTTCATCATTCGTAAAGACTACAGAATTTGAATATGTAAGTTTCCAATAATTTCACTAAACTTTTTCACTAAAATGTCTTGTGCAACATGTGCCTTGCTCAAGATATCCAATAAAACTTTTGGATGATGATCTGAATTCAAAAACAAATATAATAAAGAAATTTGAGCTGAAGTATGATGCATTTGCTCTATGATCTTATATTCAATTAGTTTTACTATTTTCAAGAATTCGTCTGCTTCCTCATTAGTGACAGACTTTCTATATTCTTCATGTTTAGCTATGATAGCCATTTTTATATCCTGCTTTTTGCAATGTTCATTCATATTTCTTTATTTATTTTCCTCTCTTGCCCCAATACCAAACAACTTGAAAGTCCTGTCGAATTATATGGTTTATAACATCTTTCACTTTGAGTTATCCTGTTGATTACTGTAATATTATCAATTGAAAGATCTGTTATGACTTGACTGTCAGATTTTATGTCCTAAAACTCATAGATAGTAGATGTAACTCGTTGCCCGTTATTAATAAAGAGTTATTATTCTAATTTTGATAAAGAGTGACTGATTATTTTATTTGTTTTGTCTTATTAACCTAAATTCAATAAACTATCATACTAAGTTGATTTATAAGTCTTGAATTGTATGTGGAGACATACAAGAATCAATGTTCGAGATACAACTTAAAGGGTCTATAACACTATGGATACAGTCGACTTTGTATTTGATACAAACACAATGATCCAGCACGTTCGTGTAGGTGACATACGAGTGAGAGTATCCTATGCAATGAGTGTCCGTAAGACGGGACCACGAAATAGTAACCGATAGATGTAACTTTGTTGCTCAGAGGTTTATATTTCAATAGGATAACCTAGGCAACCTAGTCTTAATCTTGAGTGTATTATGAACTCCTGTTCACGAGAGATTGTCGTTTGATTTGTACAGATGAAAGTGACCAGATTTTTGACTCAATATGCCTACCATTTTGGGTACAAGACTGAGTAGGGAGCTAGAAACATAATCACACAAGTGAGAATTTACTCCTTCCTGACTTTAGTATAAGTAGATGGTGTCTCTGGGATTTGAACAAAGGGCTCTACCCTGTCTATGGCACGAGAGAGGTTTATATTTATTGGTTAGACTATAAAACATGTTGTTCATTCAAGGAGCACTGGTATTTAAAGACTAAGAAGTAACCCATAGGTAACAATAATGATTTGACACAGCTGGTGTTACGAACACTCGTTGAAGACTAACTTGCTATTATTGGTCTATCTCAGTGGACACAACAATATATCTACAGCGAGAAGAGTTCAATTGTGAGTCTTTAGTAGAGTGTACACACAACTAACAAATATTGATTAATTTAGTTATGAGTTTAGCCAATTAATCTCACATCGTTGTAGCTTCTGATTTGTAGATCCTAATCCATTCAGTTAACTCAACATTATCTAGTTAACTTAACACACAATTCAGTTAACTAAACATAATTCAGTTAACACAACACATAATTCAATACTAATTCAACCATTTCATTCCATATTTATCATGCTTTACGGTTTTGCCATAACAAACCATAAAAACATAACCATCAATAACTCATAGGTTAATTCAGTCATATCATCGATACCACACAGTTTAGCTTATCACACATGGTCATACCACACAGTTTAGCTTATCGAATAAGTCATATCACACAGTTCAGTTTATCACATAAGTCATGAATAGTCAGCTTATCACATAAGTCATACCATCGATACCACATAGTTTAGCTTATCACATAAGTCATACCAATTCAATCATCACATGACCACTTAATTCATAATTAAACTTATTTTACCAACAGTCAAGGAACCAGTAGTAAATCCTTTACCTCAAATGTCATTGATCCCTTGGCTCTAGAATAAATCCTCAATTCGATCCTAATCAACAGAAAATTTAATCAATAATTTTTCTATTAAAATTATTAATTAAATTCAACCTTACCCTAAACCAAATTCGTCGCCAAGATTCCAAAGGATTTGTACGAAAACTCTGCGAATTAATTCCAATAAAAAGCTTCAATTCGACCTTCACAATCAACAATTGAATGGGTATCCAAAAACCCAAAAATAGAAATACAAAAAAATTGTGCCCAACCAACCTCACCCACAAAGTAAGCAAGCGACGACTGGACAAAGGCGGCACAACGGTCAGATGGCGACTGGCAGCACGACTTCAGACTAACAAAAACAAATCGCGATGTGACAGTTTGACTTAAAAGAAGTCGATGGCTCATCGTGAACATATCTGACGTTGATAGATCGAAAGAGGCATGCAAATGAGGTTGTTTGTCGGACGAGTCGTGGCGGTGGCCGTGGTTGAATGGCCCATTCTGGTCGGCTAAAGAAAAACTTAAAGAGGGGGTAGGGCGGCGGTCTACACACAGAAGAAGAGGAAGAGGAAAAAAACTTCTTTTTTTTATTTATTTTTTAACCTAACACATACTTCGAGGCACCCATATTTATAATAATAATAATAATAGAAACTTTATTATTATTATTATTATTTCTTTTTTCTTTTCCAATAAATATATGTAACCACATATATTTTTAAACTTCAATTTCTTCGCTTTTTACCAATTAAAATCAAACCTTTTCTGTCTCCTCAATAAAATCCATCTTTTCACATTTTCAATTAAATATATATACCCACACATATATATATATACTTAATTTCTTAATCAAATTTTTACCAAAACAAATATTCACTATACACAAATTTAATAATTAACATCCCTAATCCATTTAAATAAACAAACTTTTTCTTAATTAATTCAAGATGGTTTAATTAAAATTATCTCAAATTTTGGGATGTTACAATGAATACCCATTTAGTTTTAACATGAAATTTATGTTATCCATGTTGTTTTGGTCTGAAAGATTGAAGTCTTGGAGAATTTAGAACGATTATCCAAAACGTTTAAGGTTGTTTAGACATGTTTGGGTAAGTTCTTAAGTTATTGATCCTTTAGATCCATTTTGCGATTGTTAATGAATCTAAACCTCTAAATTATTGATATTAGGTGCAAGATCGTAATGAAATGAGAGACCCAATAAGTGTGACTTAAGTTTGGATATTCATTGTACTAAGAATTTAGATTTGAAGTTTAAGGGATTGGAAGTGAATTTTTAGACTAAATTAAAGCATGTTGGAGAATAATTCAAATTAAGCCTTGGAAGTGAGAAGTCAGAGTCTTTGGAACGCTAAATAACATGAGTTGATCTTATGAAGGGTTTTGGAAATATTTGTGTCATCGTGGCATGTGAAGATAACTGAGTGACCTTAATCTTTGTTTCAGGCCAAACCAAAGTACGAAAAGCTTATATTCCTAGAGGGTTGAGCTAATGACTTTGAGTCACCCTTAACTTAAAATATTCCTGAAACATTTATGACGAAGTTTCTATGGATTTGAATGATTTGTTTGAAATGATTATATCTTGAGCATCAAATATGTTCTATAAGAATATATGTTTTGAATTCAAGTTCTTATGATGATTTCCATTGATTGTTTACAAAACATGGTTTTCAATGGTTCTTTGTTAAGTAAGCTTTTTTAAGAACTGATTTATGAAAAAATGGATGTCAAGAGTGCTTTCTGAATGACAATCTTGATGAGAGTATCTTTATGTCTCAGCCCAATGGGTTCATAACTCAAGGTCAGAAGCAAAAAGTTTGCAAGCTTAATCGATCTATTTATGGGTTGAAGCAAGCATCTAGATCTTGGAACATTAGATTTGATACTGCGATCAAATCTTATATTTTTTACCAAAACGTTGATGAGTCTTGTGTGTACAAGAAAATCAACAAAGGTAAAGTAGCGTTTTTAGTACTTTATGTGGACGATATCCTTCTCATTGGAAATGATGTAGGATACTTAACTGACTTTAAAACTTGGCTAGCAATCCAATTCTAAATGAAAGATGTTGAAGAGGAGCAATTTGTCTTGGAATCCAAATTATTAGGGATCGTAAGAACAAAACACTAGCACTGTCTCAAGCAACTTATATCGATAAAATATTGATTCGATATTCGATGTAGAACTCTAAGAAGGATTTATTACCTTTCAGGCACGGGCTTCACTTTTCTAAAGAATAGTGTCCTAAGATACCTCAAGAAGTTGAGGATATGAGACGTAATCCCTTATGCCTCAGTTGTGGGCAACTTAATGTATGCTATGCTCTGCACTAGGCCAGACATTTGTTATGTTATGGGAATAGTCAGTAGGTACCAGTCCAATCCAGGGTTAGACCACTGGACGATGGTTAAAATTATCCTCAAGTATCTAAGAAGAACGAGAGACTACATGCTTGTGTATGATGCTAAGAATTTGATCTTGACAGGCTACTATGACTCTGATTTTCAAACTGACAAGGATTATAGAGGACCAGTATTCACCTTGAATGGGAGAGCTGTAGTGTGGCGTAACATCAAGAAAGGATGCATAGTAGACTCCACTATGAAGGCTGGAACATCGCCGTTTGCAAAGCAACAAAAGAAGCAGTTTGGCTCTAGAAGTTCCTACATAATTTGAAAGTTGTTCCAAACATGAAATTGTCCATCACACTATATTGTGACAACAATGGAGCAGTAGCCAACTCTAAAGAACCTCGCAGCCACAAACGAGGAAAACACATAGAGAGAAAGTATCATCTAATACGAGAAATTGTGCAACAAAGGGATGTGATAGTCACCAAGATTGCTTTGGAGCACAACATTGCTGATCCATTTACGAAGACTCTCACGACTAAAGTGTTCGAGGGTCATCTAGAGAGTTTAGGTCTACGAGATATGTACATTAGGTAATCTATGGCAAATGGGAGATGTGTAATAGGTATAATGTCCTAGTTTATTGTATTTGTATATATACGTTTTAGGTAATATACTTGTACATTTTACCATTTCTGATATTTGTGGATTACTTGATTTTGTACATTCCATATACTACCACACTAGACTAGAGTTTTAGTCCAAGTGGGAGTTTGTTGGGCTTTATGTCCTAAAACTCGTAGATAGTAAATGTAATATGTTGATCCTTATTAATAAAAAGTTATTATTTCAATTTTAATAAATAGTTATTGATTATTTTTGTCTAATTAACCCAAATCCAATAAACTAACATCCTAAGTTGTTTTATGAGTCTTGAATTGTATGTGGAGACATACAGAGATCAATGTTCAAGATACAACTTAAATAGTCTATAGCATAGAGATAAGGTTGGGTACCTTATCCTGATAACACTATGGATACAACCCACTTTGTATTTGATACAAACACAATCATCCAACGTGTTCGTGTAGGTGACACACGTGTGGGAGTATCCTATGAAATGATTTTGCATAAGACTGGACCACAAAATAGTAACCACCAGATGTAACCCCGTTGACTAGTTAGGTTTCTATTTTAAATAGGATGACCTAGGCAACTCAGTCTTAATCCTTAGTGTATTATGAACTCTTGTTCATGAGGAATTGTCCTTTGATTTGTATGAGTGAGAGTGGCCAGTTTTTCGACTCAATAAACCTACAATTTTGAGAACAAGATCGAGTGAGGAGCTGGAAACATAATCACACAAGATGAAATTCACTCCATTTCGGGTTTAGGGTAAGTAGATGAGTGTTCCCTTAATTGTTGTCTCTGGGACTTGAACAAAGGGCCTTACCCTCTATATGGAACGAGAGAAATTTGTTTATTACAGGAACACTGATATTTAAGGACAAAGAAGTAACCTAGGGGTAAAACAATAATTTGACCTAGTTGGGGTTACGAAAACTTAAGAAAAACTAACTTGCTATTATTGGTCTACATTCGTAGACCCAAAAATAAATCTACAGTGAGAAGAGTTCAGCTGTGAGTCTTTAGTGGAGTGTACACAAAGTTAACGAATATCGATTAATATGGTTAATGAGTTTAACCAATTAATCTCATATCATTTTAGTTTTTGATCTGTAGGTCCATGAGGTCCACTTCCTAGCTCGTAAAGGGTAATGAGATTAATATATCTTGGATATAATTTGAAATGTTCATATTAACTTAGAGAATTAATATAATGTATGGTGATACATTATAATATAAAGTTTATATTTTAATTAAACTTTATAATATAAATTTTATTTTGGATATGGTTCAAAATTAATTAATGAGAGAATAAAATATTTGAATTCGTTCAAATATTGATTTAGTGTGAATTAAATTCATAGTAATACTATATATTAAACTTAGTGCATATATGATACACATTAAAGCTATAAGTTATGAGAGAATTTAATATTTAATATTTGAATGTGATTCGAATATGGATTAAATTAAATATAAGATATTTAATTTAGAAATTAATTAATTTGAGAATTAATTAATAGTTTAGTTTAATTAGATTTAATTAAATTTGATTTAATTAAATTAAAACTATAGGTTATGTAAAAGATATTCATTTAAAAATGATTTAAATGAGATATTGATTAAATAAAATTTAATTAATTAATTAATTTGTTAACTAATTAATTTAATTTGATTTAATTTAAACTTTCTTTAACTTCTCCTTCTTTATCCTAAAAAAGGGGAAGAGCAGAACTATTCTGCCAATAACCTTAACGTCATAATTGCAGAAGATCTGCAGAGAAAGAAAAAGAAAAAAAATCTTTCGCTTTTTAAATTCGTATTTCCGAAAATCCAAATTGGTTCCCACAAACCAAACCTCAATTACTTAGAGAATAGGAAAGGTTCTTAGTGGTGTTGGCTATAATTTGGTGTTTTGTAGATTTCAAAGATTACAACGAGGGTAAGCTTATTTTCTTTAATTTATTAGAAAAATATGTTTTAACTTTTAAATTTACAGTAATTTGTTTTTCCGTTTTACCAATATTTTTGCAAATTAAAATTGAGAATGGTCTTGTAAGTCTTCCGCTGCGAAGGGTTTCTTATTCCATCAAATTACAATTTTGCCATTGGATATGCAGCACAATGCTCCCATGATGTGTCGTGACACTCTGACAGACAAAACATGTGTGCGGTTGGAATCGTCGCAGCGACATCACTTTCACAGGATGCCAAGCGTGGCAGCACTCCATCGATTTCTATAAAATTCCACTTTTTGGTATTGGTTTTTATCACCCATTCCCTTCTATTCTCTCTACCAGTTTCCCCTTGGGTGTTCACATAGTTTATCGGGTAGTTCTGAGTCTCTCTTTCTTCAGCTCCTTGAGGAGGTAAAGTTTGGGTTTCTTAGTTTAGTGGGTTTTGGATCAATTCTTTGTTACTTGGGGGAGAATTTCTTTGATGATTATACTTTATTTCTTTGGATTTTAATTTGATTTATATGTTTATGAATGGATCACATGTTTTATTGTTGATTGACGACCAATGGTTAATTGTGTGATTTGAATGCTTAGGTTGTTAATTTGTGATATGTGAAATCTAATCACGAGTTATTTTCAAAGGAAGCAATAGGTTAGTTAGGCTTGCATTCCATAGTCGAAGCGAGTTTGTATTTCTCCTTTCGACCTAGAGAGAAACTGTAGTGAGTGTCTGGCTAAACAACGGAAGTCTAATACTCATCCTAGTATCTCCCTAAAGCTTAAAGTGATTAGGTAAATATATTTAGTATATGTTTATCTATGCATATTTAACTAATTAGATAATTTGGACCATTGATCGGGGTTCTGATCAATTGGACTAGGCAATGACAAGATATTTAAGCCACAAGTGATAATTCAATGATTTGAGGTCCATTTAACGATTTCATCCCACTAAGCTAAGATGTCTTGATTAACCACACCTCTAAATTATTTTTCTACACTTTAATTTCATGCAAATTAGTTTTCTTGTCAATTAATTTAAAACCCCTGTTTTTACTGTTGTCCATGGATCAATGTATTGTGGATAGATTCTACCTTAGGCTCCTTGTAGTTCAACACCCATTCTTACTACTGATACTACTTGTTAGTTGAAGTTTTCAATCGGTGAATATAACTTTTATTTGATAAGTTGAGATTTGTAGGCGACGGTAAAATCTCTCGGTCAATTAAAATATATTTGAATATTTCATGGGTAAGAAATTGTATTACCTCAAATGAGATGCTATTTTGATCAAGTCTAAATAATGCTACATGTGTTACTTTTGACAAAGTTTATGCATGATTCATGCTCAAAAGAGTACTATGTTTGACCATATTGATTAATTGAAGTTAAAGTACTATAGTTACTTTTAGTTTGGCAACCTAACATTATTTGTTGGTCGTGTGAAAAATATGCTAATTGATTATTCAGAAAGTTGGTAGAATTTGATGGCAATTTGAGATATTATCTAACCTACAAAGTATGTGATATTTTATAACACATGAGGTCTTATGTCCAAAGTAGATAGAATATCATACTATTGTAAACATATTTGGAGAGTTGTTATCCTTAATAAGCGGTATCATAGTCATGTACCTAGTTTAGCCACGTTAATTTTGTTGGGTTTTATGTTAAAAAACTCGTAAACGATGGTAATTGTAAATAGGATCATTATCAATAAAATGTTATTGCTATTGTTTCAGAGTTATTGATTATTTTGTATTAGTTTTGTTTCTTTTACAAACAAGCTTCTCTCATGCTAGCTTAAATGATAACTATCATCTTGAAACCAAATTAATACTCATGGCATTATGCTCCTTCATCAACAACCTCTACCATTATCCACGACATATGTGTGTATTCAAACAATAGTGTAGCATGCATGATCTAGTTTAAATTTACTCTCTCAAGCAAGAATTAAAACATGGAATCATTGAAATATTGATCAAATATTCAAAAGCATTAAGAATGATCATGCTAGAAAGCATAAATGCAAATTAACATTTAAGAAGCTTAGTATTCAACAATTTAAATCTAAACATTCATCTACTCCTAAGACTATGAGAAATTTAGCCTCAAATGACTTCCATAGACAAAAAAAATATTAGAATACCAAAGTAGAACAAAGAAATCAAGAACAAACAATGGTAAGAGAAGTTATCCGACTCCCAAGTACGATTTTGGGATGGTTATGTCTTTCAACGATATTGATCCTTCTGGCTTTTAAAAGACTTCAAATTTTGGTCTAAACTCTCTTCTGGGTCATGTACATTGGAAAGCTTCCAAATATATAGAGGAACAAAACTTGGTCACCAAGAACTTACCAAAAATGCAGAATTTTCACTTTTGGAAAGTCAGACGCCACGATGATTCAAAACAGCGCCACAACACTCTTACCCCTTATCGAATTGCAATGCAACGTTTCGCTTTGCCTAGTGACGCAACACTCTTCGGTAGTGTTGCGATGCTTCCATGTCTATTGCAACGCTTTGCTTTTGAAAAAGCCATAGGGCAGCGCCGACCTATCGCCGCGACGCTGTCTTGTTTAATGTTTTCCATCTTTTTCTTCAAATTTTCAACCAATTTTGGCTTGATTTGCTTTGTCTGGCTTTTAGGACTTGTTTTCATGAACATTTTCTGAAAATCACTAGCAAATACATTAAATATAATAAAAACAACTATAAATTCAAGGCTAAATATGCACATTTTAGGTTCATATCACCGCCACGAACATAGAATTCTGCTAGTCTCGAACAAATGATAGAATAAAAGAATAGAGAAGTTCCAAAGATGTGCTCAAGACATTCATGCCTTGTAGAATAACTAGATAGAGTCTTTAAGAGAAACATCCAGTAAGTCCACTGGTCAAATCTAATAATCTTCCATGTGTGTAGGTCACATTCAATTCAAAATGCAAGAACTAACATGGAAAATGAGAGCTTCTACACCTTTTCCCTACACTGACTCATGCACCAATCAACAAATCTCCACACATTTCAAGATGGTAATATGTCCACTTAAGGTGCCTTAATTTAATTTTCTTTCTCTCTCGCTCTCTCTCTATCTCTCTCAATTTTTCTTCCATCTATTTTATACAGAGGCACTAGGTTTCACACATTTGTGGTAAGGACTAGTATAGAACGACCCAACTTTTCGAGACCGCTAACTAAAGCCGTCACTTCATAAATGTAAAATTACAATTGAAATATTTTGACTATTGAAGTGAAAATTTTAATTTTTAAACAAGAATGATGACAAATAAAAACAATTTATAAAATAAATAAATGAAACTTTTGTTTGGGGTCCCTTAAAAAGTTATAAAAGATAACAATAAGATAAGATAAGATAAGATAAAATAATTCTAACATTAGGTTTCCTATCAAAATATTGAAAATAATTTGAAAACAAATACATAGCGGAAGCAATACTCTAGTCCCATATGGTATAGTCACGGGTGCCACTCATCACTTGTCAATCTGTTTTTGCTTTTACCTGAAAGACATGAAATAAGAAAGACGAGTATAAAAAACACTCAGTAAGTAATCGTCATATAGGACCTTTTGCGTGAGCTGTTAAACTCATTCCAACATAGACATAATGTGCAAATCATAACATGATGTAGGAATTGAATTCGAAGGAACGCAAAACGTAGCATAAGTAGTGATCTTGAAGAAACATAGAATATAGGGTATGCATACGTTTGTCAGGAGAGTTAACAATCACCTCTAATCTCAGCATGCATTCAACAGTCGAGGCTTCATCATAATGTCATAGTCCAAAGTTTTCCAACCACTAGTAGAAATTTGACATACAATGACACTAATGAACAGTGCACATGAGAGAGGGGAAGAAAAATTGTGTCATCTT